>CM021108.1:614488990-615014173 GCA_007115665.2 Sequoiadendron giganteum | reverse complement strand
TAGATGTCAAAAAATTTTAGGCCATGGTCCGATACCTAGCTATGCCACACCATGTCACATTTTCCAAACATGACTTCTCTACACAAAAATCTAACCATAATGATGCCTTACACCTTGAAGTCTATGTTAAATAAAAAAAATCAAACACGTCTTAGTAGATGGAAAAGTAGGAATGAATATTTGCTCACTAAAATTAGTGAAAGCATTAGGGTACTCTGAGAATATTATTGATCCCGCTAAGAAAATCATGATCAAGGCTAATGAAAATGTTGAACGTTCATCTGAAGGTGTAATCTTACTTCCTATAAGAGTTGGACCTGCAATACATGATACAATGTTTCATGTCCTAGATTTGAATCTACACTATAAAATTCTCCTTGGCTGCCCTTGGGTTCATGCTATGAGGGACATCCCTTCTGCCTATCACCAATGCCTCAAATTTCCCCATAATGGCACTAAAATTACTATCCTAAGTGATCCAAACCTATTCTAATACCGCTCTAATCTAAGAGGAATCACCGAACAACAAGTTCCTATCAACAGAGAGGCTTCATCATCCACTTCACCTCATCACATTGATCCATCTAGCCTTTTCAAATAAACCATTCCATTCACCTCACCTGCCACACCTAAGATTCAAATCCGGGATAAAGGATGCGGGGAATATGATATGGAAAAGCTCTTTTGCATCAGAAAGCTACCTGAATCACCAAGGTCCTATAGCAAGCCACATCTCTTGCATCCTAAGGTTGTTATCCACCATCCCTTTTCCACTCTCATTCAATGGGGAGAAATATCTAAAGAGTCCTTAGATAACCACATTCTCACATGGTTATATAAGGATGAGGAGGAGGACATTCAATCTAAAAAATTGCCAATTGAACAATATCTAAAAGGGTTCCAAATAATGAAACGATAAGGATATGATAGGCATGGTGGTCTTGGCTTACATAAGTAAGGAATTTTGGAGCACTTAGAACCTCATAAATTACTAAAACACCAAGGGTTAGGGTTTGTAGCTTAGCAATAGTGATTATCTCGAGTATTGGATTACCTTCGAGTGAAGTTGTTGGTGCTTCAAATGAGATTGAGACATATGAGGAATCTTGGGATTATGATACCAATTCCAATGAATATGAATGGGATTCCTTATCCTACACTACTTTCAAGGATCTTGATAAACTATTTGAGGAAAGTCTTACATTTATTCCTCGTGAAACCCACCAAGTACTCATCCAAAGAAACCTTTGACAAAAGAAGAGTGGCTCAAACACTACTTTTGGGAATCCATTGATCCTGCCTCTTGGGAACTTGATGAATCAACCTCATTATTCACCCTATGAACCTACACCATGAACTTTGAAAATACCAATTATGGCTTACCTCCTGTCTACCTTCAACTCATAGATTGGGGTCAACATGAATCGTCGAGTTTGGAAATATTCAAAACCAATGAAGAAATTGCCAAGTTTATGGGAACTTGTGAAGGAATACCAAGTGGGGATCAAAAAGTTGGTTTCATCATAGAGCTTAATAGTGTAGCATACTTTGGTAAGGCTGTCTCATCCTCTAGTCACAAAAATGAAAATGAAAAAAGTAAAAAATAAAAAGAATACGTCTTCAAGTGAAAATCGAAAGGCACCTACTCACTGTGAAAAATTAAAAATAAAGGACATATCCGAAGGCAAAAACCTCCCTAAGGAGCCTAAGGATGGATGAATCGAAAGCCTCCCTTTAGATCAAGAGAGATCACCATTTACTATAGGGGAAACAAAATAAGTAAACATTGGAACACAAGAAAATTCCAAGATCATACAACTAGCATCATCTTTGACCACCAAGGAAAACCCTGAGTTCAAAGCATTCTTTTCAGAAAGATAGATCAATTTTGCATGGTCATACATTGAAATGCCTAGATTGGACCCAGAGTTTTTTTTACATCTTCCATTACTACCAAATGCTAGGCCATACAAGCAAAAATTAAGAAAAATGCATCCATAGATTGCCCTCTTAGTCAAAGCTAAACTGAAGAAATTACTAGATGTTGGATTCATACGATCAATTGATTATACAGAATGGATATCAAATCCTGTTCCTATCTCAAAAAAAAATGGTCAGATAAGAATATGCACAGATTTTAGGGATCTCAACAAAGATTTTCCTAAAGATGACTTTCCTCTACCAAATATTGATATCATAGTGGATCTCACTACCGGATATGAAATACTATCACTCATGGATGGATTTTTAGGTTATAATCAGATAAGGATCACCCCTAAAGATCAACCTAAGACAACCTTCACAAGTGCTTGGGGAAATTTATGTTGGAATGTCATGCCATTCAAACTCAAGAATGCTAGAGAAACATATCAGATAGAAATGACAACTATTTTTCATGATTATATGCATGTTCTTATTGTTGAGAAAATATGTCTCAACTTCCAGCTTGAAGCCCCATCTTTACATACTTGGCGTTAAAATGTTCATTTCTTCCTTTACCACCATACCGCAATGATCTTCATTTCTATTTTGGTGGTACCACAGTGAAGGGTTTAGCAGTTATCGCCATACCGTGCACGGTCTCCTTCCTCACCACAGTGGCCACGATATTGGTTTGTACAACTAGCTTGGTGATTACCATCGTACCGCAGCCAGTCAAGTGACTGACCGCAATGGCTATGATAAGACTGCCAGTAGCCTAGCTGGCGGTTGCCACCATACTACAGCGAGTCAGGTGACTGACTGCAGTGGCTGCGGTAAGACCGCCAGCGGCCTAGCTGGCGGCTACAGCCATATCGTGGCCAGTCAAGAGACTGACCATGGTGGCCGCAGTAAGACCACCAGTGGCTTGGTTGGCGCTTACCGCCATACTGTGGCCAGTCAAGAGACTAACCGTGGTGGTCGTGGTAAGACCGCTAGCAGCCTGGCTGACAGTTACTGCCATACTGTGGCCAGTCAAGAGACTGACTCCGGTGGCTGTGGTAAGATCACCAGCGGTCAGCCAAGTCAGTTACTGCTATACTGCAGTGTGTCTTACAGCTAATAGCAGCAGCACAGTAGAATGGAGCGACAAAGCTCGGATGGACTCGGTTGGCTTACCACCATACCGTGAGCTGGTCGGATGGACTCAGCGGTAGCACGGTGAAGACTTGGTGAGTTCGGGGCCAGGGTTGGCCAAGTTGGACTCGGTGGAAAAAGCGGTTGGTGAATGAGATGTGGACACGTGGCTCAGTGTCTAAACGATGATTGGACGAAAACCAAAAGAGTAATTGCAGCAGGTGCAGGTCAACCGAGGGTGGCGAATTTGAACCCGATTTGGGTGATGGCATTAATGCCTAGGTGGCTTGATGCAGGAAGATCGACATGGGCAGATCATTGGTGCGATTTGATCAAAGATTGATGTACCTGGTGATTGATGATTGATTGACAGAATTGAATGCAATGTTTGACTTAAGGAAGTCGATATCATATAACATAACAAATCTTTTGTTCGAACAGTATGTGAGAGATAACATTGTAACAGTGAGATAATTTTGGTAGTACTGTTCTTAGCTAATCAGAGAAGACTAAATTTGTATGTAACTGTTCTGTTTCTGTCATACATTTGTCTTGACTTTGTGTGGTGGGTTTTTTACCTGAAAAGGTTTTCCCACGTATATCTTATGTCAACTGTGAATGCTCAATTTTGTGTTCTCTATTTTACATATTTTATTCATGTCAAGTAGCTTTAGAAAGCTATTGAAGTTGGTTTCTGCTTTTCTCCTTTGTTGTATTAGTGTTAAGGGAATGTATTCCGCAGTATTGGGTCTCTAGATCCTGCATTGTTTTCCCCTTCAAGTGGTATCAGAGCTTGGTTAGTTGTGTTATCCTTGTAGGAAAGATTAGTTTTTTGTGTTAATACTGTTTCAGTGGGAGTCTTGCATTGTTGAAACTTGTTTCTATTTGAGATGGTAAGTACATCTGGGAGAGTAGACATTGAAAAATTCAATGGCAGTAACTTTGAGTTATGGAAACTCAAGATAGAAGACTTGCTTGTGGATAGAGACCTTTGGATTGTAGTGTATGGAACTAAGCCACAAAGTACAGCACAAGAAGCTTGGGATCTTGCTGATAGAAAAGCAAGAGGTTTGATAAGACTAAGTCTAGCCGATTCTGTACTCCTGAACGTCCATGAGGAGTAGTCTGCAGCTTCATTATGGAAGAAACTTGGTGATATTTATTAGAGAAAGTCTAGTAAATAAGTTATTCCTGAGGAAGAAGTTGTACTCCTTGAAGATGGAAGAAGGTGCATCTGTTGCAGACCATCTGAACTTGTTTAATATGAGTGTCACTCAACTAGAATCTGTAGGTGTAAAGATAGAGGAGGAGGATCATTGCATGCTCCTATTGTGCTCATTACCTAACAGTTGGGATCATCTTGTGATGGCCATTGGAAGCACTACCACTACTTTCAAGATGGAAGACGTTGTTGCCTCATTACTATTTGAAGAGATGTAAAGGAAGTCTTCAGAGATAGCCAAAGAGGCTCTTGTTGTTTGAAGTAGACTAAACGAGAAAGGCAAGAAGAAAGATAAGAAGTCGAAATCCAAATCTGCAGGGAGATCAAAGTCTCCTGGTAAAAAGTTCAAGGTGAGATGCTGGAACTATGGGAAACCTGGTCATATTAGGAAGGAATGCAAGGAGAAGAAGAAGAAGAATTCTTCTAACAACGAATCTTCTCAAAGTGATGTAGACGCCTTCATTGCAGCAGCCTTGAAAACTCAGGCATCTAATGATGTCTGGATGGTTGACTCAGGTGCTTCTTTTCACATTACGTCCAATAGAGAATGGTTCTCTAAATACAAGAAGTATGATGGTGGAAAGGTATACTTGGCAAGTGACTCAACATTGGAGATAGTTGGTAGAGGAAGAGTCAGAATTCAGTTTCCTGATGGGAGAGTCAAAGGTATTGTTGATGGTTTTTTCTGCACAACAACAACTTAGATATAATATGATATCCTATCTCTCTTGAAAGGTAAAACTCTATGGGAAAAGAGATAACCCCAAGGTATCTAATGTTAGGTCTTGAAAATGTAGTGAAACAACTCAATGATAATGTGAAAATGTTGGTAATCACAAGGGGCCTTGCAAACAAATACTAGATCTTCAAACTTATCAGATTTTGCAATATATTGATACTTAGATTCTTAAATGTAACCCAGATAATAAAATAAATAGCAAAAGATATGAGTTTAAAAGAGATCCTAAGATTAAAATTACTCCTAAAATCAATCACAATAATGATGAATGCTGCAAACGGACAAATCTCCAATAAAACCAATTTTTGCTTAATCAAGGACAAGCCTGCAACTCTGCAAAAACGGTGCAATCTTCTGAGGAAACTAAAGATTTTCAAACTATGAACATTTATCCACATACCCAGTAAATGGTGCAATGTAAACAAGCATCCACATTTGAACTTAGCACAATAAGGCCCAGACTAACTTTACACAACAACTTACAATCAACAAACTGCCAAAAGTATGGACCGAAGATCGATCAACATCATTAACATTTCACCATTATCATGAAAGAACTGAAAACTAACATCTAACACTGAGAATCAAGAACAAGAAACCATAAACTGTCAAAGGTAAACACAAAGTTTTTCAAATCAACAACCCATTTGCATTATCTTCTCTAGCATTACATAACAATTTCCAGTCTTTCTCCTCTCCTACAACTACTGACTTGCAGAATCTAACTTCTAACTTGGACAATTCTGGCTTTTCATCCCGTAACTAGCTATTCTATATCCTTTTTTTACTAACTTTTACAAATGAGAAGGCATTGGCCTTTTATAGATATTGCATTTTTAAATCAAGGGCCAGGATTAAATTCAATCCAATGGTTGCAATTAATCCCCAAGAAACCCTAAGAATTCACATTAGGGTTCTTAAAAATGTGGTACATCATCATCCAATAGCATAAAAGTAGTTACATCTAGAAATCAACAATCTGTCACCTCGATTTTAATTTAAAAAAAATGATTGGAGAGTGAAAACAACATCACACGTCACTCCATGTTTGAAACATATATTCCAGCTATAGACAGGTTGTGACACACATTCTTATGTAGGTATATTTTAAATATTTTTTAGATTTTCCTCCTGGCATGAATCCATATGCAAGTCCTCCTTTTTTTAATTAAGCCTGAAAAACAGATATAATCATCAATAGCCCACATGTGAAAATCCAACCAAAAAATATTAAAATTAAGCATAAATAAACCCTTAGAAATTTCAACTCCGTCATAAAATTTCAGAAATTTAACCCTATTAATAAATTTTGGAGTTCAAGAAAATCATGACAAGAAGTTTGAAAAAATCTACGAGGAAGGGAAAATCCCAAAAATGACAAGAGGTTCGGAAAAATCCGTCAGGAAGGGAAAATCCCAAAAAATGACGAAAAATTGCCAAAATCTGGATGGGGTGGAAAATCCCGAAAAATGACAAAAATTCGCCAAAATCCGGACGGGGTGGAAAATACCGGATTTTACAAAAAAATCCGAAAAAATCCGAACGGGGCAGAAAATCCTAGAAAAATCCGGACCGGGTGGAAAATCCCGAATTTGACTAGAAATCTGGAGAAAATTTTTGAAACCCCATAACTTTTTTTCTTGGATGAATTTTCAAAAAGTTTAAAATGCAACTTGGCCTAATTTTTCATCTTCTATCCATTGGTGCAAAAATATTTACACATCACATTGAAAATTCGCTTGAAAATTCCACATTTCTAAAATTCAAGGCCCCAAAACATTTCAAAATACCACTCCTATCAAACCAAATCCGGACTTAATCCCAAAATAACCTCGAAGAAGAGAAAAACCGGAAATTGATAAAGCCAAGGTGCAAAGATGTAGAAAAAAAAGAGGGTCCTTGCCTTCAGTGGGGCGTGTGTGCAAAAAGTGCACAACAATTGGCGACTCTGCTGGGGAAATGCTTCAGAGCATTTTGATGACAAATTGGAATCAAGAACCCAGAATCTCTGGTTTTGATCCTCACATCAAGTCAACCAAATAACTAAAGTTTCAAATCAATGGAAAAACTAGCCTTTCCTATGCTGGAAATCCAAGTGTGTGCAAGTGTGTAAATTTCCCTCCTTAAGTTGTTGCAAGAAACCAAGTTCTGTCATGTTAAGCTACATAAAGATTCTAACTTCAATAGCAACCTAGATAGAGCCTTGTTGTCAGTTAGACGTCCATTGCCCCGATGAGGTTATCACTGTGATTCTCCCAAACATAGCTCTACTACCAGCCAAGCGTCCATAGCCCTGATAGAGATATTTGGATTGCCCCAAAATGTTGAACTCACTTTCTTTTGATATTCAATATTTTTTTTTAATTTCTTTTCATTCTTTCATTTCAACCTGTAAGCAATGAAGCTCGCACTCAAGGCTGAGAATCACAGTGGCACTAAAGTAGAAATATAAGATTTTTCACTTAACAAGACCTCGCAAAGATCCTATGGCAACCTCAGGATTCTTAAGATGTGTGTAAAATGTAAGATTTGAGCACATTGAGGAGCTAATTCAATCCGATGACTTGTCCACTTTAAATATTTAGCACATGTGACATTGAATAGAAGATTTCCACCAACATATCCTGGAAGGATGATTAGAGTTTGTAAAAGGAATACCAAAAACAGTCCCAGATAAAATAATTGTTGTTGTGCAAATAAGACACTCCCAATAGAAACTAGGGGAAACCAAGCCGAAGAAGCAAAGCAGACAACCAAACCGAAACCAAAAGCAACACAAAAGCCAACCAAAGGCAAAGCAAAGCAATCTAAACTAAAGCCATCTATCCTAAAAATTCTAAAAAAAGACTTAAAGTGAAAGAATAGCAAGGCAAGCTGCATTTATTCAAATCAACATTATGTACAAAGTGACTCAAAATGACCAAGCAGTAAGGTGATAGTAACAGTCCTCAAGAATGCAAATTCATCCTTATATTCAGCAAAATAAACCTCAACAATGCAACATTCAAACTCAAAATTCTCAACAGGAATAATCAGCAATTGAGGTAACTCTTTGAAACCATGATAAATCCATACACAAGTTGTCTTCCCTGAATCTTCATAATCAAAATGATAAACTTCATAAGTTTCAACAAGGAAAGAAACAACCTGGTGTTGCGCTTGTTTAGACTAAATGTTAAATTTGTTGTCCTCCAATCGTGCAAAGTTAACATCCATGAGGTCAAGAGGTCTCAATTGATGATGTAGTATTCCTCTTGCATTTGAAACATGTACAACAAAATCAAAGTCATCAATGAGCAATTCAAGGTGAAAATTAGATTGAACAAATTCAGAATTAACATCATGAAACTTTTCACTTGTTTGAGTATCTTCATGAGGAATTAGTGATGAAATGGCATAAGCTTTGTCATGCATGGCAAGTGTCTCAGCAAGATGTTCATTAGGAGGCATGACAAACTGATCCTCAAACAAATTGTCACCTACAACCATGTGCTCAATTTTGGCTATAATATTACGGTTTTCAGCATCATTCAATTTTCCCTGTGCATCAAAATGAACCACATTAGCTATCCCACCATTAATGCATAAAATATGTGAATTTTCAATGTTTATCCCACCAATAGATAGAGAAAGAACATAATTAGATGAATAAGAAGATCCCTGAATTATTTTGTTGGCACAAGTTCAGGCTTTTAACTATAACCCTCAGGAACATCAACCCCTTTATCAGCAACATCAGTTCCTTCAATATGCTTCATGGGACACTCATTGATAATCTACTGAGGCTTCTCAATTGAAAGCTCAACCCCCTCCAGGGCTACCTCAATGTTTACTGCTATGCCTTACTTAGATCCAATACCAATTGACTCTTCTACTAGGCATTCTTTGGTAGCTTATTGAAATTCTTCCATTGGAGACTCATTCTTCATAGTTTGATGTGCATCCTTTGTAAGATTTGACAACCAGACCTTCTCTTCCACCTCTAGTGGACCATTGCCATTCTCCTCATCACTTTCAAAATATTGAACTATAGATTCTTCATTGTATGCATACTCTGTTTCAACACTTTTGTCTTGTTTTTCTTCTGGTCCATTCTCTTTGCTCCTTGGAAATGGTGCATGATCCACCACCAAGATTGATATGTCATAAGGACTAGATGGTACTATCTCTTGTCCACTCAATTTTTTGTTGGTATGTTGGATCTTCTATTGGAAAATAGATGCACCAGTCTAAAATTCTTGACAATCTAATTCAGAGTGTTGATTGGTGTTATGAAGCCTAAACCATCTAGATAGAGATGCTTCTGCTAGATATACACCAGCTACAAGATTTTCTTGATTTTTTGGATGCTCCAAAGATGTTAGGACTCCTTCATTGTTAGGCCTTATATCCCAAGTCCTATTTTGATGTGGTAGCTTCCTTCTATCAAATGTTTTCCCTAAGGGTTGATCTATCAAATGTTTGCCCTAAGGGTTGATCATGATTGAACTGATTTCCCCTTTTGATGTCTTGAGGTTGATTGTTTTGTTTCCTTAGGTAGGTGACTTCGGTGGCCAACTTCTTTACTAGCTCTGTGAGTTCATCCAGCTTCCCCTTATCTGCATTGTTTGATGGAGGAACAACACCAGCTGAATTCTGCATATAAACATAATGAAACCCATGGTTTGAGGATTGGTTAAATGTCTCAGAGCTCTGCAAGTAATTGGGTACATTAGCTTGTTGGTGAGATAATGCAAGCTGATTAACATTTGGATAGTAATTCGGCATGGGTGGGGCTTGATTCAAGGGTTGAATTGGGTGTGAAACCAAAGGCAACTGAGGAGTTGAACCCAACATAACTATTTGACCAACTAATGGCAGGGGTCCAGAGAAGTGTTGTCTCAAATCTGTGCTCACTTTAACAACCACATCATAAGCTTCAAGCAGGCTGTCAAGAGGGTTTTCTCTCTACTTCACAAAGGTAGATGTCAAACTATCCAAAGCCTCATAATAAACCTCCCAGGCAGAGGCATCATCCATAGCATAAGGGGGTTGCAGCCTAGCATAAGCCCTATGGAACCTATTATTGAAAGCCCCTATTGGTTCATTCACCTCCCTCTTTACTCTAGTAAGCTCTAGATAAAGCCCACTAGAACTGATTGGGGCCCCAAATCTCTATAAAAATGCAGTCTCCAACTGAGGCTAGGTAGTGATAGACCTAGCAGGAAGATTGTTATACCAATAGAATGCCTCATCTCCTAGAGAATAAGGGAAAAGTCCACAAGAAAAATCCTCATGATTAATTCCCCTATCTTGGAGGGTAAATTAAAAATCCTAACATGCTCTTCAGCAGTCCTTCTGGGATCATTTGTGTGAAACCTAGAGCAAAAATTCTCAGGGTTTTTTAGCATAGCATTGTAGTTGTTGAAGAATAGAGGGGACGGGTTATTCACCAAGAAAGCCATTGGTGGAGGTGGGAGCGGTAACGACTGATTTATGGTTGGTTGAGGTTGTTGAATAAAAATACCCTTGGAATCAAATGAGAATGAGGATGATGAAGATGAAGATGATGGGAATGATGGGATTAGCTGGGTGGATGATGATTCTCCCCTTGTTTCGTCCCTTCTTGACCTAGTAGGCGCTTGGAGCTCTTGTAATTCTTCTGAACCTCTCAGGAGAAATGATAGACATAAATCGATCCAGCTTGCGTATTCAAGCCCTCCTTCTAGCACCAATCTGTTGATGGTGTTTTCTGCACAACAACAACTCAGACAGAATATGATATCCTATCTCTCTTGAAAGGTAAATCTCTATGGAAAAAGAGATAACCCCAAGGTCTCTAATGTCAGGTCTAGACAATGCACTGAAACAACTCAGAGATAATGTGAAGATTCTGGTAATCACAAGGGGCCTTACAAACAAATACTGGATCTTCAAACTTATCAGATTTTGCAATATATTGATACTCAGATTCTTAAATGTAACCCAGATAATAAAATAAATAGCAAAAGATATGAGTTTAAAAGAGATCCTAAGATTAAAATTACTCCTAAAATCAATCACAACAATGATGAATGCTGCAAACAGACAAATCTCCAATAAAACCAATTTCTGCTTAATCAAGGACAAGCTTGCAACTCTGCAAAAATGGTTAAATCTTTTGAGGAAACTAAAGATTTTCAAACTATGAACATTCATCCACATACCTAGTAAATGGTGCAATGTAAACAAGCATCCACAGTTGAACTTAGCACAAAATAAGGCCTAGACTAACTTTACATAGCAACTTACAATCAGCAAATTGCCAAAAGTATGGACTGGAGATTGATCAACATCATTAACATTTCACCATTATCATGAAAGAACTGAAAACTAACATCTAACATTGAGAATCAAGAACAAAAAACCATAAACTATCAAAGGTAACCACAAAGTTTTTCAAATCAACAACCCATTTGCATTATCTTCTCCAACATTACATAACAATTTCCAGTCTTTCTCCTCTCCTACAGCTATTGACTTGCAGAATCTAACTTCTAACTTAGCCAATTCTGGCTTTTCAGCCCCTAACTAGCTATTTTATATCCTTTTTTTACTAACTTTTACAAATGAGAAGGCATTGGTCTTTTATGGATATTACATTTCTAAATCAAGGGCCAGGATTAAATTCAATCCAATGGTTGCAATTAATTCCTAAGAAAACCTAAGAATTCACATTAGGGTTCTTAAAAATGTGGTACATCATCATCCAATAGCATAAAAGTAGTTACATCTAGAAATCAACAATCTGTCACCTCGATTTTAATAAAAAAAATATGATTGGAGAGTGAAAACAGCATCACACGTCACTCCATGTTTGAAACATATATTTCAGCTGTAGACAGGTTGTGGTACATATTCTTATGTAGGTGCATTTTAAATATTTTTCAGATTTTCCTCCTGGCATGAATCCATATGCAAGTCCTTTTTTAATTTAAGCTTGAAAAATAGATATAATCATCAATAGCCCACATGTGAAAATCCAACCAAAAAATATTAAAATTAAGCATAAATAAACCCTTGGAAATTTCAACTCCGTCATAAAATTTCAGAAATTTAACCCTATTAATAAATTTTGGAGTTCAGGAAAATCATGACAAGAAGTTCGAAAAAATCTGCAAGGAAGGCAAAATCCCGAAAATGACAGGAGGTCCGAAAAAATCCGTCAGGAAGGGAAAATCTTGAAAAATGACAAAAAATCCCCAAAATTTGGACGGGGCGGAAAATCCCAAAAAATGACAAAAATTCGCCAAAATCTGGATGGGTGGAAAATTCGGATTTTTTGTAAAAATCGAAAATCCGGACCGAGGGGGGGAAATCCCAGAAAAATCCAGACCGGGTGGAAAATCCCGAATTTCACAAAAAAACCCAGAAAAATATTGACCGGGTGGAAAATCCCAAATTTTACAAAAATCCTGGAAATATCTGGACTGGGCGGAAAATCCCGAAAAAATCCGGACTGGGTGGAAAATCCCGAATTTGACCAGAAATCCGGAGAAAAACTTCGAAACCCCATAACTTTTTTTCCCGGATGAATTTTTGAAAAGTTCAAAAAACAACTTGGCCTAATTTTTTGTTCTCTATCCATTGGTCCAAAAATATTTACACATCACATTGAAAATTCGCTTGAAAAATCCCCATTTCTAAAATTCAAGGCCCCAAAATGCTTCAAAATACCACTCCTATCAAACCAAATCTGGACTTAATCCCAAAATAACCTCCAAGAAGAGAAAAATTAGAAATTGACAAAGCCAAGGTGCAAAGACATAGAAGAAAAAGAGGGTCCTTGCCTTTGGTGGGGCGTGTGTGCAAAAAGTGCACAATAGGTATTGGTGGCATACTTCACATACCAGGTCTAGCTTGAAATCTTCTTTCTGTTAGTAAGTTAAATGATGTTGGTGTAGAAGTTTCTTTCTCAAGTAAGGGATGTAAAATGGCTAGAGGTGCAATGGTGTCAGCTAAGGGTGTTTGTACCGGCACTCTATACAAATTGGATGCACGTCCTATTCTTTGCAACAGTGCCTTTGTAAAGTTAAACATTGCTGCACCTGTAGAGAAAGATGAAGACTCTTCTCTGGCTGCAAATGCTATGGAGGTAAAACTCCCTACTGAGAAGACTATATTGTGGCATCACAAACTTGGTCACATTGGTGAGAAAGGTTTAAAAACCTTGTAGAAGGGCTTGATGATTGTAACCTTGAGTTCGATTTTTGCGAACATTGTATCTATGGAAAACAACACCGTGTTTCTTTTTATTCTAGTCCTCACAAATCTTCTGGTATACTGGATTATGTTCATTCTAATGTGTTTGGTCTAGTTAATGTTCCTTCATTATCAAAGTCTAGATACTATGTTTCTTTTATTGATGACTATTCGAGAACGGAATTTGTATACTTTCTTTAAAGTAAATCAGAAGTGTTCAGTCAGTTTAAAGAGTTTAAATCTTTGGTAGAGAATCAGATTGGAAGGAACATTAAATGTTTGATGATGGACAATGGCGGTGAATTTTGTTCTACAGATTTTGAGAGGTATTGCACTGATCATGGAATTAGAAGACACAAGACAACGCCTTACACTCTACAACAAAATGGAGTTGTTGAAAGGTTGAATAGGACGCTGATGGAAAAGGCAAGGAGTATGTTGAGTGGTGCTGGTCTGGAGTAGAAGTTCTGGGCTGAGGCTATGGCTACAACAAGTTATCTAATAAATAGATTTCCTTGCTCTTCACTTGTTGACAAGACACCTTTGGAAGCATGGTCTGGTAAGAAGCCCTCTTTAAGGCATGTTTGTGTGTTTGGCTATGAGGCATATGTTTATGTGCCAAATGAAAAGAGATCTAAATTGGATAACATGGTTGTCAAGTGTATTCTCATTGGCTATGGAGTTGGTGTGAAAGGATACAAGTTTTGGAATCCTATTATTGAGAAGGTTTTGTACAGTAGGAGCGTGATATTTCGTGAGCTAAAGCCTTCAGTAAGTGAACAACAACTTGGGACAAATCAGACTGACAAGAAGAAGGATGCAATTGAGATTCCCCAAACTCCAAAAAGGGAAGAGCTGCATGGTGTACTTGAGACTGAGGAGAGCTGAAGAAGCTCTAGAAGTTTTGATGATGAAAAACAACCTCAGCCTATAATAAGATCTACATGAGAAAAAAGGCAACCTGATAGGTATGGTTTCTGTATGTTAGATTCAAACCGTGCCTATACGTTAATTACCAGCACTGATGAACCTAGGACTATTAAAGAAGCAATCAGCATGGCTGATTCAAAGTCTTGGTTGGAAGCTATGAATGAAGAAATGGATTCTTTGAAAAAGAATGATACTTGGAATTTGGTACCACTGCCTAAAGGGCGAAAACCTATTGGCTATAAGTGGATATTAAAAAAGAAGACAGGCCTTGATGGAAGTGTTGAGAAGTATAAGGCTAGGTTGGTTGCAAATGGTTTTTTTCAAATTGAGGGAATAGATTATGGAGAGATTTTTTCTCCTGTAGTAAAGCTGACATCCATCAGATCTCTACTGTCTTTAGCAGCTCTGTATGATTTTGAAATTGAGTAGATTGATGTGAAAACAATGTTTCTCCATGGTGAGCTAGAAGAAGAAATCTACATGTCCTAGCCTGAACATTTTATTGAAAGAGGTAAACAAAATATGGTATGCAAATTAAATAAATCTCTCTATGGTTTAAAATAGTCTCCTAGAATGTGGTACCAAAAATTTGACACGTTTGTGTTGTCAATTAGATTTGTGAGATAAAAATCTGATCATTGCATTTATTATAAATCTAAGAATGATCCTGTGCTTTTTATTACCCTGTATGTGGAAGCTATGTTATTCATTGGAAATAGCAAGACTATGATTTCTGATCTTAAATATCAGTTGTCTGCAAAGTTCAAAATGAAAGATCTTGGTGTAGCAAGGTACATTCTTGGAATGGAGATTACCAGGGACAGAACAAGCAAAAAGCTTTGGGTCAGTCAAAGTAAGTATGTGAAGACAGTTCTGGAGAGGTTTAGCATGGATGACTGCAAGCAGCTTGTTGTTCCAATCATGCATGGAACTAAGCTGTCTGTTGAAGACTGTTCAAAGTCTGCTACTGAGATAGATGACATGACCAGTGTGCCCTATGCAAGTGTTGTTGGTAGTTTGATGTATGCTATGGTCTGTAAAAGACCAGACATTTCCCAAGCAGTGGGAGTTTTAAGATGATTTATGGAAAATCTGGGAAGATCACATTGGGATGTTGTGAAGAGAGTATTCAGGTATTTGAAGGGGACTTCAGATTATGCACTGTGTTACCATGGAAATTTGGTTGCATCACAAAAGGCTCTCAACATTCATGGGTATGTTGATTCAGATTGGGCAGGGGACATTGACAGCAGATGATCCACCAGTGGATACACTTTCATGCTTAATGGTGGATCAATCAGTTGGATGAGCAAGTGACAGACTGTAGTTGCTTTATCCATGATAGAGGCAGAGTACATGGCTGCAACTCACACCTGTAAGGAATCTTTTTGGTTGAACCATTTGTGTTCATACATTGGATTTAATGCTGGGCAGATTTCAATCTGTTGTGACAGTCAGAGTGCCATATGTTTGGCAAGGAATTCGACCTTTCATGCTAGGACCAAGCACATTGATGTGCAATATCATTTCGTAAGGGATATGGTTGAAGATGGCAAGATTAGTCTAGAAAAGGTGGACACCTTAATGAATGTTGTAGATGTTTCGACAAAGCCGATTAGCATAGAAAAGTTCAGATGGTGCATAGAATCAATGGGCCTTGGGGCCTATGAAAGATAGTGATTTTTCAAAGCCATGGGGCTAGCTGGAAGTGTGCACCAAGTGGGAGCTTGTTGAGAAAATATGTCTCAACTTCCATCTTGAATCCCCATCTTTATATACTTGGTGTTAAAATGTTCATTTCTGCCTTTACCGCCATACCGTAGCGGTTTTCCTTTCTATTCTAGCGGTACCACAGTGAAGGGTTTAGTGGTTACCACCATACCACACATGTTCTCCTTCCTCATTGCGGTGGTCATGGTATCATTCTGTGTGACTGGCTTGGTGTTTATTTCCATACCACGGCTAGTCAAGTGACTAATCGCGGTGGCCGCGATAAGATTGCCAGCGGCCTGGCTGGTGGTTACTGCCATACCGTGGCCAGTCATGTGACTAACCACGGTGGCCGCGATAAGACCGCTAGTTGCCTAGCTGGTGGTTACCTCCATACCATGGCCCGTCAAGAGACTGACCGCGGTGGTCATGGTAAGACCGCTAGCGGCCAAGCTGGCAATTACTGCCATACTGCGGCCAGTCAAGAGATTGACCACGGTGGCCATGGTAAGACCACTAGCGGTCAGCCAAGTCGGTTACTACTGTACCACGGTGTGTCTTGGGGTTGGCAGTGGTAGCATGGTAGAATGGAGCGACAAAGCTCGGATGGACTTGGTTGGCTTACCGCCATACCACAAGCTGGTTGGATGGGCTCAGCAGTAGTGCGGTGAAGACTTGGTGAGCTCGGGGCTAGGGTTGACCGAGTTGGACTTGGTGGCAGAAGTGGTTGGCGAATGAGATGTGGACATGTGGCTCAGTGTCTAAACGATGATTAGATGGAAACCAAAAAAGTAATTGCAGTAGGTGCAGGTCAGCCTAGGGTGGCAAATTTAAACCCAATTTGGGTGATGGCATTAATGCTTGGGTGGCTCGATGTAGGAAGATCCACATGGGTAGATCATTGGTGCAATTTGATCAGAGATTGATGTACCTGGTGATTGGCAATTGATTGAAAGAATTGAATGCAATTTTTGAATTAAGGAAGTCGATGTCATATTGCATAACAGATCTTTTGTTCGAACGGTATGTGAGAGATAACATTGTAATAGTGAGATAATTTTGGTAGTACTATCGTGAGCTGATCAGAGAAGACTGAATTTGTATGTAACTATTCTGTTACTATAATACATTTGTCTTGACTTTGTGTGGTGGGTTTTTTACCTGAAAAGGTTTTCCCACGTATATCTTGTGTCAACTGTGAATGCTCAATTTTTTGTTCTCTATTTTACATGTTGTATTCATCTCAAGTAGTTTTAGAAAGCTATTGAAGTTGATTTATGCTTTTCTCCTCTATTGTATTAGTGTTAAGGGAATGCATTCCACACTATTGGATCTCTAGATCCTACATTGTTTTTCCCTTCACTTATGGAAGATTATGTTGATGATCTTCTTTCAAAATATTTCCAACAAAGTGGTCACCTAGCTATTTTATATAAAATCTTCTCACAACTTGAAAAGTACCAACTCAGACTAAATCCGAAGAAGTGTGTTTTCAAGGTCCAATATGTCAAACTCCTAGGGTACATTGTCTCCCTTAGAGGAATACAAGTTGATCCAGCTAAAGTAAAAGCTATCTTGGATATCCTACCTCCTACAAACACCAGTTTGTTAAGAAGTTTGCAAGGAAGACTCCAAGCAATCCATAGGTTTTCACTCAATTAGTAGATAAAATTCATCCTTTTCAACATCTATTACAGAAAGGAATTCCCTTCATGTGGACAAATAAGTGTCAGGAATCATTTGACCAAATTAAACATTATTTATTAACTCCACTAGTTCTTATGGCACCAATTGATGGTATATACTTGATACTATATGTGACAACAACCATGTCAGCATTGAGGGCATTGTTAGCACAAAATGATGATAATTACAAAGAACGTGCAATTTACTATATTAGTTGAACCTTGGTCGGATATGAATTTAAATACACCATTGAAGAAGCATGCTTAGCAGTTGTCTTCACAACACAAAAGTTGAGACACTACATGTTGAATCACCAGACAAAATTGGTCACCAAAATTGATCCTTTGAAATATCTTCTCAGTCAAGAAGCTTTGACAAGACACTTGGATAAATGGGTAATGATCTTGAGTGAATATGACATTGAGTACATTGACTAAAAATCTATAAAAGGACAAGTGATAGTTGACCAACTTGTAGATGCAACAATGAAGACAGATCACCCTTTGATATATAACTTCCCAGATGAGTCAATCTTTTTCATAGAAATATCAACCACATGGAAACTCTATCTTGATAGGTCTTATACAAGCCATGATTTAGGAGCTGACATTTTATTCATTGTGCACCTCAAGGAAAATCCATTTGTAGATCATTTATGATAGCATTCCCTTGCACAAATAGCATGGCTGAGTATGAAGCACTATTGACATCACTTAGGATGGCAATAAAATGGAAAATAAAATACCTTCAAGTTTATGGTGATTCACAACTAGTAATTAAGCAAGTCAATAATGATGACACCAAAGATGAGAATTTAATGCCATACAAGCGCATGGTTGACAGTTTTAGATTGTACTTTAACACTCTTACCTTTGAGTAGATACCAAGAGTCCAGAATAAAGTAGCTGACGCAATGACCACCATTGGATCTCTTTTCAAAATTTTGAATAATGCCTCACAATATGAGTTCTTGGTGGAACAACTGTTGATCCCTGCATTTGAGGTTCCTGGAACTAAACTCGTGTGTGAAATTGTTGGTCTTGAATCTTCTTGGTATAAAGACATTTACACCTATTTGCGTGACCAAATTATCCCTCCTGACTTTTCCCCTAACCAATGAAAGACCTTTATCCGATGGGCCTCTAAACATGCCATCATTCAAGACACCCTTATCACCAAAGCCTACATAACACCCTTCTTCGATGTCTCAACTCAAATAAAGCACAAACAACCTTACAAGAGGTACATTAGGGTATATGTGGAGGTCACTCTATTGGTCCAACCTTAGCCAAAAATATTCTAAGGATGGGATATTATTGTTCTAAAATGGAAAGGGATGCACATCATTTTGTGAAGAAATTCCATCAGTGTCAGATTCATGGAGACCTAATTCATGCACCATCCATGGGCTTACAACCACTCACCTCGCAATGGCCATTCTCTCAATGGGGACTCAAACTCGTGGGAAAGATCTACCCTACCCATGCAAATGGACATAATTTTATTCTTGTCACCACTGAATACTTCACCAAGTGGATTGAAGCCATTCCATTGACCTACATTACTGGGACACAAATAGCCAAGTTAATTATAAACTACATCATCTGTTGTTATGGTATCCCACAGTCCATCATTACAGATAATGGTTATCCATTCAAAAATCAAGATTTCCAAGAGATTTGTGATAAATTTCATATCCACCACCACTTCTCCACCCCATAATACCCCTAGGGTAATGGTCAAGCTGAGGAATCTAACAAGACTATTTTGAAAATCTTGAAAAAGACTATCAATGACGTTGGCCGTGATTGGTACCTACAACTTAATCCTTATTTATGGGCCTATCATACAAGTGTCCATACCCCTACCAGAGCCACTCCATATTCCCTTGTCTTTGGATCTAAAGCAATAATTCCTATAGAGGTTGAGTTACCATCTTTGAGAGTATCTATGCAAGGACTTATTGACCAAGAAGAATACTGTGTATCCTATCTACAAGAGTTAAAGGTACTAGATGAAAAGAGACAAAATGCCTTGACACATTTGAAAGCATATCAGAATCATCTTTGATGCAACTACAATAAAAAGGTTTGGCCTAGAGCCTTTGGCATTGGTGATTTAGTCTTGAAAAAAAAACCAAAGAATCAGACAGATAGAGAAAAGCCTGAATTTTTTTGAGCCCAATTGGATGGGCCCTTACATCATCACAGTAGCTTATGGATCGGATGATTTTTAGCTTGCTACTTCTAATGGTGAACCATTTCCTGATTCTATCAACAACATGCATCTTCGCAAGTAATATGCCTAATTCTCAGAGTGCCCTTTCAAAACAATAAAAATAGTCACCTTGATGAAAACCTAGAAAACATGCATCTTGGTGACAACAAAAAAAAAAATAGTAAAGAGAAATAATTCATCCAAAAATTAAAACCACTTCGTTGGTACTTTGGATAAGTGCCATGGTGAAAACTTGGTAAATAGGCACCATGTGTAGTCAGTCTATGCTCTTCCATCTACTTTAACTCTATCTAGTCTTCCATCTTTCACCCTTCCATCTTCCCATATCATTTGTCCATTATAAAGTTGTAGCATCCTTCTCATGGCCTGAGAAAAACTAACATTTGGTACCCTTCACTTTTAGGATCATCCTTCACCTTTGTCTGCTACTTCCCCCTGCCCATAATAAACTGGTCTTGTACCAAACTGGGGGAAATTCCTTGATCTAAGTCTACATGAGAAATCATGAATGGTATCAACCTTTTAAAACCATAAAATAACTAAAAATCATAAAATGTCTTGAAAAAATCCCTAAAAATCATAAAATGTCTTGAAAAAAATCCTAAAAATCCTAAATGTTCTAAAAAATATCATAAAATTCATAAAAAAGTCCAAAACAAATCATAAAACATCAAAATTCAAAAAAAAAGTGCAAAATCATAAAAAATCCAAAAACAGAGTTATTTGAATTTGGGTCTTAGTTATTTTTGTATTAGTAGGGTCAAAATACATTATCTCTACACATTTTTTACATAGGCAAGGCTCATCTTAAATGACCCCCCGAGACATTAGGTCAATCCTTTTAGGTATGGTCAAAATATAAAATCATGACTTAGTCTTTGTCAAATAAAGAAAAGTCAAGTTGTGTCGAACTATGAGATCTCTACATGTATAATGTAGGCAAGGCTATCAATCGATGAGCCCCCAAGGCCACCTAAGTTAGTCCTTTAGGGTTTTTTGAGTCGATTCATCTTCTTTGGTCCACAAGAAATCATCATCACTCAAACTAGATCACAAATCAAAGCATGCTAACAGATCCAACAAAACAATCACTTCATAAATATTTGATCTTATATTAGAATGGGGAATCATGTCGCTTGTCTTGTTCGACCTTGTCATTTGTCTCTTATCAGGATGTGTCCTTCCTGAGATTAGATGTTGTCAAATTAGTCAACTTGGTCAATTTCTTTACGTAGGATATGTCTTTCCTACAGTTAGGTGCTTATCAAAATGGTCAAATAGTTACCTTCCTTGGATGTGTCTCTTGCCTTACATAGGAAATGTCTTTCCTTCCATTAGGCATTGCCACATTGGTCAATCTTTATCAAACTTTATAAAATCAATCAAATTTTTCACTTTCTCAATCTTGCCTTAATCAGGATGTGTCCTTCCTAAAGTTAGGCTCAGTCAAATCAATTGGTCAACTTATCAAACCTGGTCACCTTGTCAATCCTTGTCAAATATTATCAATCAAACCTTGTCAACTTATCAATCACTTGTTTATTTTTTTCATCTTGGTCAAAGCCAACCTAATCAAATCACTCTTGTCAACACAATTGGCAAACATTATCTCATTGGCAAACACTTTGTTGGTTTGGGCTTGTTTTATCTTTTGATTGGTTTTTTTAAATCATGTTACTAGCTACCTCAAGGATGTCCCATGAAGTATTTAAAGGAGCGATGATGTTTCATGACTCATATTTTATATTATTGTTGTCTGCAGTTTGTCTTGACAAAAAGACTGTGGCAATTTGGCCCTTAGTACGAGTTAAGACATTCCTTGTGTGTGACTGTCTATTTGGCAAATGGATGACCTTACACACCTTGGTCTATGTCATACCATGGTGTTTGTTTTCCTTTATCATATTTTACTGCTCTATGATGATAAAGTATTTTGGCATGCAAAAGAAGCTTCATCACCTTCATTTCCTTCACATCTCTTTCTTTTCATCTATCATTTCTTCCATCATCCATTTTCATTTATCATTTCATTTATTTCTTCATCATCCTTATCTATTTTACTTTACCATTTATATCCTTTATCCTCTAGTCCTCTCATCCATTTCAAGAGCACACTCATGTTCTTTACACCTGCATGTTCTCTTGAGGGGGCATACCTCTACCTCCTCGTCATCCTTCCTCATTCTTTCTTACACTAGGACATATCTTTTTCTTTGAAACAACATGATAGGCTACATTGCCTCAAAGAGGGGGAAAATGTAGACACATAAAATTTCCTTGTAATCATTTTTATCCATTGCATATTTCAGTTGATCATCCACATAATCGTATCACCATATTCATAAAATCATTAAAATATCATAAATATTATAAGAATTTATTCTTATCATTTAATCATTTAAATCATTTATCATTTATCCATTAAATCATTTATAAGAATCATTCATATCATTTAAACATATTCCATTAAATAATTTAATCATTGATCCACATTAATCATTAATTATAAATCATTAATCCATAATCACTTAAATGCAATTCATAAATACATTTGCATGAAAATTTATCTATTTCATAAACCAAATTGCATTAAATAATTTAAAATCCATCAACCATTTATCCAATTAAATCATTGGAATGCATAAATGCATTTTCAATCATTTAAATTCACAAATGCACCTTACATTATATCATAAATCGATCATCTTCCATTTCAATTAAATTTAATTAATTGAAATATGCATTTTCTCATCTTATTCCTTTATCCCGCATTTTTCTTGAAATATGGGATTTTTCCACCATCAAATCTATAAATACCTATCTCTCCTTCACTTTCGAGGACAATAATTTTAATCTTATTCTGATCAGATCCAATCCCATAGAACTTCTTGTGCTTTTTCTTGTAAAAATTGAGAACAAATGCAATATATTGTGGAAGAGGATATCAATGGAATGAATATCTTGTGAGTGCATATGGATTTTTCATAGTTTAGTTTTTATTTCATATGTTTTCATTCTAGAGAAACTTCATTGATGTCATGTTGAAGGGTTGATTTAAGTTTAAAGATTTAACCATTTAGCTCTTTCAGTTTTTCAGCATTACACCAACTTTCTGGCAAAGAACATAAATTCAAGAGATCCTTCACCTCTTCATCAAAATTCACTTTTAGAGAAGTTAACTGATTAGTAATCTATTAAATTTATTTAAATGATCTATCACAAATCCTCCTTCAATAATTTTCAGATTAAACAAATGCTTCATGAGGAATACCTTATTTGAGGCTGAGGGTTTTTCATACAATTTAGCCAAAGCTTCCATCAGATCCTTTGTTGTCTTTTCTTCTAGTATATTGAATTCCACAGATGGTGCCAGGAACAATCGAATGGTTCCCAATTCCTTTCTATCCAGAATCTCCCATTCTTCATCAGAAATCATAGCATCTTTCTTTCTTTTTCCTTGCAATGGCCACCATAGATCCTTTTGATACAAATAAGCTTCCATCTACATCTTTCATAATTGATAATTCTAGTCGTTGAACTTCTCAACCTTGAATTTTCCTTCTTTTATTGATCCCACTCAAATCTAGAGGTTTCCTACCAATCAACTGGAATACATGCGACTCTGATACCAATTGTTAGGATTCAAGCAGATTTGAGCAATAAACATTAACAATTATAGGCAAATTAAAAAACCCAAAAATAAAAATGAAGAATAACACAAAAGAGATCAACATAAAAATTTAACATGGTTCACCCAATATGGGCTATATCCACAAAAAATCAGCCACCCAATGATTTTACTATTGAATGAAAAAAAAATTACAATCTTGTGAATCACACTACCGCAACGTACATCGCAACTGCTTATAACAAGATTTTTTGGAACCTTCTAGAATTATGGTTTTACAAGGTCATTTTTCATTGGACGTGTTAATTGGAAAACCTTGATGTTTGACCGAGAAAACCTTGACATGTTAATGATTTTTTTACGAGTGTATAATATTTGTATGATCAATCACCACATACCAACACTATGGGAACCTTATGCACTTAGATTGGAGATGTATAAAATTTTTAATGACAACCATTTGTAGGAGAGGCTATTTTAATATTTTGTATACCATTATGCTGCCAGAATCACTCTAGAACTATAACATTGTGAAATTGTACCTACAAGAGCATAAACTCTACATATTGTATGTAATTGCCTAATTACTATAATACAATTGATATGTTCTTTGGTGTGTTGGTTTTTTCTTGAAATGGTTTTCACACGTACAATTTTGTGTTATGTGTTTTATGCTTAAAATCTGAAAAAATTAATCTTAATACATGTGCATTTTGAAGAAAATTTAATAGAATAAATATTTGATTTTTTTTTTTGTAGCCCTCTCATGATTGATTTACATTTAGGGAAGTGTTTTCTACACTAAAATTTCCCTTTAGTTGGTATTAGAGCCTGGAAAAATTTTCTATCCTTTGTGGGTTAGAAGGGGTTTTTGTTGCTATCCATAAATATCAGATCATTTGATTGCAGAGAAGAGTGTGAAGAAGGTTGAGCGAAGTGTGAAGAAGTATTTTCTATGCCTAATCAGAACTATCATCAGGCTTTTGAAGAAGCTAATTGATCAGTTCATATTCTTCAGATGGATTTAATCTGAATGTTTCTGTAAGGCAGTGAACCTTCCCATTTGAGCAGTGAGCTCTAGGCAGTTTTCTTGAATGTATGTGCATTCCTTATTCATTTTCATTATACTTATAACATGGTATAATATTTTGGACTAACATACACTGTGTTTTTTCCCCTAACAGGGTTTCCATGTATAAAATCTTGGTGTTCTTGAGTTTCTGATGTGTTGTTGATTCATGCTTTCACTATTAATTATTAGATCTGAGATTAAAGGTTGATAAGGTTAAATAATTTCTAAATTTTGTGACAACTGATTCACCCCCCCTCTCAGTTGTCTATTCTTGTTTTTCCAACAAAATAACTATTAAAACTTCACAAGACCTAGATTTGCAAGGAAAAATAACTGTTAAGACCAATGCAAGAAAACCTGAGGGACATATATAGGGTCAAATCACCTTGAGATCCATGTAGCTTCAAAATTCCACATGAAGATGAAGTTTTTTTCTTTGTGGAAAACAATTGAGGACCCAACTTTGGGTGAAGAATAGTCTATTCCACATGACATGAAATTCCATAAAATTTAAGGATTATGTCTAAACGACATGTGAAAACAAATGAGAGAGGTTAAACCTCAAGCAAAACTTGAAGGCAACCTAATGTGAGGACACTAGCTAATGGATCTCTACAAAACTAAGGGTCAAGTGATGAAATCCCTAATAATACCATGATATAATTTCATAACAAGATGATCATTCAATCCATCAATCTATCACATAAATTCCATCTCCCAAGTGACCTATCCACACCACTTCTCAACTCATTTTCAAATTGTAGACTAGGGAAAAACCTAGAGCACAAGGATGCTTCACTACCTATGTATAAAATTGACTTGGAAGGAGTGAGACATAGTAACCCATAATTTTTACTATCCCAAGCATCATTCAATAAGAGGTTGACATATCCGAACAATTTTCTAATAAAACTAGATGAGCCCTAGAAATGTCCAATTCCTTGCTTTAGTTTCCTACTTTTTATCTCATTTTTGCCAAGTTTCACAAATATTTCCAAGCATTTCTATATGTTTTGAGTATTTAAAAAATATTAAAGATGATATTTATATTAATGAATGATTGTGTGATCTTTGAATTTCTATGGGATTTAGTAGAATTTTATGATTAATTTTAGTTGTTAATAATGAAAAAATGCCTTCAGAATTAGACTAACCCCTACAATGAAGAACCTATCAACCCATAATAAAGCGATTCTCAACCTACAATAGAAGGATGCCAGTTCAACACAACTAGAGGGGAAGATCAATTACAACACATGCATATTCTCCAAAGATGATTCAAGTGATGGTATGAGGATGTGAACATGAATATTCATGTGTCATTCCATCCCTTCAATAAATTGTGTGAGGGAGAAGCGGATTGTTCTAATAGGGGATGATAGCTTACAATAAAGGCTTCCATGTTAAGCATGCTTTCTTGTTATAATAGTCTTCTTAATTGGTGTAGAGTCATTATCAGACTCTTCTACATTTAATTCCACTTGATGCATTTTTTTGTTAAAGATAAGACCTTGTCCTATTCCTACATTTTTGGAAGAGTTGATAGTTGCTCATAGTTTGTTTATAGTTTTGGAATAAGAAGATTCTCACAAACTTTGTATATATAGGATAATATTGTGAGATACTAGCTAGTGAGATCTTGCATAAAATAGGTTGAACATAAAACTTGTTATATTTTGTTTTAAAGTTTATTATTTTTAAATTGTAGTGTATAGGAGCGAATTTGCACCCCTAATGCAAATTCCCCTTTTACCCTCTCCACTTTAGAAAACAAAAGGTGAAGGCTTAATTCCACCTAATCCCACTATTCACGTTACACTTGGTGCCTATTTTGAGTGTCGGTGGAGGAATTTACGTTGGGGACACCTGCATAGTGTGTAGACGTTTGTGTGATGCACTTACATCCCTGAAAAATTCCTGCAATTGGAGTCTGTAGAGACATTACACTTCCTATTGGAAGTCGAAGTGTAACACCTCCCTTCGGCTGGATGACCCAAATATGGCTATTTCTTAACCTTCCTTATTTATACTCTTCATTCATTCATCCATTTTCATCTCGAGATCTCTTTGAAATCTCAAACAATCTCTTGACCATTCATTCATTATCCACAAGCTTTGAAGCAACATTTCACACTCCATAGTAGCAACCTATCACTCCATCACTTCAATAGAGAAAGCATAAGACAAATCCATTGCAACAGAGGCTTGAGTCCCTCTCATATTTCTCCTCCACTAGCCTTGAGTGCTTTGGATGAATGTGGTAAGCTCCTCACTCATCTTCTCTATTACTTGGTTGAGTAAGCAAATTCCTGTTTTGTAGTGTCTTTGTGTACTTTGGTTGTATTCCCTTATTTATCATTTTATTTCTACATCATTGCAAACTTGGCTGTCCATGGAGGTGGGAACACCGAAATGAGGGTCTGACTGAGGCAGACCCCTAAACAACCCCCCAACATTTTCCCTCTTTTTGTGTGTAGGTAGAGAGATCTTGTAGTAAGCTAGCGAAAAGGTTATTGTGTGAGATTGTCTTCGTCACCCTTGCAGTAATATACTTCCTTTATCACATTCATCTTTATGTTTCATATTTTATAGTCTTATTCCAAACCTTTGGAAACTCGTAACTAGGCTATTAGTCTACTTTTTTAGAGGTTAGACCTCCTGGTTTTTTGGCCATACGGATGCTAGCGCACCTGAGAGACACCAACGCACCACACTGTTGTCCTAGAAATGGGATTCTATCCTTAGATAGAGAGCTACATGAGACACAGAGTCGACCCTAAAAATGAACTCTCCTAGTCTCCTTTCAACATTTGGGTTTGTAGTGTGATTGAAGAACCACATAGTTCTCATAATTCTCTTCCCTCCTATCCTAAAATTCCCTTAAACTGAGGTAAGTTAGGGCAGCCATACTGCTCTCAGCCTTTCATGACCTAGGGCCTTGCAGTGGTTGTTCCCCCTCTCTTACATTTTTAGTGAACCCGATGTGAACCAACGTCTACTCTTTTTTTGGTGTTCTAAGCCTTTCCTCTTGTACCCTGCATGTTGTGAAAAATTTATGAGCATCACAACCAAGTCCATGACCTATGGGTATATTGTTAGGAGAGGTTTGCGACACCTTCCAATGGATAAGATGAAGGTCTCTTCTAGTTTCACTACTGGTCTTTTCTTCGATTCTGTAGTTGGCCTATCTATGCAAAAGCAGGTGTTATAGGGCGAGTCTAGATTCATTGATGAAACTGATCGCATCCCTACCCCTCCCGCATCACCAACTTCATCATCCATAGATAAGTGTGAAGTTTTCCACATCCCTTCTAAATATGTCATTAGCCTTAGCAAAGGTTTGGGTGCATTAGAGAATCACCTGGAGAAAGACCCGAAGCTAGCTAGGGCCACTAAGGTTATTAGCAAGATAAGATACATGGTAGGAAAAGATCGAATAGACATAGAACTCCTAGCTAGTCTCACAGGTCTGGCTAAAGTGTGTGCCCCTTCAAACCATAGTAACATGATACGAGGTGGCCCCTTCGAAGAACATGAGAGACAACTAGAGGTATCAATTCCTCCCATATTTGTGTACATGGCTGACACGGTCCCTTAAGTTAGTGTGCCCGCTACTTCCAAAAATTTTGAAACTACTAAAGTAAACAAAAATCCCCTGGGTTTTCACTTCACCCCTTCTTCCACCTTTGGTGGTGGATGATTTGGTGGGATGATTGTTGGAGGCTTTAGTGGTGGTAACTTTGGTGGTGGAGGTGGTACTGGAAGAAGTGGTTCTGGTGGAGGTCATGGTAATGGATTTGGAAGTGGCAATGGCTCTGACAGAGGTCACACTAGTGGCGGTGGAATTGGTGGTGGCTCTGGAGGTAGTCATGGTGATGACTTTGGTGGTGGTTCTAGTGGTCCTATTTCTTCTAATGACACTATTCTGAACACCCTTCTTTATAATGTGGGGAAGATGTAGAGCCAGCTGGTGAACCTTTCCCAAGCCTCCACCTAGCCTATCTTCCAACCCTTCTTTTGACATAGCCTGTTGTCAGTAGCAATTTTAAACACTCCTTTCCAACAAGGGATGTAGATTCCTAAATTCAAGAAATACGGTGGTAGAGGGGACTTGCAAACACATGTGTCCACCTTTAACGCCTTATGTACAAACTTCTTCCATCATGATGCGTTGATGAAAAACTATTCCCTCGATCCCTCAAGGATACAATGCTCGAGTGGTACTATTCCTTTCCCGATATTCTATCTTTATGTTCGATCAACTTGTGAACTAGTTCTTATGATAGTTCCAAGCCAACATCGGACTGAAGATGACCTTCTCTAACCTTGTTCAGTGTAAACAAGGGGATAATGAGAAGATTACCAATTTTATAGCATGATATCAAGCGCTCTTTTCACAAATATTATACCCGTTACTGACTCTAATGTGCAGAAGGTATTCATAGGGAGCTTACAAAGGCCTTGGCAAGAGAAGTTTGACCTCATGAAATACCCTTCTTTCACACATTTGTGTGCAGCCTTACAAGAATATCAACAAACATTAGTTCAACTCAAGGGATCTTCATTGTGCTCTCGTCTTGAAGGGAAGTCCATTATATCAAATCTTTGGAAAAGGAAAAGATGTTACGAATGTAGTAGCTACTATGGATAAAAACAGCCTCAAACATGATCAAAAGTTCACAAAGTTATCAAAATCTTATTCTTCCATCTTACAAAAGTTGTTTAAGGATAAGATCATTAACTTTCCAACCCCAAAACCAGTTAGGGAACCATATCCTAACTGGTATGAAGAAAATACCTATTGTCAATACCATCAGGTTAACAAACATGATACCGAATGCTGCATGCACCTGCATCATGAGATATAGGATTGCATCAAGGATGGTACAATTGATCTTGATGGAAGCAAACATACTACAAACAAATCAATGGCAAAAGCTAATAGTGAACTACAGATATACACAAACCCATTTCCATCACATTCTGCTAACATGATTATCAATCCCACTGATTTTGTTTCTCAACCTAAAGCATATGTTAACATGGTTACTATTACTCCTCCTCATCTTGTGACTAGTTTGTCAGATATAACATTCACCTTGCAAGATGTACCAACAAATGACAAACCTTATTTTCTTTATATTCCCACTTGCCTCAATGGTAACATTGTGACAGGGATCGAAGTCAACCCCACAAGTAGAGTGAATGTCATCACATAGGAGACTCTATTCTTGAACTCCCTGCAAAGGGAGGAATATGAAAAGAAAAATACATCATCCGTATGCATGATGGTCTTACTCTTAAACCCTATGGATCGATAATGTTGTCTGTCCTGGTTGGACCTAGGAACATAGATAAGGTTTTCGATGTCATTCTTGAGTCAGACCTATTCAGGGTGAATCTAGGAATTCCTTGGCTAGCTTCCATGAATGGGATCACCTCTGTAATTCATAGCTGTCTTAAGTTTTACCATTAAGGCATTGTGCACATAGTGCATGATACATGATACCAGCCTGTGGTATCTCATGGGGGATATTCATTGGATCACTTTTGGCCCACTCCAGTTGGTCCTCTCCCTTCAAGGACAAACCTACTTTATAAGAACTATGTGAAGTATAAGACTAGAGGCAAGGGACAACCAAAGTTGAATCTTCCAATAGCAGAGCAGCTAGCTACCTCCTCCTCCTGAAAGGGAAAGGAGAAGCTCACTCCTTCTTGAGCTGACTTGTCTACTCCCCTTTCTTGGGAGGAGTATTGGATGAATAAGCCTGGTCTTTACCCTTTGATTTTGATGATGCCTGATGGTGTAGACCCAAAATTAGGATATCAAATCTCCCTAATGGGTCTCTTGGAACTTGGTACTATTTATATGGTAGAAAGAAAAGCTCGCGAAGAGAAATTGCACCACGACCTCCTATTTTTCTTGCTCCTAAAGAAGTGAATGGGAAAATGCCCACTACCAAGGCAATGGAGTCGATTCCTCCTACCATTTTTTGAACCTGTTCCTCTTGTTCCCATCCAAGAATCTATCCATCCGTTTGAAAACATTGTGGAGGACACTCCCATGACTGAGCAGGAGCCTTCCATTCCTTTGCAACCCTTGGCTTCTAGTTTGAAGAGTCATAGAAAGCGCCTTGTGCATGAGTGCAAGCATCAATGAAAGGCTCTTCTAGCTAAGCAAGCCACCTTATAGAAAAAAGAGGAGGAGATGACCACTCCTATATCAAGACCTTATGTCGTGTCCTCCTCTCTCCTCTCTTTTGATTCTATCCAAACTAGCTCTGTATCTCTTCCAAATTCCACTACGAGTGCGCATGCACCAGGAAAGGTGCAGGTGTTCATTGCTCCTTCCATGGAGCTTTGGTTTTTGAAATCCATTTTAGATGTCTCACCTTTCTCGAAACCTGTAGATATGATTAAAACCCCAGTTGTATCTTTTGCGGTTCTTTCCTCATCTCCCTCTACCCTCCTTGCTTTATTTGTGGGGAGTTCACCTCCTCTGCCAAAGAAAAATATAGAGAGTGCTCCCTCCAACAGCAAAGGACGTAAGAGGAGCCAACCTTCTTCGAAAGGTGGCCTTGTGCTAACTTGTTATGTCCTAGTACTAGAACTAGTCCTAACTTCCCTTGAGTTTGTCACTGCTCTCAAATTGCTCAGTGAGCTTAGCAGTGAACCTCGGGTGCAAAATCCCCCATCTATCAAAGTGAAACATGGAACTCCCGTTAAGTGAATGTTTAACTCAGTGGAAAAAGTTTCGACCTTGTCAATGATCTTCACAAATTCTTTGACCTTAGACCCACAAGAACTGAGTGATAGAGACCTCACAGGTCCCTCTGCCTTAGCCCTTATTGTGGGATGATTAGAATCTCCTTCCCTTAACATTAAATCACTATAGGCTCATCATCCTTCCCCCTACGATGATCTAGAGTGGGAATTTGATGACCTCTTGGTTGATCAGTGCTAGGGGGAGACCCTCTTCTTGATCTTTAGATTAGATGTGTGTGTGTTTTTTGATATGTTTCCCCCATAATCATCTTATGTGTGCCTGGATGACCCTCGTCACCCCTGCTGGTGCCTGGATATAGGTGTGGCATTTGTGTTGTAAAAATTCTTCTATGTGTATCATCATTCTTCCATGTTTGTGAGTGACTTTCGACAAATTGGGGACGATGTAAAGCGTTGGAAGCATTTAGGCTTCCTTCCATGTTGACCCAATTTTTTTATTTTAATTTTTCTTCTCGTGCATTCCTCACATTGCTTGATATAGTAGGGGGTTGATGAAAATTCATTTATATACTATTATTATACTTATATATATTTATGAGCAGCTTTGACCCTGAAATATCAAGTTACCCTTGTGCCCTTTGTTCATGTTCTCTTTTCTTTTGCCTTCTCTTTATCTTTATCTTTATCTTTATCTTTATCTCTTCCTTTCTTGAGTTGTCCCTTTCATGCATGACAATGCCACTTCTACATCACTTAGTATTTTGAAAATACATTCATCACCAACGTATATTTTCTCAAGACCCTTTACACATTTCTTTATTAGAATCACATTCTCGATTTGAGAACCCTAACAGAACATGTTTCCTTCATCACGGGTTTGTAAAGAAACAACTTGGACACCTTCCTCCGAAGCGAGAAAAAATTTGATCTTCCCCTTGCATGGGAGCATATCCTTCCTTTCAAATTACTTGATGAAGTGAACATATTTCGAAAGGATTTCTTGATGATGAATCAATTCGAGAAAGAAGACATAAGCTTCTGAACGACATGTCCCTTGAGTGGACCCTCTTTTTATATCAGGTTCCTAAGGGACCCCTTTGAAAGCCTTGACATCCTTGCACCTAGTCTGAGGGCAGCCTCACTAGACCAATTTTACATCTTTGCGTCTAGTCCAGGGGTAGCCTGATGAGACCGGTTTCACATCCTTGCACCTAGTCTGGGGGCAATCCAACTACACCAACTTTACATCCTTATGTCTAGCTTGGGGTAGCCTAACTAGACTCTACCTTTCAAATAGCACATCCCTTGAGTGGACCCCTCTTCCTTTTGAAGGGTTCCCAAGGGACCACTTTGAAAGAATTCCAACTTAGCGACAATCTGTGTGACTGTCTGTTCACTCGCTTGCATGGCCGCCTCTTGACATGTTCTATCTATAGGTAAACATGTCGCCATTTCTGACTCTGCAAAATCCCATTTTTTTGGTCTCCCTCATGTGAGAGTTCATGGGGGGTACCTTTCCTTGCAAGTTTGTGGGTTTGTAAGGCACTCTTCCTGGTTTCCTTCATGTGAGAGTTCTTGAAGGATATATTCCTTGCAAGTTCGTGGGTTTGTAAGGTGCTTTCTTCTTCAGCTTCATAGTTTCATGAAACTATGAAGTCTTTTGCTCATCCTACACTTTCAGGCTCGTCAGACCATGATCTACTTCCTCGTCAGTACAGGTATACATTTGTAACCCTACTACTTCTGCAATCTACTTTACCGAAGCACTCACTAGTACTTGTGCTCACTAAAGTGGGAGCAAAATGTATAGGAGAGAATTTGCACCTCTAACACAAATTCCCCTTTTACCCTCTCCACTTTAGAAAACCAAATCGAAGGCTTAATTCCACCTAAGCTTCTTGTTCACATTACACTTGAAACCTATTTTGAGCATTGGTGGAGGTGTTTCTATCGGGGATGCCTGCATGATGTGCAGACATCTGCACAACACACTTACATCCTTGGCAGATTCCCATAGTTGGAGTTTATAGAGACGTTACACTTCCTATTGGAAGTTGAAGTGTAACACCTCCCTTCGGCTCGATGACCCGAACATGGCTATTTCTTGACCTTCCTTCTTCATATTCTCTATTCATTCATCCATTTTCCTCTCGAGATCTCTTTGGAAGCTCATAAAATCTCTTGACCATTCATTCTTTCATCCACAAGCTTTGAAGCAACATTTCACACTCAATAGCAGTAGACTATCACTCAATCACTTCAAAAGAGCAAGTGAAGGATGAATTCATTGCAATAGAGGTTTGAGTCCCTCTCATCTTTCTCCTCAACTAGCCTTGAGCACTTTGGATGGAGGTGGTAAGCTCCTCACTCATCTTCTGTATTACTTGGTTAAGCACATTATTATTTTGTAGTGTCTTTGTGTACTTTGCTTGTATTCCCTTCTTTATCGTTTTATTTCTATATTGTTGCAAACTTGGCTATCCATGGTGGTGGGAACACCAAAATGGGGGTTTGACTGAGGAAGACCCCTAAATATCCCCCCAACATTTTCCCTCTTTTTTGTGTATAGGTGGAGAGATCTTGTAGCAAGCTAGCGAAAAGGTTATTGTGTGAGATCATCTTTGTCATCCTTGCAGTAATATACTTCATTTATCACATTCATCTTTACGTTTCATATTTCATAGTCTTATTCTGCATCTTTGGAAACTCATAACTAGGTTGTTAGTCTTCTTTTTTAGAGGTTAGACCTTGTATCCCTAGTTTTTTGGCCATATAGATGCCAGCGCACCTGAGAGATGCCAGTGCGCCATGTTGTTGTCCCAAAACCACGTTTCTACCCTTAGATAGAGAGCTACCTGAGACACAGAGTCGACCCTAAAAACTGACTCGCCTAGTCTCCTTTCAGCATTCAGGTTTGCAGAGTAATCGAAGAACCCATAGTTATTATCATTCTCATCCTGCCTATTCTAACATTCCCTAAAACTGAGGTAAGTTAGGGAATCCATACTACTCTCAGCCTTTCGTGACCTATGGCCTTGCAGTGGTTGGTCCCCCTCTCTTACATGTAGTAAAGAAGGATACTTCAGTTTAATGAATTTTTGAGTTAGTGTTTGAAGGGAGACACTATGGATTATAGTAGCTCAAGAAAGGTCCACTTGAGGTACTAAAAAATCCACGTTAGCCTAGATTAGTAGTTAGATTATGAATTATAATTTATGGGTTGTAGTTACCAATTTACATTATGTTGAATGATATATTATAATTTATGAGTTGTAGTTTTTAATTTACATTATGTTGAATACTATTAAAAATTTAGTTGCAATAGGCCATGATGAAACATAGAGAGTCACTAGTCATAATCTATAAAAGGATAAGCACCCGTAGAAGTTAATAAGGTCATTTACAGTGGGGTGCTACCACAATAGTGGTTTACACTTTTTGGGAGATCCTGATTTTTGCTGAAATCACATATTTTAAGAAAATATAATGATTTAATCCTTGAAAAGTTTCATTTAAAGGATTCCAATTGAAGAGGGTTTGATCAAACCACCTTAGACCAATCCCCCTTGGATAGAACCCCGCTAGTTTTAAACCATACCTATAACGGAGTCTCCTTTGCACCTATCAAAATGCTGATAAAAAACCACTTTTGATTTAACTTTTGGGGAATCAAATGAGTTCATTTAAAAATTATTTTTGTAAGTATGTAGTCCTTATTATAAGCTTCCAAAAAAGTATAATTTTAATTAAATTTAATTTACATATTATATTTATTTTTTATTTCTTGTGAATTTATGGTTTTCATCGAAAATCAAGCTCTCTGTTCTGCACATGAGGAAAAATAGTAGATTATCAAAATAAAATTTTGAAAAATATGTTTAGGCTGGGTACTGATGTCCTTGATCCACTATTTTTTTTTTTAATTTTGATACATACAAAAAAAGTTATGTTGTATACAGTCCGCATATGTCTGAATTGTAATTGGTTTGACTTCGAAACTTGATTAAGGAAAAAATATTTAATAAAACACTATGAAACCAAATGAAATGGTTAGATATCGTAGTTACAAATCTAAATTCTTAAAAATTATAATTTTATACTTCGTACAAAAAAAAAAATGTTGTATACGGTGAGCATCACTCCTTAAAAATGTTGTTTACTGATAAAAACTAGTTTTTGAAGGAGATGAAAAAAAAAGTGTAATCTAATTCCAATTTTTTTGAAAAATATATATTTAGAATCTATAGACAAAACTTCACAAATCACTAGTTTTCATCATCTTCAAATTCCTCACGGTTTAGCTACTACAGGAGCCCAAAAGTGAAGATTTAGTTTAAAAAAATCAGTTCAGTGTCCAGTTTGCCCAAAAATTGTAAGCCAGTGTTATGGGATCACCTAGTGATTAGTATTTTCTTAATGAACATTTTCCAATAAGAGTTATTTCAAGTTAAGAAATTTTTAGAAGAATTTAATCTTGTTCAATTACCTATACTCAACTAATTAAGGAAGTCTAGGATTCTCAACTGCATATATACTACTAGCATCATCTCAAGATTATAATTCCCTCATTTACAATTTAATGAAGCCCCCTTTTGAACAATATATTTCTTAATTTAGGATCTATATTTTTGTTAAGTCTATGTATGCTATCTACATCAATTGATTAGCCATAAGGGGAAGCTCTACATTTTTAGCACCATTATTGGGGATGGTGCTAAGTTCAAAATTCCTAATTATGTTTTAATTCATTTTTCATTTCTTTTGAATAAACTGGGAAGTTTTCAATTATAATTAGAATTAGTATACATTTTCAAAATTGACCTTGAACTACTCATTAAATGTGTTTATGCGAAGGTAGCTACAACCCCAAATACTGTTGTATGCAGAGGTAGAGAGATTATTTGGGAAGGTTTCTCCCCTTGAATTAAGATGAATTTGAAGATACTAGTATAAGTGAAGCACCAATTGATGGAATCCGCGATATATAATTACCCCTCATAGCAATACCTACTCCAAACATAAGGAGAACTCCCATAAAGCATCTTTAAATTATGGAAAAGGATGCGGTAGACAATCTAATAGAGCCTATTACATTTGAGTTTCTAATCATAAATTAAAAAAAGGTGGTTACCCTCAAGAATATACCCCTTCAGCCTTGCCTAATTTATATGAATTGATTATAGAATATTCAAACACATTCCTGTTTGAGTTTTATGTTCTATGCAAAAGTCATTATTACACCACAGATGCTCATAGATTAAAAATCTTCCTAGCCACATTGAAATATGTTGTTTTATGGTGGTTCATGGGGCTAGGAAGAAATGCGACCTACCAAATTGGGAGAAAATAAAAGAAAAATTCTTGCAAAAATACTAGGATTATTATCATAGAGTAGACATGAAGAGAGATGACATCTTTAGGATTTCATAAAAGGAATAAGAACCACTTGAAGATTATGTAGAAAGGTTTCAATTTTTCCTAAAGAAGTCACACTAGAACAAGCTCTCTCCAGAGTCACTAAAGCTAGTATTTTTGCAAGGATTAAATGGAGATTGCATGGATGCCTTGAAAATACTAGGAGCAGGGGATATTTCTCAACTACCTTTTGATGAAATATGTGACCTGTGTGTAGAAATTATTCTAGTTCATCTATGAAGAAGACTAGAGGGGTACCAAATATTTCTCTTGCACCAAAGAATCCATAGGTTTTTTCTAGGGTGTAACTAAGAAACCTCTTGTCCAACATGAAGGGGGACATAATAAGTCATCTAGCTACCCGACTAGATACCTTGCATATCAAAAAGAAACAAGAGGAGACAAAGGACACTCTTACTAAATATTATCCACACTGCTACTAGAAGAGGATAAATTGTAAATGCAAAAAATATTGCTAGTATTTTTTAGGAGAAGCAAAAAAAATTTAAATTTCATGCCATGGAGGATGAAGAAGGACAAGCATTCTATATTTCCTAGTGCAAGCTGGGTATGTGTAGGATCATCATGGAAAAAAAAGGCCCTTAAGTGGCAATGAAAATTCAGAAAAATTAGATTTAGGAAACTTGATGTAAAAAAATGAATAAGTTATCTATATTATTTCAAAAATATGTAAAAATAGAATTTGAGGAAAATTGAATGTAGTTTCTAAAGTACTAGGTTAATTTTTGTAAAAAAAAAAATTATTTGGTGAAAAATTGAAATTTCAATGCAGTAGTACTTAAATTTCAGGGAAAAAATAAGAACTAGGTGTTTGGCTGACCACTCTAACCATAATAAAATGATAATATTTTTTTACAATATTTTAGATATAAGTAGAAGACTTATGTCCGGATGTGATGCATATTTTTTTGAAATGGTTTTTCAAGTAAATAATTAATTATGAATTTTTTATTACAACTTTTAAAAAAATATAAAAACTCGTATGTCTGACCACCTTAACTTGGTCAAAACTTCATGATTTTTTTTTTTAATCATATAGTATGCCAAGCATAGAATGTGACACATGTTTTGGATTCAAAAAATGTGATACTGTTTGAAAGTTATGGATGTTTTTCTATCAGGCTATCAATCAAGACTTTAGTCGTAATTCTAATAGAAAATGAATAATAATTATTTATTAGATTCAAAATAAAGTATAATTTGTATTGGTAGAAAGCTGAGAAGCTCCTTTACAAACCCTTTTCGTTTCATCAATTTTAGCTATAATAAAAGTTGTCAGCCACATGGGCGAAGTTTGGAAAAGAAAGGTAAGTTGTTAAACACATTTTTTTGTGTTGACTTCTTACGATTGGAAGGTCCGAACCAAATTCCAAAGCAAGCCCGAGCCTAATCCCTAGGCATTAAATTTTGTGTCATCAAATTGGATATCCAATTCATCTGATTTTAATCCAACATCTGATGTGTTTTAGAAATGAGTTTTAAAAAAATTATACAATTTTTAATATATGATTTCAAAAATGCAATAAAGTTTATAATTTAATATATATAATATACAATATAGTTTATAATGTAATATATAATATATAATTTATGATAATCTTTTACCGAATTATGTATAATATTTAAATATTATTTCTTTCCCTCTCTCTCTCCACCTCTATCTCTCCCAAGTATCTCACTCAATCACTCCTCTCTCTCTCTATCCCTCTATCCCTCTCTCACTCAACCCTATCTCTCCCTCTCTCCCTCCCACTCTCCCTCTCTCCTTCCCACTCTCCCTCTCCTTCTCTCACTATACCACTCTCCCTCTCTCACTCTCTCTCTCTCTCAACCCTAAACCATCTCTCTCTCTCCCTCTCTCCATCTCCCCCTCTCTCTCTCTCTCTCTCTCTCTCTCTCTCTCTCTCTCTCTCTTTCTCCTTCTCTCCCTCTCTCCCTCTCCCTCTCTCCCTCTCCCTCTTTCAATCTACCACTCTCCCACTCTCTACCATTAACCCTTAGGTCTATGTGGGCATAAATCGGATATCCGATTTGGATCAGATATCCGATTTGTGAAACTTCGATGTGTAGAGCTAGAATCTTACCGTTGCAAAACATCTTAAAATGTTTTCTATATCAGATATCCAATTGGATCGGATATCAGATTTGTGGGCCATTTTTGTGCATTCCAATGGACCCTACATTATGTATGTAGCACTACGCAGGTGACAAATGCGCAATTTCAGACAGGAAGAGACAAAGATCAACTTTTTGGAGCATATTGTACTCAACTTTGTCATAAGGAATGATATTTTAGCATATTTTATGAGGTATAATGGGGAGCAACAGTCGTTAGAAGAAAAAGCGTAAGAGAAAGCTTACAAATGAAAAAATATCATAATATAGACAAAGAGATAGAGAAGGTCATAGGAAGAAAAGACAAGGTATGTTAAATATTGGTGAACCTGAGCCCTATGGTATTTCAAGTGAAGAGGAAATTGAATATGTTCAAGGTGAAAATGCAAAACATGATATTGAAATTGGGAATGAAAATGTTCAAATTTATATTGAAAATGTTCAAGGAGAAAATGTTGGAATTGAAGATGTTGAACATGATATTCAAATTGGGAATGAAAATATTGAAATTGATAATGAAAATGTTCAAGGTGAAAATGTTGGAATTGAAGATGTTGAACATGATATTGAAAATGTTCAAGGTGAAAATATTGGAAATGAAGATGTTGAACATAATATTGAAGCAACTGTAAATTATGTTTCACCATATTACATGAGAAATGAAGAACCTTGTGTGGAAGGAAGACATATTCCAAATTCAAGACCTTCAAGGACCCATAAATGGTTAGTTGAAATTGATGATAACATTATAAACAATTTTGAAGGCAAGAGGTCAATACGAACTATTCGATTGTGGGCTAGAAGACTTTTCAACCAATATTTTAGTGATAAGACATTGACCAAGCAATGCAAATTTTTTGTACAATTGCTAAAGATGCAAAAGATGAGACCTTTGCTAGCCAAATTGAAGATTCATGTGAACAAGAAGACTGAAAAAAATTCTATTATTGTCAAAAATCCTTTTAATGCTCTCAAGTCTATTGGAAAAAATAACAAGGAAAGAGATAAGAGAGCTGCTCAGAGAGTCATTACAACCACCCTAGTAAGCCATCAATTGAAAAAGGCTTGCTTTATGAAACAAACTTGTATTGATTTTCACGTAAATCGTAAAAATTTGGATAGAGCACTTGCAAGAAGAGAAAGAATAGATGATCCTCTTCAAAATGATACATGGTATTTTGCCAGGAGGATTTCACGTGTTGATAAGAAGCTAACCGATAATGTAAAGCAGACAATTCAACAATTTTGGCATGATAACTCTAGAGTATCACCCAATGCAAAGGATGTTTTAAAGTTAAGAATTGGCAATCGAGATCGTACACTGCATCCTAAAAATTTCTTGGAATCAAGCCAAACAATGTTGTTCAACAAATTTATTGAAACACATCCAAATATGGAAATCTCGCAAAGGACTTTTGAAGGTTTGAAGCCATTTTATTGTGTGCCTCTTAAGATTCGTAATACTTGTTGTTGCAAATACCATGTGGAGTTTTCAATGTACCATGAACTATTATGATATATCCGTTCTACTTTGCATACTAATGAAATTTTGCAGGAGTGTGGTTCAAATTATTCTTCCAAAATCATCAAGGGACTTGTTAGATCTATTTTTATGTTCTAGAGATGATGGTTCATTTTTCTATAGAAATTATTGTTTAAATACGAAGTGCTCACAATGTGGTGGCTTGTCAAATTTTGTTCAATGTTTTCATGAGGGTTCTAAACATGAATTTGGAAAGAATCTTGTTGGGAAAAAGAGATATGAGACAGTCAAATATAATTTGCAGTGTGGAGGTGAAGGTTCAAGATGCGAGTTGGTTACAAAAGAATGCAATGTTGCTGATTTTATTTAAGATTTTAAGGAAAATCTTTTCTACAAGTATGCAAGGCATAGTCATAGTTCTCAGTGGTTGGATCAACAATTCGGGATATGTAAGGACTCTTTTTTGATTGGCACTATTATATCAGTGGTTGATTTTGTAGAAAACTACACATTACAATCACAGAATGAGGTTTAATCTTAGTATTACAATTCCATTCAAATTGCTATTTTTGTCCACATAACATTTAGACATGCACCTGATAGTACAAAGGAGGATTGAAAGATAATCAGAGAGTATCATTTTTATATGAGTGATGATAGACCTCACTCATCCGAGTATGTCCAACATTGTTTCAAGAATTTTTTTGAGTTCTTATAGGAGCATGATATAGCACTGGGCCGACATCTCATTTGGTCAGATAACTACACAGGTCAATTCAAGAATGCTCATATGTTTTATTGGTTGATTAGAATGCATGTAGAGAGGGGTGTACCTAATATTTGGAGGATTTTTGAAGTTGGGCATGGGAAAGAGGAGCATGATGGAGTAGGTGCATGTGTAAAGAGAGCTCTAGTTAAGGAGCAATCAAAGATTTTAGGAGAAAAATTTAGTGATGCACATTCTATTGTTGATTGGTGTAGTTCAGCATTGTCACAAGGAGGGACACTTGATTCAACAGTGCACAGATTCTTTTGGTTAATCAAAGATTCTTCAAAGATGCATTCATTTCAAAGCTCAGATGAAAGCACATGGACCATTTGGACACAACAGTTGGCTTGTTTTTGTCAAAGTTGTATTCAGTGCGAGTGGGATCAATGTGAGTCAAGTGAGTGGGTGGATACATGGGTTTCACAATATCTAACTCCTTTATCTCAAAATATATCAATGACAAATGACACAATGAAAAGTTCACTTGATTATGACCAGATTTTAGATCTTCTATAACTAGGACATGTTTTTACAGTTGTTGCACCGTAGGGGAACGAAGAGAGATAATAATATTGGGCTGGATCAATGTGTGCTGGTAAAGCACAAGCTAACACAATCGATGGAAGATGATGATGGGTTCGTGTATCCTACAAGTTTAGTTGTGGTTGCAGGAACTTGGTTGCGAGCGTACATGATTAGAATGAATGGCATACCTGCATTTGAAGACTATGAGAAACACAAAACCATTCGTATGTATTCACACCTTGTTATAGCAACAAATGTTAAGTTGTTGAAGCATCATGCCAAACCAAAGACAAAAACACTATGGACACTTAGTAATACTGATCATGAAGCAATATTGGATACTCTTAAGCAAAGAGATGACCCTTCAGGCACACTTGAATAGCATATTCAAGAATGGAAGGTACAATGCTTAGGTTCATTATGCTTAAGTTCATTAGTGTTCTTTATTTAATACTAATATTTTGTATACTATTGTAATGCACGTGTCTTTAATAGTGATATTTTTGGAATGATTGATCATGGACCTGCTACAACAATAGCCAGCTTTGATCCTTTCAGAGAGGTATGCAATAGATTACAATAATATAGATTGGTTATTCTAAGCATCTTTTCTGTTGTATGTAGTTTAACTGCTACCTTGATGATTTGTACAAGTGCTTATCACTCTAGAACCTCAACATACTACTCTTGTCGAAGACTATGCCCTGAATAACTCCAATAAGATTTTTTTGTAAAATTATAATTTTGAAATGTGAAACAATGTAACAAGGTCATAATTGTGTATAGGCATAATCTATATCTAGTGATGTTTTTTGAAATACGAGTCAAATGTTTGGCATTGTACAAAGGGTATGTTTAAAATGTAAAGATATTTTTGTACTTAATTGATCTACAACTAGAGGTTTTCTTCCTGGTTCTTTCCTTTGGTATGCTCATTTGGACCAGGTTTTGTAATATCTCCTATTTATATATAATAAATTACAGTGGCTTGCCACTTTTTCCAAAAACAAAAATGTAAAAAGTTCATGTGAATTTTATTTCCCATGTAATTGATTCTTTGATCTAGCAAAGTGGAAACAAGGTATTTGGGTGTGCATGATGTTCAATTTGATTGGGTAATATTTTTTTGATGCAAGAGCTAGGTGGCTTTAAACAACACAATTACAATTAAAGATGATTTAAACTCCAATTTGATCATCAAAACCAAACTTGGGTGCAACTTCACTCCCCAATTCTTGCCACACCCTATAAACTCATCAAACATGTCTATTAGGACTTGCAAAAGCTTGATCCACCCTAAAATATTTTTGTCCCCACATTTCATTGACATTAGCAAGTTGTAACCACCATTTTTCACCTAATTTCACTCATGTTGATCCAATGTAGCTCGGAGTGATTTGACATATTTGGGTGCAAAAGAAGACCATACCTAGTGTAAACGTACCCATACGGATGTGTTGGAACAATCCGTTTGGTTGTACAAGTTGGAGAATGACAGTTGCACCACTTTGTAACTTTACATTGCTTGCATTTGACAACTTTTCCCTCAACTGAAAACTCATTACCACGGGAAAACGCCTTTGAGATAGAAAAAAATGAGAGAGGTTATTGTAGATGGTCCCAACACAATCCCATATCCTCAAAAAAAGAGTCTGTAAGCATCACAGTTTCCGAGTAATATTCTATCAAAGATTTCTGACTTTTAGCACTTTGGACTCTTAAGGGAAATCGTCAGTCCAATGTAGCTCAGAGTGATTCCATGTATTTGGGTGAAAAAGAGAACCATAAATAGCATAAACGTACCCATCCAGATGTGTTGGAATAGTCTGTTTGGTCATACGAATTGGAGAATGAAAGTTGCACCACTTTGCAACTTTACACTGCTTGCATTTGACAACTTTTCCCTCAACTGAAACTCATCACCACGGGAAAATGCCTCCGAGATAAAAAAACAAATGAGAGAGGTTATTGTAGATGGTCCCAACACAATCCCATGTCCTTAGATGGAGAGTCTGTAACCATCATGGTTTTCGAGTAATAGTCCGTCAAAGATTGCTGACTTTTAGCACTTTGGACTCTTAAAGGAAATCGTCAGTCCAATGTAGCTCAGAGTGATTCGGCGTATTTGGGTACAAAAGAGGACCATACCTAGCGTAAAAGTACCCATATAGATGTGTTCGAACAATCTATTTGGTTGTACGAGATGGAGAATGAAAGTTGCACCACTTTGCAACTTTACACTACTTGCATTTGGCAACTTTTCCTTCAACTGAAAACTCATCACCACGGGAAAATGCCTCTGAGATAGAAAAAACTAAGAGAGGTTATTGTAGATGGTGCCAACACGATCCCATATCCTCAGACGAAGATTCTATAAGAATCATGGTTTCCAAGTAACCGTCTGTCAAAGATTGCTTCCTTTTAGCACTTTGGACTCTTAAGGGAAATCACCAATCCAATGTAGCTCAGAGTGGTTCGGCCTATTTGGGTACAAAAGAGGACAATACCTAGCGTAAACATACCCATCCAAATGTGTTGGAATAGTCCATTTGGTTGTACGAGTTGGAGAATGAAAGTTGCACCACTTTGCAACTTTACACTACTTGCATTTGGCAACTTTTCCCTCAACTGAAAACTCATCACCACGGGAAAACGCCTCTGAGATAGAAAAAATTGAGAGAGGTTGTTGTAGATGGTCCCAACAAGATCCCATATCCTCATAAAGAGAGTCTTTAAGCTTCATGGTTTCCAAGTAACATTACATCAAAGATTTCTTCCTTTTAGCACTTTGGACTGTTAAGGGAAATCGTCGGTCCAATGTAGCTCAGAGTGATTCGACGTATTTGGGTGAAAAATAGGACCATACCTAGCGTAAATGTACCAATTCATATGTGTTGGAATAGTTAGTTTGGTTGTACGATTTGGAGAATGAAATTTGCACCACTTTGCAACTTTACACTGCTTGCATTTGACAACTTTTCCCTCAATTGAAAACTCATCACCACAGGAAAACACCTCCGAGATAGAAAAAATCGAGAGAGGTTATTGTAGATGGTCCCAACATGATCCCATATCCTCAAACAGAGAGTTTTTATTTTAGCACTTTGGACTTATTCCCAACAATTCATAGAACTCCCTCTTAGGGCAATCCTTCGCATAGTGACCAAACTTGTCACATATAAGGCATTGAACATGAGAGAGGTCTCACTTCTTCTTGAATGCAGGAGCACCATCTGACCCTTTATCTCTATTCCTCTTGAAGCATCTTTTCTTTCCTCCTTTTCCTTCCTTCTTCAAGGATTGAGAAGAAAGAACATGAATGTCTTCATTTGTAGGGCTTCATCCAATACCTCTCATAGGCAATCTTGACTCCTCTTGAATATAGTCAAACCTCAACTGATCAAACCTTGGAAGTTTTGATCTCGTGCTGATTCCTTGAATGTAAGACTCTTAAGATGAAGGAAGACCATTAAGACCCAACATGGTCAAATCCTTGTCATCAACAATATGACCAATGGTAGAGAGTTGATCTCTCAATTCGTAAATCTTCATGAAGTAGGTGATGAAAAATTCTCCTTCCGCCATCTTAACACGATGAAGTTGTTGCTTCAAGGCTAGAGCATGAATTGTGTTGTTGATCTCATACATCTCCTCCAAAGTCTTAAGCGTTTATTTTGTTGTCTTCAACTTAGAGATGATAGGAACAATATCGTCCTTCATGAAATCAACTAACATCTTCTTTGCCTTGATATCTTTCTTCCTCCATTGAACTTTCTCTTCCTCATCCGTAGGTTCGAAAACTTTGCTCTCCACACTCAACCAATTCGTTTTCCTCCAAAGTGAGAATAATTATGAATCTCCATGAAGTGAAGTTTGATGCTCCTTCGAGTCTATCCTCAATTTTAAGACCATTCACCATCTTGACTAAGATATAGATAGATGAAAAAAAAGTGAATAGAGGTATCACTGCAATAACAAATCTGATCACGATCTTTTCCAAACTCTCTCTGATACCATGTTAGTGTTTTGATGATCAAATAATACAACTAAAAGCACTCAAAAAATGCAACACATAAGATAATAAACACAACAAGATACCTTGGGAAAACCCTCTTCTTGAGGGAGAAAACCCCAACATATATGTCTCTTATATTATGAAGGAAAAAGAGTAGAAATCTGCTTACAACTCAGGCCTAGCTCATGGCTGAATTTGATACAATGAATAATAGCACCTCTCCTAGATGAAAAGATACAATTGAATATGCTTCTCCTTGAAATCGGCATGCTGCTGCAAGATGAAGCGCTACTGCTCAAGTGCAAAATTTTGCTTGGAATGTGAATTATGTTGAATGAACTTGATTGAGGAAATGAACAAACACCACCTTGTATTTATACAAAATAAGGCGACTCTTCAAGGAGGTCGGCCTCTCTTGTAAATAATAAATTACAAAATAATATCAAGGAAGGTCGGCCTCATCCATTTAAATCAAATGAGTATAAATTAAATATCCATAGGCTATCATTTAATTTATTACAACTTAATGTGATCGCTATGAAAAATGTATGAAAAATGAACTATTTGATAAAAAGCTTTGGTAGACATGTATGAAAAATGTGGTAGCATAGACAAGGTAGTGGAATATTTGAAAAAAAGCTTCAAACAAATGTGGTCTCATAGAATTCCATGACAAGCAAATGCAATTGACAACTACTCATACATTTTAGTTATGCAATGTGAAGTAATTGCATAACTGCTTAGGTTAAATTTGTAAAAACTATATTGTAATTGAATTTTTTTCATCTATGAACATCTAGTTGTTAGTTATACAGTGTGAAGTAATGATTTTATTTTGAAAGATGTGTAATGCAATGTAATTAGCAATATAAATATAAACTACATAATATAACCATTCTTTTTTATGCTATTGTACATTGATATTTAACCATTGCTCAAGATAAAATTTTCAAAGAGTTTAATCATGCACATGAGGAACAAATTAAATTTCGATTGTCAACTTCTATATATCAAATTATCCGATAATCAAGTGTATGTCCATAATTATATACAAAAATGGCATCGACGCCAACTCAAACAAAGTTTTATGAAATGTGGCATATGCCATCTCAATATGTATTCAAAATTTACATGCCAAAATGTCTATCTCATCCTAAACTACTGGTGGATCATCAAAATGGAGCCTCTTTGAAGCACTCATTGGCTCTGAACATAGCTACACAAGAAAAATTCAAACCACAATTGAGATTAGTTATACTATATAATTTAAAATCGAATAATTAACATCAAACTCAATATACATTGAATTTTAATTGAAATCTAAAATTGAAATCTTGATTACCTGAAATATATGTCTCTTCAAAGGCTTAGGAGTCCTAGAATATACCAAACCAATTTTTGAAATGCCAATCTATATATGTGAACAAAAACATAAAATTGATCCAAGTTAGCATACGATTATTGGTAATAGGAACATATTTACCAAATACAAAATAAAATAAACACATACCTCTTTACATTGAACTTTTTCTTTATCTCCTTGAGGTGTTTCGATACCTCCTCCTTGAGGTGTTCTAATACCTACTCCTTTAGGCGGTGTGACACTTGTCAACAACTCTGTATAGCTCATAATTTCTTGTACATAAAAATGACAAGTACATATGAAACTACCAATCTATTTTGATGTATGTATAATCAATATAAGATCTTAAAAATCTTAATTCAATCCAATTTGAGTTCAATTACCTTCCCCTTATCTAACTTTGCACTTCCATAGTCTAGATGAGGTTGCACCTCACTCGCACTAGGTATTTCCTACAAGAGGAAAATAAGATAAACATATAAGTTATTATATAATTTCATTAATGACAAGCAATTATATAATAAAAAATGTAAACAAGTGAGTGCGAAAATATATACTATGTGTGTGTCCAAGCCAAATGAAATGGCCCTAAGGGTGCTATCAGTCACCCATTTGAGCTCCTCCTCAGACATCAACTGTTAAATAGACCATGTAAATAAATATTAGTACTTGATACTATGTCTTATTAATATTCATTTAAAAACAAATGCAAGTTATGAATTTACAACTTAAATCTTACCTATGTCACTATTCCAACATCCCCCTCTCTAGCAAGAGAGGACTCTGTAGGGTACGATCTACTCCCCTGCAACTGATCTATAATGTCCACATCATGGAGCTCATAATCAAAAGTGTCCAAGGGATGCTTAGGGGGTTGTACAAGAGAACCCAAGCATATCTGGTGGCACATAGTGCAAGTATGTGGCACACAAATATGTGGACCTGAGGAGGATGATGCAACAGCACTTGAGCCTTTGCCAACATCACCAGAATGTAGCTAAGCTACTATAGAAGCATGCAAAACCAAATGACCACTCAAAGAGTGAATAGCCTAAATAGTCTGTGTGGTTGCATCCAGGATAATCTCTGGATGATATACTGGAGGTGGTGGACGAAGGGGAGGAAGGGGAACATTTGGGCACGAGACTACTCTAAATGCCCCTGGTCTATCCTGGGGCATACCTCCACTGATGCCCTAGAAGGGTTTAATGTCAAAGTAATTGACATGATGCCCTAACAAAAAATCAACATATAATTTTTTAATAAAGTAAAATGGTATATCAAAATTGTTGTTCTGTGGTTTATCAAAAACCATACACCAACAATCCCAAAATTTATCTACAATGTCCCTATTCATGCACCATTTTATAGAAAGTTTTGTTTTATTAACATTCACTGGAAAACCATGTGGGGGCTAATGAATAAATAGGCTATTTGGGCTTTGGTTATTTGGAGATCTTTCACATCATTGTAAGACAATCCACATGCATAATATTCCCTCATGTCTTCTCGCCACGGATGAAAGGCATTATGTTGGGTGGAGAGGGTTTCTATATTTTTAATTATTTCCTTCAATGTGTTTGTCATATCTCTCAATTGAGGGATTGTCTTATAAACTTCACAAATGCCCCTCAATTGCCCCAATTTTTCACCAATTAAGTCTTCAATTGGTGGCTGCGGAGGTGGTGGAGTGTTTGGCTGTGGAGGTGGTGGAGTGTTTGGCTGCGGAGGTGGTGGAGCATTTGGCATTTGTGCATTTTCATTCTTAGGCATAATACCTAATTAAAGTTAAAAACCAATTAATCTAATTAAAATTACACAATATAAATGAAATTATTGTAAAAAAGCCCTAGTTTTGAATAAAAATCCCAAAAAACCCTACTTTTTCACAAAAATCCATAACAAACTCTAGTTTTTGATAAAAATACATCAACAACACTATTTTTTAATCAAAATCCTTTTAAAAACATTAATTTTTAATAAAAATTCATTGTAAACTCTAGTTTTTAATAAAAATCAATAAAAAATCATACTTTTGAAAAATAATTCGTAAAAACTACTTAGTTTTATAGGAATCTAATTGAAAAATTGATTAAAACATAAAAAACCAAAAACTTACCTTTCAAATCAGATTTCTCATGAAATCAGATATCGGATTTCTTCTTCTTCCTGTGCGCCCACGTCCAAATTGTGTGAAATGACTTTTACCAGTCAGTTTTTTTAATTTATATAGGCTTTTCAAATCGGATATCCAATTTGCAAAATTAGGTTTGGGCATTGCTTTGGAGCAATGTACTGACACCCAAACCTAAAGAAATTCAACTCGATATTTCCGCATTTTTGAATCAATCCAAAACGTGATTTTTTTCCCATTGCCATTTTTTGGCCCATCATGATCCTGCACATACCTAGCCATGGAAAAAAAGATAAGGTATGCCTCAAGATCCCTTGTCTTATAATATTTCCTTTCTTGGGGGTAATATAAAATTATCTAATTGGAATAATCAACCCTAGAATAACATGTAAAATCAATCGTGGCCAATATCCCAATCATCTAATTGGGCTCCATAGTAGGTGATGTGTCCACAAAAACCATGCTAAGCCTTAACTACAATTCCTAGTGGTAGTCCCCATAAAAAAATGGCCACCATAATGGCATGGGAACCAATAGTGGAAAAATCCAGAACAATCTTTGTAGCAACAAAAAACCACCATAATGCCAAAGCCAACCATATAAACCCTAACACAACCAAGAGAACCTCAATTGCCTACTCAACCTACACCAAACCCTAACAATAAGCATGTTGAATATGCTTATGCTAATGAATCCATCCAGTACCTAACCTATGGGGTTGAGGTAAGTGATGTTCACCTCTATTTAGGAAGGATGCTCGCTAGACCATCAAACCCTCATATCACAAAACTTACAGATGAGGAACCAGAAATAGAAACCACTAACAATTCAGTAAAGCAACCTGAACAAGGTAAGACACATAATGACATCACAAAAAGGAACCACCATTTCCAAAAAGACTAAAAACACAAAAATATCATGTTGAGCCTAAATTTGATTTCTCGAGCCAGCTCAAGTATGTTTGTGTAAAGATACCCTTTCTTCAAGCCATTAAAGAAGTATCGATATACACAAAAATTGTGAAAGAATTATGATTTAGAAAGTCAAGAAGGAAAAGAAAAGAGCCCCAGATGGTCCATGTTTTAGGATAATTGGTTGAAATCATGTTAGACAACATAATTGTCCCAAAATATGCAGATCTTGGGAGTCCTATAGTAGATGTACAAATTAATGGCACACTTATCAAAAAAACTTTAATTGACTTAGGAGCAACCATAAATGTAATAACAAGGGAAAAAATACAATAAATTCAATTGATTAATCTTCGAACCACACCTATTGTTTTACAATTAGTGGATAGTTCAACTGTCAAGCCAAAAGGTATTATTGAGGATTTGTTTATCACACTAGATTCATAAGAATATCAAATAGAATTTATGGTTTTTCAGCCCAAATCCAACCTTAAAGGATATACCTTAATATTAAGAATACCATGGCTAGATACATTTATTAGATTTAGGTTTGACAACATGATAATTTCCAATGGGAATATGACCAAAAAATTGGTCCTCTACTTTCCTGCACAGCCACATACAAACTTGGAAAAAATTGTATGGCCAACCTTAAAAAAATATGACCAATACTCTCTACAAACACTCATGGCTATATAAAACATATCCAAATGATTGAAATTCAGGATGAAGATGAAGTCCTTGTCCAAATTATGAGTTGTGAGTGCATTGGGAACTAGCGAAATTCTAAGAACTTATCAAAGGCTCTTTTGGTTCCAAGAACCAATGAACTCTCCATTTATTTATTTTCTTTGTTTCCCTTTGATAACTCCTCAGCATTGAAGTCTTCATATGAACATTTGATCAAAAAATATTTTCCTTAATTTCATTGTTGGGGCATTGAGATTTGTTGAGAAATAAGCTTCTTTTGGAAATAATTGGTAGTTCTAGTAGTTCCAAAAACCATTGGAACTCCCGATTCATTTCTCTTATTTCCTTAAGTCTTTCTATTGATAACTAAGATAGGAATGGGAATCTAGTAGAGATTCTAAGAGTTCTCAAAAGTTGTGATCCTTCCAATTTCCTTTGTTTTCTTTTCAACCCATGAGAAAGAACTTAAGCCATTGAGGATGAAGACTACAACCAACACTGACAAGAAGCTCCAATGGTTCCAAGAACCCAAGAAACTCTTGATTAGTTTCTTTTCTTTAAATAATTTTCTACTAGTGTCGGGAACAAAGCAAGAACTAGAACCTATTTGAGGTTCTTGTGGATTTTTGAACCAACCATACCTCTAATATGAGAAGAAATATTGAAAACCTTAGAAAATTAAGAATTTCCAATGTAGTAAAAACCATCAATTCAAGATTTCTTGAGAGGTTGGGAACTTTTGACAAATATTTTCTTGATGGATCAAGAACCCCCAATAAAAGAGTTCCAATTAGACATAAAACCTTCAATAAAGGATTTCCCAGTGAGTACAAAAGCTCCAAGTTATTCCAAAAACTTAGAGGAATTTTGGGGACTTAAACACAAACATTTGAGGGATAAAGTTGAAAAAAAGTGAAGGTCAAATGAGGATTGGATGAGTCTTAATCATAAAATTTTGAAAAAGCTGAAGAATCAAAATTTCAACCAAGTGTTAGGGAAACACTTCTAGATCAAGGTGGCTGAAATAGGTTGAATTATTTGTCAATATTTATTTCTTGGGCCTTTTGGATCCAATTGTGAGGCCTATTTTTCCCATGATTTCATTTGTGAAACTTATTCCACCAAACCCTCATGGTGAACACCAAAAAAAAATTATTTTCTCAACTCATTTTCAAACCCTAGATCTGTAAAAAGTCCCCACAAATATGCAAACATAAAAACAAAAAATCTACATATTTCAACTTGCAAACACACCTCATACATTGGAATATTTGAAAATCCTCCAAAATTTTCATGGCTTCAACTTTGCATTAGATCTTCTCATACACTTGGGCTATACCAAAATAGGGATCTCTCACATCCCTCAACCACAACTATGGCTCTTATACCACTTTTTAGGAAAATCATACAATTTGATCAAACCATTTCCTACATAGCCCCTTGAGAGAAATATATATATATAAGCTTATAACATAACCATATGAAAAGATAAAATACATACCACAAGATAATATACCATGGGAAATCCCTCAAAAGAGAAAAACCTAGCCTTTAACAACATCCACACTCAATAAATTATGCAATATTTGAAAACATTACTATACACTTATAGACTCTCCATGAATAATTTTAAAAATTCAAGCTCCTCCAATGCATCCTCCATGTGTCCAAGTATGTATCCACACATCCCATTCCATGCTTCACATATGCACTCTTCATAAGAGAACTCAATATAATCACAACTAAGCCAAAACCATTAAAAAAATAACTAGCTAACCTCAACCACTAAATATGTTCTTTCTTTTATAGAATCAAACTCACACAAAACAACCAAGTGGTAAGGTAAAACTATGTGCCTCAAAATAATGAGTACACAAAACCATTGACCATATATTTAATTTTTGGTACTGAATTTTCCAATATTAAATATTTATCCCATATGCAACCCACACATAAAATATCTAACCAATGTTGCATACAACTTTACAAATGGGAGCCCTCTCTCCCTCAGCTACATTCCTAGATCTCAAAAGAATGGGAGCCTTTAATAACTGGTAAAGTTCATATTTTCCCCATGGCCAAGGGGTTTTTTGTTGCTAAATTTGACATTGATATGGATAGAAACAAAATATTATGTAATCACTTTTTTAGCTGGGAGGACAAATTTTTGTTGATGATCAAGCCTTGGCATGCTGATTTCAACCCCTCTTCTGAAACCTTCAATAAAATCTCGATTTGGGTTTGGCTTCCTAATCTTCCACTCCATTTATGGACTAACTCCCTTTTAGAGGAAGTGGGTGAGGCTCTTGGTGATTTTTTGTTGGTGGATGATGCATCTTTTGATATGTTTCACTCTACCTTTGCTTGCATATTGGTTGAAATGGATATTTCAAAAGGGTTGCCTGTTGAAATTCTACTTAAAACTTCTAAGAGTTATTGGGTCTAAGCTTTGGACTATAAGGGGATTCCCTTTCGATGTAGAAGATGTTTCAAAATAGGTCATGCTACTGCTCAATGTGGTTTTGAGAAAAAAAGCCATGAAGGCTACATGGTGGAAAGATGCTTCCCCGCAACACTACATGATTGTGAAGAAGGTTGAGCAACCAAGAAGCTTCTCTAAGGTTGTTGCTCAGGAATCACAAGGCCTTGAGGCTTCCTCTCCAACTGTCTCTAATGGCGGGATTGATGATGCTTTGAAAGACAACAATGTTGTGCCCCCTTTGGAGGTTGAGAGTGGGCCTTTGGCTGCCACTTCTTGTGACAGTGTTTCGGCTATCTTTTTGGGTGGCTATCTTGATTTGGCCACGCTTGCTGAGAGGAATACAAATGAAATATTTAAGACAGTGACTGTTGGATTTCCTCCTATGGACAATGGTGTGTTGGCTTGGCTTGATAAGGCAGTGCAAGTGGAAGAGGGCTAGATCACTGTAAAGGGAAAAAAAGGTAAGTCATCTAAACCTCCTTTTGACATGACTCTCTGCTCCCACAAGAGCAATTCTAAATGTAAATCTTGATGCTTCTTGGTTGGGGGGCTGGTTTTTGGCTAGTTGTTGGCTATTTGATGGCCTTTTATCCTTAGTTGTCTGTGCCTTCATGTCTTTAAGTTTTGAAAACCTTCTGGTTTAGGGTTCCAAATCCATTCAAAAACTGCTTGTAAAGGGTTTTGGGGTCCCTTCAAAACCTTTTTTGCCTTAATCAAAAACTTTACAAATGGACCCAAATAAATATTTAATGTGGCTGAATACACCAACTAAGGATGCACCACAAATAAATATTTATTTTACATAATTAAATAATTATTTCTTCTGCAACGTGCACAACACCTTATTCTTAACAACAATAAAGAATTTGTTTTTAGTAGCATTAATGAAAGGAGATTTGAGTCCTTTTTCTAGTCCCTTATGATTATGGAGAAAATTACTAAGAAAATAAATGTAGGTAAAACCTAAGTGACCAAAGAAAAGGGATACTAAAAATGGATAATAGGTACATAAAGAGAAGGCCAAGGATTTCCCTTAATCCACTATGGATGGAACATTCTTACAATATACAAGACCCTTGTCCTTATCTCCCTAAGGACACTATCTTCCCATTGTCCAATCTTTCTTCCTTGACATAATTGTATATTATGGTTAATCAAGTGGTTCAAAATTTGTGTACTCTTCAAAAAGCCTTCAAAGAATAACATAGTCTCAAGATATGGTTCTTCATGGAGATTAAAAAAATTAATATCAAACTAGCTATAATGGATAAAAATAGAAAAGTGTTGTCTAGGAATCTTCTAAGGTAGATGATAGAATGTTCTAATAGTGCAATACTATCCCCTAGGTCAGTAGGCTAGTTGCTAATTGCACCAATCAAAAAAAGAAAATGGAAAATATGAGGAAGAAATTAACCAAATCCTAGAAAACCATGACACCAAATTTCTTACACTAGAGTAGGAAATGAAAGCCATAATTTAAGAAAATATGAACACAATCATCAAAATCAATAAGTGCACTATAATGAATGGTGATTTTGGGTTAAAAATCATGAGTGAAAAGTTAAAGAAGTCTATTGCTTACCTTAAAGTTCCCTCCACATAGGTGGAAGACAAAGATGTTAATGTTGGTCCTAGTTCCAAGGCTAGGAGTAGTAAAAAGAAACACTACAATGAGGAAAATAAAGAAATAAACAAGTTTGTTGATCTTTATGAAAGTTTCTACAAGGCAAAGTTGGAAGTAGCTAAAACTCTAAAGAAACTATAAATCTAAAGAGACTTGATCCTTGATAGACTCATTCAAAACTATATAAGAAAATAAAAAATGAGATGTATCAAAGGGCCCTTGGATTAATAGTGAATTTGAATGGTTCAAAATGAGTCCATTAGGGATGAAGTCTTGTTGAGTGCAAGATCCTAAAGCTATAAGGGGTGAGGCTAGGATTGTGCCCCATGCGACTTTGACAAAACAAATACCCCTTAACTGAAAAGGCTTCAACCTAAGGGCCCCAAAACCATAAGAGATGAGGTAGGGATTTTGGCTCATACGATATTGGTAGAATGGATAACCCTTAACTAGAAAGATTTCAACCTAAAACTCATACTCCCCCCTAAATTAAAAAAAATTCTAACATAAAATTTGTACTCCATATGGATAACAAAACGATTCTATAAGTTTGATATAAAAATCCAAAAGAAGAGGGAAAAGTGAAAATGGAGAGGTTGAACAAATATTAATGACAACGGAAAAACTCTAAAACTAGCTTTGTTCCTAACTATGTCCTCCCTATAATCATATAGTATCATGACGGGTGTCCTAGCACGCACGTTTTCAACCCTTTTTCCATCGTGAGTGTTACTAAACTGTTGATCAAATATGGGAAGATCTTTGCTTGCTAACGTATCAGATACGGGCATGTAACTTTTCATTCAATACAATAGTGGATGGTTTAGTTTGTTTAACTTGTAACCTGAAAACCATTTTTTTCCAACCGACTGGAATTTTAGCCTAACGTAGGCAGTTAAGTCAATTACACTGCTGAAATTGCATTTTTTCTCAACTGCAGGACAGATTTTATACGTACATATCCCCCAAAGTCTCATCTATATTATCGAGATTCTCGCATCATGTCTGTCAATACAAGATCTGTGTTTTTTTTAATGTTTTGGGTGTTTTACATCTAAGCGTGAAAGGAAATAGGATGTTGGTAAGGTAGTTGGCTGCAAAATTGACTACAAAAGTGCTCTGGAAATGGATCCCTCAGATGCAAGGCAATTGGTTTTTTGTTTTGTTTAGATTATATGCATCAGCAATTTCAACATTGTTGTTCCTGAAGTTGGAACTGCTCTAATTTTGCAGAGCAATATGCCAATAGTTTCCCCGACTTCTTTAGAGATCAGTTCTCGATCTATAGGTTTTGCAAAGCCTGATAAATCATATCATGTTTGTGGGTACCAAAGATCATTTAAGAAATTGCAGGTGAATGGAAGAAATAGTTTTAATGGCAGACCTGGTCTTACGAAAGTAATTGCTGCTCAGATTGTTGATAGTAACCGAAAGAGTAGTATTTCAGAAAATGTTAATGGATCGGCAAGAAGGAAAAGTGTTTCAATTGAAGGAGATTCTATCATGGCTCTCACTGCCATGGCCTCTGCAGCCTTAGCGACTGAGAAGCAAGATGAATGCAAGGCGAGGATAGGACTAGAGACTGATGTTCCTGTGGATGCTTTTAGATTGGGTAGACTGGTCGAAGGTAGTCTTCTTTATCGACAGACTTATGTAATCAGATCATACGAGGTAGGAGCAGACAAGACTGCTTCCATTGAGACCTTGATGAACCTTCTTCAGGTATTTCGAATACTCTCATTATTGTGCTTCATGTAGTTTAATGATGTTATGGTTTATGAGCTCCATTGTTACTTTCCATAGCCTACCTGGGACTGGAACATCAAACGTTCGATTAGTATGTTGGTTGGGGATTGGCTTGTTATTTTATATCATTTCTATTGAGTTATATGTATTTGTTAGGATTCAAATCAAGGACTTTCCAAAATATTTCTTATTGTTTTCCTCGCCCAAAATCAATTGTTTGTTTGGAGCCTCTGAATTGTTTATTTTTTTAATATTTTGAAATTAAAAATAAACTCAGATTTTCAGACTGAGCTGTAGTCATTTTTTGATATAGAAGTATCGAGCATTATCTTAATTATTATTGGAATTAAATTAATATTTAAACATAATTTTTTTCTTTTTTTGTTGCTTTTCAATTTAACATTGGTTCATTTTAATTTGTTGTAGGAAACTGCTTTAAACCATGTGTGGGCTGTTGGATTGGCCGGGGATGGATTTGGTGCTACACATGAGATGAGTCGTCGTAATCTGATTTGGGTTGTTGCTCGTATGCAAGTTCAAATTGATCGCTATCCTTCATGGTAACTATACATATTTTATAATATATACATATTTTGTTGCAAGTAACTCTCTATTATCCTCAACAAATTTATCATAATTTATTTCAAAAATATTTTCAATTATATATATACTCTTGAGTTCATGATGGGTTTTTAAAATAGGTGGTTGCAACATTTGATAAAATGATTACATTTAATATTCTTCAATTTAGAGAAAATAATAATTTATGTTACTAATAATTTTTTAAATGAAATGGAGAATAATTTATAATAAGATTTACATTTAAAAGAAAAAATGCAAGATAAATTATCTTTAATAGGCATATGTTGTGCCATATATTTATATCTATGTGTTAAAGATGTTGACACATTTTTATGTCTTTTAAGTTAAATTGGTTTGTTGTTTTTTTAAAGTATCAATTAATTCACATTTAACAAATTACTTGAATTGATTGTAGAAAGTTGCGATGAAATTATATATTTTATTTCTATCTATCTGATCAACCATGTTGTAATGGTGAATATTGTATACATATATCACTTTTTATCTAGTGTTTTATGACATCACCATACTTAATCCTATTATCACTTATCCCCAAATATCAATTTTGATCTCCATATTCATTTTTCATCATCTAGATCAATTACGTGGTGTGGAATTGAACCAAGCCACTTCCATGGTTGTAGGTTTGAACATTGAACTTTTAAAATTCAAATTTCAAATTTTTGCATTGTCAATATTTTCATTAATCATTGTGAGCTAATTTAACACACATTCGTGTTGATTTGGGTGCTGCATTTTTTATTCAAGAACATTTCATTCATTCATTTAAAATTGTGTTGGAGATCATCATCTACAAACATGTTATAATTGTTCAATAACATTGTCATAGAGAATTTATTCAAAAACATGTTATTAAAATTTTCTTCGAGCACATTATCTGAGATCTATCGTATACTTGCTTGTTGACTTTGATTGATCTTTCACGTATAACCATTGTAATGGTCCAACTAAGAGTCTGACTTAGCAAAGCTTGACCCTTACAATTAAGTAAATTCCTCACCACTTGTTTTTATAAACATTCACAACAGATACGTAAACATAAATAAGTTTTAGATAATAAAAATATAATAGATTATGTGTGCAGATTTCAAATACACAAAAAAAATCAAATTCCTTAATCAATAATATGTCTTAAAAATATGACAATAACATAATAAATGATTTTTTTGGCATCTCTATAGTGACATCTTCATTAAACTCATAACTATTACCCTGTCAGATGGAAAAATAAAAATAAAAATAAAAATAAACTGCAAAGTGAAACTAGATATTAACGATATTGCTTCTTGTAATAAAGAAAATGCTTTAATACAAAAGTCAATAAAATGTTATTATTTGATCTTAAGCCATAGATATTTTTCATTTTCTTAACGTAGGTGTGATGTGGTGGAAGTGGATACATGGGCTTCCGCATCTGGCAAAAATGGTATGAAACGTGACTGGTTTGTTCGAGATTACAAAACGGGACGTATTTTAGCCCGAGCCACAAGGTAATATAACCACATCTAGTATTATATCCATTGTTTTTTCCATATACAGACATTTTCTTTCATAAAGGGCATTTAATCGATTTTATTGGTTTGGAAATAGTACATGGGTTATGATGAACAGAGAAACCAGAAAACTGTCTAAAATTCCAGAAGCAGTCAAGGAAGAAATCCAGCCTTTCTTTCTTGAAAGGCAAGCTATTGTAGCTTACGATACTAAGAAACTATACAAACTAGATGAATGCACTGCTCGACACATTAAGTCTGAGCTGACGGTAAGCTTTTAACATCTTGAATGTCCATATTCTAAAAAGATTTCACAGTCCACAATGGTAGTAAAATGTTCTCCATAATGATCTTTCTCTTTTCCAGGAACCAGTCTAGTCTTTTGATTATCTTAGATGTCACCATCTAAGTCCTTTGAGGGCATTTCTTTAGACTGCAACTCATTGTTTTTATATGCTTGATTAATAGAAAGTTGGGAATTATTTTTACAGCCAAAAAGAAGTGATTTGGACGTGAACCAGCATGTGAATAACGTTAAATACGTTGGCTGGATACTTGAGGTGAAATTTTACATATTTGTTTCATTTTATTGATTTCAGAAAAATTTATGGTTAATAATTCGTTGTCAACAAATTCATCTTCAATAATTCATCTCGTGAAAAATTCACTACCAACAATATGAATTTGTCATGATAATAAACTGATGAATTGTTGATGATGAATTATTGACGATGAATTTGTTGATGGTGATGAAGAATTTTCTTGACTGGCTTATTATTAACATGTTTGTGGGCATTATATTTGCAGAGTGTGCCATTACACGTTTTAGAAAATAATGAACTGGTGAACATGACGTTGGAGTACAAAAGAGAATGTGGGCAGACACATGTGCTCCAGTCATTGACACACCTACACTCTGAATTTTCTGACATTGATTCCAAAAGCAAACACATAGCTGAACTGCAGTTAATGCATTTGCTTCGAATGCAAAGAGCAGGATCTGAAATTGTTAGAGCAAGAACCGATTGGAGGCCAAAAACAGACGATAAATCTACTATCGTATAAGTTATTATATATGCATATAATGTAATTGGATAATTTATTTCTTTAGAGTAGAAATATTCTTGCTTTCATAATCTGGGATTGAGGAATTTGATTGATGGTTCTCATTCCTCAAATCAAAAAGAAGAAAAAGAGAAAGAAGAAGATCCGTGATAGTGGACAGCTTTATAAGCGTATATGAGTCCCAAACGGGTGTTATAAAAATTGGAGCACATTATGTTGTTTAATTATTAGCATTTTGAAATTTATAAGAGAATCATTTTTTAAAATTTTCATAGAAGGCTGTCTAATATTGACAAATTTAACACTGCATATTGTTCTTGGAAGATAAAATGTTAAATTGAGATGATAATTTATTAATATAATTAAATTTTAATTTGTAAATGAGATGTGAGACTTTTAAACATACAAATAAAAATGATGTATAAAGGTGAGGGATTATAATTTATTTGAATTAATTATAACTTATTTGAAATCTGTTCATTTTGAATCTTGACTACCATGACAATATGACAGAGTTAATATTCAAATTTGGAACTAGATATCTTATCAAAGATTTCGTAATTATGCTACTAGAGTTACATTGGAATATCTAATCTTGAGTTAGAACATTAAAATTCTTGTTAGTTTTTGTGGTCTTCTTCCAACATAATGGTAGAGTAGTCTTTATTGTTTGTCTTGGGTTTATTCCAACAAAATGGTATCAGAGCCCTAGGTTTACGTTGTATTGGGCATTAGATTGTTTTTTATTTATTTGAGTTTAAGTATGGTTGGAGGTGACAACAAGGGCTGATAGAAATCGCCATATTTTGATAAAAAACTATGATGTGTGGACAAAGAAGATGAAGAGTATAATGGTTGTAAAATTTTTTTTAATCGTTCAGTCAATGGTTTTATAGATGTGATTGTCCCAACAACATATGTAACCCTTACAAATACTCAAAAGATCCAGTTGAAGGAGACTAGAAGAAAATATGAAAAAACTCTAAGTTTGGTAGAGACAACCTTGATGGAAGTAATATTCCCTAGAATAATAATAGCTAACTATGCAAAGGAGACTTGGAAAATTCTTCAAACTTGTTTGAAGGAGACTAATAAAGTGAGCCTCATTAAACTCCAAATGCTTAATAAAGATTTTGAAACTCTTCAAATTAATGATGGAGAATCCATTTTAGACTTCTTCATCCTTCATTTGACCTAATAATAATTTCCATAGAAGAGGTCAAATACCTCTCAAAGATGATGATGGATGAGTTGATGGGTTCTCTAGAAACCCATGAGTAGCGCCTAAAAGAGTTTGCACCTTCTTCCCTAGAGAAATAATTCAAATATCAAGCCAATATGAGAGGTAGGAGAGAGGAAGAAAAAACTCAAGAAAAAATATAGACATATATGTAGAAACAAATCTAAAAGGCTCAACTTTAGAATATATAATTCTAGAAGAAAAAATAATCAAGAGGGAGCAAGAAACTCACACCCTAGCTCCAAAGCTAAGAAGAATAATAGTAGCTCAAACCAAAGGTATGAAAAAAGTAATATACAATGTCATTACTACCACAATTATAGTCATTATACAAGTGAATGTAGGAAAAAGTAGTTTGATCGGTCAAAAGAAAGTATAAATGTGGTTAATGAGAAAGAGGCTATAGTTGATTAGTCAAAATAATTCATCATGTACAATATTTGTGAATAAGCTAGCACTAAAGTGTGGTACATGGACAATAGATGGAACATCCACATGATTGGAAATGAAAAATTATTTGTATTGATTAATAAGAGTGTCCAATCTAAGATCAAAATGGGGAACAATGAAAAAGTTCCAACAATGGGCAAAGGATTTTTTATGGTCAATACCAAGCATTATGATAAGGATATAGAAAATATTGATTATGTCATAGGCATTTAAAGCATAACCTTTTGAGTGTTGCATAATTTTTCCAAAGTTGAAAAAAAGGAGTGTATCATCTTTGACAAGAATGAGAGCAAGAATATGGTAGCAAAATTCCAAATGATAAAGAACATTATGTTTCCTCTAAGTAGACAAACTGATTTATCAACACAATTTCTACCTGCTCCTCCCAAGCATAAGAAGTGTACAGTAGTATAACATCAAAGATATCAAGTTTCCACAATCCATTATGTTAATTTTCTTTGATGAAAATTTTATTATGCAATTGAATCCAGAAATCAAAGAAAATTAGTATAACATCATTCAACCTTCAAAATAATCATCAAAAACCCATCTAGGCTCTAGCATCTAATGTATGCATATTTGAGTTGTTTTGGGATTTGTCTTCTATATAGGAAGGATAAGGCTATGGGATTACCAACCATAGTAGAGACAAATGGAAAATTCTAATACATCATCTAGGCCACCCTTTTAATTAGGGAACTGTAGAAGGGAAACAACACCATTGAAACTTTTGCATATATATTTGTATGGCCTTATTTTAACTCTTAATATAGACAAAAAAATATTTTATGATCTTCATTGATGATTATGCTTGGAAGATGTGGGTCTACCTATTAAAGCATAAATTTAAAGACTTTGAGAAGTTTAAAGTGTTTAAGGTCTAGACTCAAAAGGATTATCAATGCTTTATTAAGATCCTCAAATTAGATAGAGGGAGAGAGTATGCCTCCAAATAATTTATAATTTTTTGTAAGTATGAGTGTACTAAGATATAGTTTATAGCTAGCTAAACTCCATAAAAAAATAGAGTAACAAAGTAAGAAAATAGGGCCATCATTGAAATAAAAAGAAGAATTTTGAAGGCCAAGGGACTCATAAATGAATATTGAGGTGAAGTAGTTGCAACAATAGTGTATTTGATAAATAGATATCCTACAAAGGTTGTGCATGACAAGATTCCACAAGAAGTGTAGAAAAATATAAATGAAGTATGGGGCAACTTATATTTTTAGGGTGCATGGCATATACATTTGTTCCAAAGGAGAAAAGTGTATTTTTGTAGGCTACAATGAATATTCCAAGGTATACAAATTATATAGCCTTATCATGATGTTGATTATGATCAATAGGGATGTCTAGTTCATAGAAAATGAGTCATGGGATAGCACAATGGATACCTCTTTAGTTATTTCAATAATGGTTCCCATAAATGATGAAGAAGGAAATAAAGAGTAGTAAGGTGCATCTATGATAATATGGAGCCCAATAGATAGCTTTAGTGATCAGCTACAATGGAAAGAGAGCCTAAAAAATTGCTTTAGAGTCCACCAATTAATTTCAAAGACATACTTCACAATCATGTAGCTCCAATAACAAGAGATTATATCCCACTCTTGCCTCCCCAATGCCAAAAAAATGTTTTGAGGGAGATTTATGAAAATATAAGATATGATAAACAATTAAACAAAAAATTGAACCAAACTTTATTTTCTCATAGTGATCTAATATATTTTTTGATGAAGCTATAAACTAAGAGAAATGTTGTGAGGTCATGAATGAATAAATGGATGCAATAGAGATAAATAATACATGGGAGCTAACTAATTTACCTTTGAGTAAACACTTGATCTAGTACCCTAATTTTCTAGATTCTAAAAATTCATATCTTTTTTTATAATTAACATTTACATCATTTCTCATTTTGCATTCTTTCTTAGTTCATTTTGCATCCTCATGAAATAGAGGGAAAAGTTTTAAGGATGAAAAATGTATACTTCAATGTTTTATGTCTTTATTTTACATCATTTTGTGCAAATATTTTAGATGCATAATTCTACAACATAATTTGGCTTTTTTTGTAGTCACTAACCCAACCTAAATATTGAAATCTAATATATAAAATTATTCACTTCAAACCAATAATAACTTAATTCTCAAGACACTTTCCATCCTAGGATACATCACACATATGATCAGATTCCATGGACTAGATTACAAGTGTGATCTAGTCCACAATTTCAAATTTTAAAATCCTTGCTTTCTAATCTTAACAATATTAGGAAATGATATTTCCCATTAGTATGGGTGCCAAAATTTCAAACAATCTATTTAGTATTATGTATTTGATGAGATCATCTTAGGATAACTTTAATCATTCACATAAAAAAGGAACACTAACTATTTTTTAATGCACATTAATATCTCCTACACATTTTAAATAAAAATTTATCTAATAGAATGAATAGTTCTATAGGTGTGCATTAATATTTTAGGAATATGATAAAAATGAAATAAAATAATTTAAAAAATACATAGATAAAATAAACACAAGCATGAAATCCATAGATCAAATTGTCAATCCTTCCTTTACTTTATCCAAAAAAATGATTTTAGATGCATAGAACAACTAATGGGGGGGTGAATCAGTTGTACATTGAAATATCAAAACCCTCATTAACATTCATATCTGTAGTAGCCCTTAAACACGTAAGAAACATTAAAACCTTATCATGCATTAGTAGAATGTAAACATGTGAAACAGTACAATGCAAACATATCCAAACACATAAGAACACCAAATTTCAATGGAAAAACCAAGGGAAAAACCATGGTGAGGATTAGCTCACAATATAAAGTAATAGCAACACTGAATACAGTAGGCTCACTATCAGAGGGATCATTGTCCAAAAGAAAGAAGGGCTCACTGCCAAAGGACTCATTGTCCAGAAGAAATAAGATAAAAGAAGGGTTGGCTCACTACCAATTTGAACTGCTAACAACACATCTCTCTTATGTTGAAGGTGTATAGTTCCACTGAAGCACAAACATCTCATTCAATAAACTAAAATGTAGACACCTTTTTCTCACTACATTTGAGAGTCATAGGAATTAAGTTTCACACTTAGATCACCACACTTGATCACATTCATATCTTTTTGCATTACACACCTTCTCTACTTGATCCACACAACAAATTGCCTTGTATTTATACCATTTGCGACCTAAAACAATCTCAATTAGGTCGGTCTTAAGGAAATGTATGCACCTCAACCATGCAACATCAAATATGTCAAAACCAAACACTTCCAAGGTGTACAGAAGTGAAGGAAGATCACATCATAACTTAAGTGGGACCCAAATCTACACTAAGACACTTTCATACACATCAATCATGCTCCACAATTAGCACTAGCATGCCAGGTCGAACAAACCTTCCCTAACATTAATAAGTGACTCCAAACATGCTTCTCTAGGATTGAAAAAATCTCGTAGACCATACAACATCAATCCAAAAAATATTAGAATATTCCACATCACCAAAATATTCACCACTACTATTGCAACCACCTAAAACTTAAGAACACCTTTATTTTGTTAACTAAACACTAGCATAGACATCCAACACACCAAACAACCTTGTGGAACACCACAACAGTTGAAACTTCAAGGAAATGTAGATACAAAAAATATAAGCATGTTCCCAATTCCACAAGCCAAGAACCTTCACTACAGAGAAATGCAGAGCAATCTCATTTCTCCCAAACACCCTGTTTCACCATAGAGACATACTATCAAACACAAATTTCACTTGAGAATGATCTAGAACTTGAAAATATAGATATAGAACATATGAACACCTCAAACAATCATATCCAAACCACATTGGCATATCGTCAACCATGAAGAAATGCAAAGAAAAAAACTGAACACCACTCTATCACACTAAACTCTCTTTTATTCAAATTTTCTCAAAATCACTTGGAAACCAAGTGAACCAACTACATCAACAACACTAATAATATCTCTACAACACATCTACATTTGCAAAATATCTCATCAACTATATCACATCCAACTAGCTCTCCAAACTCAACTTCTACAACTATATTAAAGTAAGACATCAATGATAACACCAACAACATTGTGTTGACATTAATACCAATCAACTCCAAACTTACAATAAATCCAATGCTAGGGGTTGGAATCATCAAGACTAGAAACATTCCAACATTCTCTTCATACAAGGTGTTGACATCAATGACAACTCACAAACAACTCAAGCTTCCAACAATCTCCCCCTTTGTCATTTATGGCAACACCTAATTTTTGAAAAACCATCAATAATAAAAGCAACCAATAACAACTCTACAACAAGAAACACTCCCCCTGACTAGGGAATCTCTCATTCTTCATATTCTTTCTTCACATTCTTCTTCTCCTGCAACACTGGCTCTCTCCTCCCCTAAGTTGTTCCTTTGCTATACACTGTACTAACTCTCTCCATGTTTTTCAGATTCTCTCTCCCCCTTTGAAATTAATGGAAAAGGTCCATGGACTCATCCAACTCTCTTTTCTATATTAAACTCTTTTGATCTCCCCATTTGACAACACTCAAATGGAAACACTTGCACCTTTCACACATCATCTAGATAGGATTCTTATTTTTTGTTTTCCCTTTTGATATCAACATACACCACTTTGACACTACTTACAACACCAACAAGCAATGACACTGCATTTTACAACACTTACTTTTTTGCACTCACCCCTTTTAGGGCACAAAATATGCTCCATCCGACTTCAACAACCAATAATACTACTACCTACTCCCCCTAAGAGGTAGCCTTCATCAATCTGAAACAAAAGAATAAATCTCGAATTTCTTCACTAGACTGATGCACACTCTTTTTCACCTAGGTAAAAGAAGGATGGATAACAACCCCTAAATTCTACCAAAGATCTACTCAAAAGTATCTTTAGGAAGAGATTTTGTGAAAATATCTACAACCTAATCCTGTGTAGGCACATAATCTAGCTTCACCTCATTTTTTGCAACCTTCTCTCTTAGAAAGTGATACCAGATCGAGATATGATATATCCTTGAATGCATCACTAGATTCTTTGATATATTGATAGCACTTGTATTATCACACAAGATAGAAATAGGTTCATCATATGATATTATGATAACCTTCAGTGTTTGCTTCATTGACAACACTTGTGTGTAGTAAGATTCTACTATAATATACTTTGCTTATGTAGTAGATAAAGATACTTAATCCTACTACCATGAAACAAATTTTCTTCCAAAAAAGAAAGAACCTCCACTTGTACTTCTTTTGTGACCCACACAACCTGCCCAATCTGCATAAGTATAGACACTTAAAGAGAAATGAGTATCCTTTGGATACCATGGACCATAGTCCAGAGTTCCCTACATATATCTGAATATCCTTTTTACTACTACCACATGTGATTATCTAGGATCTTCTTGAAATATGGACACAAGACAAACTACATGAATGATATCTAGTTTGGTAGAAATTAGATATAATAGTCTACCAATTATTGATCCATACTTTCTTTGATCATTCTTAGGAGATTCATCATTCTTTCTCAACTTACAACAAGTGACCATAGGAGTACATACCAGTTTAGAGCCTTCCATTCCAAAATTCTTCAACATAAATCCAATGAAGATTCCTTCATTTGATCTTGCATCAAACTTTCATAAGTTTTCTTCATCCCTCCTAATATAACATTTACTTCCAGACATTCTAAAATATTTCATAGGATTTTTTCCATACCATAGCTCATATGGGTTCTTTGAAATGTTCACTCTTTCTTGACCTCTATTGAGAATATAAATTAAGGTATAAAGAGCTTCTCTCCAATATACATCTGGTAGATTTTATTTTTTTGAAACATGGTTATTTTTTCTTCCCGAACCATCCTATTCTTCCTCTCCACAACCCCATTCTACTATGGAGTCCTAGAAGCTGACAAATGTCTTTTTATCCCATGATCTTCACAAAAAATGTTAAAATCATTGGAGGTGAACTCACCACCTCTATCAAACCTTAAACACTTGATTTTTAAATCCATTTCATCCTCAACCATAGATTTGAATCATAGAGCACTTACCACCAACTTTTTTGAGCCGATAAACATTCCATTTTTTCCTCATTCCTGCAACAACTAAAGCTTTGGAGCTTCCTTTTCTAATTTCACAACCATCATCCTGAAGCACTAGATTGTATCCTCTACTAAACATTCTTCCTACACTAATAATATTATGCCAAAGACCCTTGACATAAAGAATATCATCTATCTTATGCTTTCCATCAAAACTAATTGAACCTTTTCCACAAATATTAGCAGATGTTTCATCACCATTCTTAACAAGACCACCATCATATTGAACTCAAGTTTAAAAAATTTACTCTTATCACTTGTCATATGATTTGAGCGTCCACTATCAATTATCTAGTGGTTTCTCTCCTCTCTTGCATGAAAGGTAGTCAACATAGTTCCTTCAATACTATGACCTACTTTTGGAGCAATTTCCTTCACACATCTTTCAAGGTTAGTAGAATTAGTTCCAACATCTAAATCCATGAACAAGATTTCATCACTTCCATCATCTAGATAGTCCAATTCCTCATCATTAGATGTACCATTATCTTCTTTAATATAGTAACTCATCTTGAAAGACTTACCTTTATGATCTTTATGTTTATCATTTGAAACTTTGCCTAGACATTTTGAATCATGATGACCTATCTTGCCACAATTGAAACACTTGAAAGGTAACTTGCCTCTATATTTTATAGTGCCCTTTTTCAATCTTCTTACAAAATTTTCTTCCACTTCATCAAGATCATTTGGATCAGATTCATCATTCCTCTCTTTCTTGTAGACTATAAAAGTAGTTTCTTTCCTTGAAGCATCTTTGTTAAACTCTCTTAATTTAAATGTAGTTAAAGAACCAAACAATTGATCTCTAGAATATTAATCTATATTATGAGCTTCCTTAATAGCAAAAAATGTAGCACTATAAGATTTAGGAAGGGTTCTCAATACCTTTTTCAAAAGTTCACTTTCCTCCAGTTTTCCACCAAGACTGTTGATAATTTTATCTACCCTTAGTATGCAGCCTGCAATATCTTCATCTTCTAACATCCTTAGGGTTTCAAATTTAGATTTAAAATTTTGCATCTTTTCTTTCTTGAACTTACCATCTCATTCATAAATTCTTTTCAACTTCTCCCAAACTTCTTTAGTAGTTTTGTAGCTTATAACCTTCACAAGTTTTGAACCAGAAAGCTCACTCAAAATAACATTCCTTGTTTTGCCATTATTCTCATAATCCTTGATATCATATTCAATTTTTAGAGGAGTAGTAGGCATAGTATATCCATCTTCAACTTACTTCCATACACCAAACCCTAATTAGACAAGAAAGGCTTCCATCCTTGCTTTCCAAAAGGCATAATTTGTTCCATCAAACATAGGGAATTTGACACCATTCCTATGCACCATCTAGATCTACCTTAAGTGGTTAAGCTTCTCCCAAAGAATCTATGCTCTGATACCAATTGTTAGAAACATGGGACAACTAAGAGGGGGGGTGAATAACTTGTGCATTAAAACCTTCAAACTGAAAATAAATTTGTAGCCATCTAATGACAATTTCCACATAACCCAAAAGAGAAATCTATGCAAATAAATACTCAAAATCCATATGAAAGAGAATATACAACATACCCATCAAAGATGACACAAGATATACCTTGGGAAAACCCTCAAGAGGGAAAAAACTAGCCTCCAAAATCATCCATCTCTCATGTATTATTCAGCAATAAGAATTACAATACATCATCAAAGTCTCCATGAACACCATTTAAGCATCAAGCCCTATCCAAGCATGTAATCACACATCTTATGCAATGCTTCAAACTGCCACAAATGCTAACAAGAGATAACTTGCAAATTGACCAACCTAAATAACTACCCTTGTGGTTAATTTTATATAAAACAAGCTCCCACAAAACCACCAAGTGGTATTACCTAAAACCATGTGACTAAAAAAATGAGATTAAAAAACCATGTCCCCACATTAACTTATTAGGTACTTTATTTAAATTACTTTCACCAATATTAAATAATTACATTTTACAACTTACCTTATGTCCCAATGTTACATACAACATAAAGTGGCCCCAAGAATATTAACACCTAGTGATGCACATACTTCTAGGTCCCCTAGGTATACCACAGACATAATAAATAATTACATTATATACATTATGCAAGGTGTACAATACACCTTTTCCTAATATTATCCCACTTTTTGTATACATTACATAAGGGGAACAAGTAACCTCAAAACATGAATCAAATGAACAATCAATATAGCCACATATACTATCAAGGAATCAAAGCGCTCCATGTGCTCCATCAAGATACCTACAACAAGAATCAAAGTGACCACAATCCCAAGCATGAATTATCTCATCCACCATCATGCCAATGGATAAAGATAAGAAGCCATCCAAAGAGAAGCCACACAATCTATCACAACGAAGCATAAGTCCTGCCTCAACTGATATCCCAAACACAAACACTTAATCCAAAGGTATCAATATGCACCGATAGATTTCAAGATACAAAAAATCATAGCTGAAATAACATCCACAACAAGTACAAACGTATCCAACTATCCATACCTCCAAGGTATATAAAACATAGTAAGCTCATACCATAAACATATATACACCAATAAACTACAATCATAAACTCCATGTGCAAACCTATCACAGAATGACATACACATGTCCAAGAGCTCCCACTACATGGGTAATGTAAATCTAAAAATGATCAAGGCATACTAAGTCTACCAATAACATCATACTAAAAAGTGTAAACAACATCATGCAGTACCAAGCAACATCCACAATGATATGCAAAACCTATAAATGAATAACCTATTAGAATAACTCTCACCACAAGTCTCCATAGCTCTCCCAAGTTCTCCACACCCAACAAAGGAAAGAGATAAAGGAACCTCCATGTCATCACCCAAAAACATAAGTAAAACCACATGACCACAAGCTAGTGATCACAATAGCTCCAACCAAACATCCAAGAAGATAACCAAGACCAAAGAGAGAAATTTTACACATCATATAACTATAGAAAATCCTCCTACATACACCTCTAAATGGCAACTATTTCAAGTATGATCTCCTCCAGAACACCCCAAAATAAAATCCATCACAACACCCAACTATTTAATCACCAAGATCAAACATAACATATGTATCATGTAATTAACATGGATGTAAGCCTCTCAAGCCAAATAAGATCAAACTAAATCCATTCCCAATGAAGGAAATAAGCCCAATACATCTCCTAAACTCAACATCAATGAATGTAATCACAATGGCTAAGGAGATAAACATGCCAAAACTCCTCATATGAACCCTCCAAAACCATATATCTATAGCTCAAGATCCATATGCATGAGAAGATAAAGCATAAACATAATGCACCTGAAAGAAATAATGGGAAATAACTCTCAAGTGAAACCACCAAGTAGACCAAAAGTGGGGAATGAGAATGCTCCCCCAAGATATCCAAGTCATCATGACTCATCCAAGAACACTCTCCTCATAGGTCCATGTTGAACTCACATCCAACGAAGGTGTAGGATCGTCAGACTTCCTGCTGAAATCTCATCAAGAGAAACCATCTCAACACATGTCTCTATTTAAAAGAGAACTCTAGCCTCACCTATCTCCACATGTCCATGAGTACCTATAACCAATCAATCCATGCCAAACTCCAAATGCAACAAAGCATCATCATGAAGTAATCAAGCAAATGATCAATGTACCCAATACCAAGAGAACTACATAAGATCAATTTCAAAGTTCCAATCATGAATGAGGAACATAAATATGACAACATGATCTAACCATCTCCTCATAGGAGATCACATACACCAATGCATACATCCTGGTCTTAAGAGAACAAGAACCATGCCAAAAATATAACACATGATCAGGAGTAAACCATGACATAATACCATAGCCATCTAAACCGAGAAACAACATCACTAATCAATATGAATATAACCATCCCCTATCAATGAAACCAAAGATGTCAATGAACCCTCACTGCATAGAAATAGAATCCAAGAGTCCATCCATGACACCAACAAACATTACAAAATATCATCCACCATTAAGTGGTGAATCCACATCACTACCAACAACTCCCATTGGAATATGATATCGAGCTACACATGACATCATGCCAACCATCCTCTCCATGAAGATCATCCAAGTATACACACACAACTAAAATGTCAGTAACATAAAAAGTAGAACCAAAATCTCCAAGCCAAGAAGATACCTAAAATCACCAAACCATCATAAACATATCCAATCACTGCCAATCCATCACTGTCAAAAGTTCCCACTGAAAAGTATAATCAAGCTATCATGACATCATGTTAAACCACATGCTAGAAGTCCCTAATCAACTATCCAAGTTCTATAAACATCATCCATCCTCTCATCTATAAGCACACACACTAATGTACAAATGACCACAAACAAGGCCAACTAATAAAGTATGCAAAAAAAATGAATCAAACTTGGTGAATAAAGAAAATCCATAACCAAGTCATCCCACTGGAAGTAAATGGGTAGCTAATACATAACCTACATAACTTGTAGATCCAATCATTGAAACATGCAAACTCATCATCACATCAACAAACTACAAACTGAGATATCCAAGAGAATAAACATGTAGAACAAATGACTCAAACACAAAATCAACCTCTAATTTGATTTGCCAAACATTCCAACATCCAAGTACCATAGTCAAGGAACCAAAAAAAAATCTAAGAGATAAGAAATGACCTCCTAACAAAAACCCAAATCACCACCAAAACACCACCGACAATGCACCTGTATAAACAATCATGACATGCTAAATTATCTAAAGAAAAATAAACATCCATGACACCATGATCACCACCAAATGTATGAGAAAATAACAATCCAACTATGTCCCACATGCTACATAACATAGTCAACTACATAGGTCTCACATCATGACTGCACCTGGTAATATCATATATCCTCCTTAACATGAAAACAAAACTAGCAAACCAGGTGGCTAAACCAAGCCACCAAATTGAAAATACATCAACACTGAAATATGTATGGTCATAGACAACCCATGTCCAAGTCATAGGTGTAAAATGTAAGTATAGATTTTCTACAACATTGCATAACTTGTAGATACAACAATGCAACATACAAATCCAAACATATATTGATAACTATGTCAAATGAGAATAATCGGAGATGTACAACTAAGTATACAATGAATCCAACATCAAATCTCCAAAATCCGATCATCCATAAACTCATAGTATCACAATAGTCAAAGTAACCCATAAATAGATCATATTAGAATATCAATAAATAAACCATTCCAAAACAACTCCAAACCTAATCCACTATATAGTGCTTTGAACAAGATTTTTGTTGACTATTCGAAGTCCAAAATTCGACTCCGTATGCACAAGATACGACCTCTCAAAGCTCAATGGGAACACCTAACTTCCAACAAAAAAACAATGTCAAAATGGAAAAATGTATAAAAAATCACTAGCACCATAGTATAAGCACTGATTTAACTTTCCAATGAGTCCAAGAAGATGAAAAATGGACACCCTGAGTGAAAGTTATGCCCTCTGGAAATTTTTTTCTCAATTAAAGTATAAATGTTGAAAGGGTGTATTTTGTTGGTTCTTCTATGCTAGGGAGGTAGAATAACAAAATCCAAACACTCTCATTCAAGAACAAACCCTAGAGATCTCAACCTCAAGTATGCAAATGAGAAAGAGATCTTGAAATAGGATTGTCCAAGGGTCTGATTGTAAACTAATGAGGGGTTCACCACCAAGCTAAAGCTTGGAAAGACTAAAAAAATGCAAGAGGTAGTGCTTAAACATAAGATAATGCAATCTTTAACTAAATTACCTAAAAATTCATGTAAAACAGAACAAAAACCTACAAGATGAAATCTGTGCACCTGGAGATCTGGAGGAGACTAGATGAATCTCTAAAACACTGAAAAAACTTGGAATTTTGGCACACTAGGACTCATACACCAGTCTGGGCATATCAGTCCCGGATCAGGGTTTCTGAGCAAGAATTAGTTTCTAGAAAAATGGTATATGAAATTGCAAAGATCTAGAAAACTGCCTATAGTGGGACTCATATGCCACTTCTAGCATATCAGTCCCATTTTGCTTTTTCGGGAATTTAAATTTTAGATCTATGCTCCAATCTCTACTCTTTCCTTCCAAACTAATTTCCAGATCTAAATCTGCGAAAAGATCTACAAAATAGAATATAGAATTGATTTTCTTATGGGGGGTTTGTCTCGATCAAACCCCTAGTTTGGTAGTTAAACCTTGATTTAAATAATAAAATAGGAATGTAAACCCCAACCTCAAGTGTGTCTAAGATTAGGAAATCTAAAATGCAATGCAATCCTATTCTAATGTGCTAGAATGTGAAGTATGAATGAAACATGTAGATGAATGACTCACTTTGAGAGATCTCTAATAACCCAAATGAGCCCTAATAATGATTGCACCTTCCTTAGGATGAATGTAGAGTGATAATGGAGGATGTAATCACTTAGGAAACAAGTCATTAGGCTTGGCTCGATGGCTAGTTGCATCTCCACAACCTAGAATCCATCATGATTCACCATAGATAACCATGATCAACCCTTGAAAATGCTAGATCTTGGATGAAAGTGAGCATAAAGACCTGCTTGAAAACATTTTAATGCTGCTCCAAGACTTTAACTTTGCTTGCTTTTGGAACTTGAATGCTCTTGTGAAAGAATGCTTGAAGACTTTGAATGCTTGGATCTTGAAATTGCTCTTAGAAAATGCTTGATTCCATGATATAATGACTTAGAATCTTGCTTATATAAGCATTTACACCTAATTTATCGTTATTTAGATCTCAAAATCTTACATCAACCAAAAATTTGAATTAAAAAGTTGATTTTCCTGCTCAAACCCTAAAATATCCCCAAATGGGACTCATATGCCAACCCTGACATATGGGTCCTAGCTAGCGGGACTCATACACCCATACACCCAAGGTGGTGTATGAGTCCTACCCTAGATTTTTGAGGCGAGTTGTTAAATTTTTTGATGTTTTTGATGATTTTGTCGGGTTTTTAGATGAAATAATGTTGAGAAAATGTGTCTCAACCTTGCAATTATATAAAAAATTATTATTGATAGGATATATATATATTTCCTAGTTACACCGATAGGTGTATACAATGGCATATGGGGGGAGAGTGGAAACTTCTAGAATGACTGACATACATTAGATAAATGACATTGTAAATCTAGACCATTAATTATTAGGATTTAGATCTAATATTGGATATTTTGTTGGCCTATTTTACATTAGAATGTAATCCTATTTTATGAGGGTATTGTACTGCAGTAGAGAGAGGCGAGTTGATGCAATAAGTTGGGTCCACAAAAAGCTCAAAAAGTGGAAGTGTTTTTTCTATTTTTTAGAATTTGTCACACTTGGACTGAAAATTTGAGGCACTTACACAATGAATCTTGAAAAAATTCAGTAATATGAAATTTAGCATTTTGAATCTAGTTTCCAAATATGTAATTTATTCAAATACCCAAATGATAGAAATTAAATTTTGATAGGGATGCATAAAAACAAATTTTTAAAAGTCCCTATTTTTTTTAACCATACCATGCACGTGTATGAACACCACTTTTTGACCCAAATAAAAGCATTTTTCTAATTCCTTTTGGGGAAAGAGAGCTAACAACATGAAGATTGATGAGGAATTTGTTTTAATTATTTTTTTGTATTTTTTTAAATTCAATTTTTATTGGCCTTAATTGTTGTTTTTAAAAATCAATGTGTACGGACAACATAATTGGACCTAAACTAAAAAAAAAATTGAATCTTTTTTTTTTCATTGTGTAGAGAATTGTATGAAGATTGATGCCATATAATTTTTTTTACAAGAAACTTAACCAAAAAAAGCCTGATATTTCAAGTTTATGAACTAGTTTGCTTAGAAATTCATTAAAAAATAACAAATATAATCCAATATTAATAAAAAAATATATTTTTGGAAACTAGACATCATGTTCTCTAATGGGTTTTAGTTTCATAGATTGATTCAGAAAAAAAGTCCATCAACCATATTGTCAAAGTTGGAAATTCTTCTTAAATCTACCCTAGTTTTTTAGTTGCAGGTCAAAGGCTAAGAGTTGGGTTGCCAAGCCTTTCCCGAGCCTAAAACCGAGGCAACATGTGGGTTGGGGATTCAAAATTTTAAAAACGTATATGCATTACAAAACGCATACGTGTTCTTTATTTATTTGATTATTTAAAAAATTAAATGCTTTTTAAAAATGCGTACATGTTTTGTGTTGCAAAACGCATACGGATTTTGCGTTACAAAACATGTACGCATTTTAAAACACAAACAAGTTTCTAAAAGGTATTTTAAATAAATGACTTGTATGCGTTATAACACGTACACATTTTTTAGTGTATACATGTTTTTTTAGGCTCAGGTACCCGACGCATAATGCATACACATTTTTTTAATAACACATATGTGTTTTCTATGAGATTTTTTTGGCTAAAACTTCCCCTCTTCATGGACCCAACTTATTTCTTTTACCCAGATGCTAATGTATTTTAAGAGTCTAATAGCATTCATGTTGTCTCTTGATCTTTGAGTGGTGATACTCCTATGAGAAACTTACTCTGCAAGTATAGTGTAATCTTTGTGATTTACTGAATAATATATTGGGCGGCTTTTGGAGTGTGGGGGTTTTCTCCTAAAAGGGTTTTCCCCCCATAAATTACTGTCATGGTATGCACGATATTTATGTTTATTTTTGTTTAAGTTTTTGTAATTGTTAAAGATCTATTAAAGTTTTACAATATTCTCCTCTCAAGATTAGTGTAGGAAGTTGTTTCGCTACCTTAACTTCCTTACAAGTGGTATCAAAGCTTGATCACATTTGGTTTTAGTTGTGGGTTGTTGGGTTTTTTGGACTAATCTAGGTTTGAGTGGGAGCTTGTGCAGAAGATACTTTGTGATCTTGTTGCAAGAATTTTTAGATTGCAAGTTCATCAGGGAGAATAGAGGTGGAGAAAATTTCTGGAAATAATTTTGAAAGGTGGAAGCTGAAGATGGAGGATCTATTGATAGATTGAGATCTATGGGATGCTGTTGATGAGAATGTTTCAAGGCCTATAGATCCTACTTAGGCTCCTCAATATGATGTTATGGACCGTAAAGTCAAGGGTCTAATCAGATTATGTTTTGGTAGACTCTATTTTAATTAATGTCCATGAGGAGATATCTGTATAGAAACTATGGAATAAGCTTGGTGAGATGTATCAGCCCAAATATTTAGTGAGCAAGATTTTCTTGAGGAAGAAATTATATTCCTTAAGAATGGAAGAGTGTGGATGAATCACAGACCACCTAGAAGCATTCAATATGTTGGTGGCTCAGTTGGCATCAATTGGTGTCAAAATGGGTGAGGAAGAGAAATGTCAGATCTTGCTTTGTTCTTTACCCGATTCATGGGATTCTCTTGTTATGGCTATTGGGAGTACTGTTATTTTGAAGACTGACGATGTGGTGGGGTCTTTGATTTATGAAGAGATGAGAAGGAAGGTATCCATCACTGCCAAGGAGGCCCTAAATTTTTGTGGAAGACATAAAGAAAAAGGCAAGAAGAATGAGAAGCATCACAAATCTAAGTCCAAGGGGAGATCTAAATCTCCTAGAAAGTCCAAAGTTATTTGCTGGAATTGTGGTAAGCTTGGACATGTTCATAAGGAATGGAAAGAAGAAAAGGAGAAAAAGAAGAAATTTGATTCTAATTCTGAGTCTGAGAAGGAAGATGGTGACACATTCATTGCATCTTTGGAGACTCGTGCAAGTAATGATGTATTGGTTAATTGGTTTAGATGTATCTTTTCATGACTTTAAATAGAGATTGATTTTCTGAATATGAAGAATTTGATGGAGGTAAGGTGTACTTGCGTGATGACTCTCATTTAGACATTGTTGGGCATGGTAAAGTTAAAATCAATGTTCCTGATGGTACAATAAAAATGATTGACGGTGTGTTGCATATCCCTGGATTAGCACAAAATATGTTATCTGTAAGCAAACTAATAGATGTGGGTGTGTAGGTAGTGCTTTCTGATGCAAGATGCAAGATTGTTAGAGGTGATATGGTGATTGCTAGAGGTGTTAGATACGACACATTGTATAAGCTTGATGTATGTAGTGTTGAGTGCAATAGTACTTCTGTGAAAAGCAAGTATGTGGAAGAAGTGAGGGTTTCACCTTCAGTAGATGGTCATGGCTTTTGGGTACCCAAGGGTACTCTTTCCTCTAAAACAAAGTTACCTACAGATAAAAATATGCTAGGGCACCATAGACTTGGCCACATTGGAGAAAAGGGTCTAAGGACCTTGAAAAATAAACCTCGTTGAAGGTTTGCCTGATTGTAATCTTGAATTCGATCTATGTGAGCATTGAATTTAAAGAAAACAAAACCGCATTCAGTTTTACTTGAGTTCTCATAAATCTTGTGGTGCATTGGATCTTATTCATTCTGATGTGTTTGGTCCTATAGATGTTCCTTCAATTGGTAAATCCACATATTATGTTTCATTTATTGATGATTATAGTAGAAGGACATGGGTATATTTTCTAAAGAGTAAATATGAATTATTTAGTCAATTTAAATAATTTAAAGCAATGGTTGAATTGTAGATTGGAAAAAAATAAAATGTTTGAGAACTAATGATGGTGATGATTTTTTCTCTAATGATTTTGATAGATTTTGTAAAGATTGTGGTATTCATAGGAAAATACAACTTCGTATTCTCCACAACAGAATGGAGTTGCAGAAAGAATGAACATGACACTAATGGAGAAGGCTAGGAGTATTTTGAGTGGTGTTGGCCTAGAACAAAGGTTTTGGGTTGAAGTTGTTGCCACTACCTGTTACCTGATTAACATGTCTCCTACATCAACTCTTGTTGATAAGACACCTATAGAGGCATGGTCGGGTCACAAGCCTTCATTAAGACATCTTAAAAATTTTGGTTGTGAGTCATATGCACATGTGCCAAGGGAGAAGTGAATAAAGTTAGAGAACAAGGATGTGAAAATCTTCATCAGATACAGTTACAGTGTGAAAGGATACAAGCTTTGGGAACTTTTTTCACAAAAGGTAATATATGGTAGAAACGTTATTTTTAGAGAAATTAAGCCTTCTTCTATTACATTGCAGCTAGAACAAAGTAAACAAGGAGATATGATTCAATTTCCTTCTACACCTGATAAAGTTGAATTGAGGCCCAAGGATAGACAATAAATTGAGGAGAGCTCATCTAGCTCTGGATCTTCTGAAGAGGAGGAAGAACCTCCAACTCAACTTGTTTGTAGATCTACAAGGAATAGACAACCACATGAAAGGTATACACCTGATGATTGGAGATGTATTTTTTATTTAAATACTAACATGGATGAACCCAAATATGTAGAAGAGGCATTAGGTATGAATGATGCAAATCTTGGAAGATTGTTATGGATGAAGAAATGAAATCTTTGGAAAAGAATGATACATGGGATCTTGTACCATTTCTTGAAGGATGGAAACTTGTTGGTTGCGAATGGGTTTTCAAGAAAAATATTGGTTCAGATGGAGGTATTGAGAAGTGCAAAGAAAGGTTGGTTGTGAAAGGTTACTCTTAAGTTGAGGGTGTTGATTATGGTGAGATATTCTCTCCTATTACAAAAATGGCATCCATTAGGTTTTTCCTTTCTATTGCTACTGCTTATGATTTAGAGTTTGAGAAAATAGATGTGAAAAATTATTTCCTTCATGGTGATTTGGAGGAGGATATTTATATGACATAGTCAAAGCACTACGTGGTGAAAGGTAAAAGTAAGTCGGTATATAAATTGAAGAAATATTTGTATGGATTAAAACAGAGTCCTGGGATGTGGTACCAAAAAATTGATACATATGTGCTGAGTTTGGGGTTTGAGAATTCTAAATCAGATCATTGTGTTTATTATAAAACTAATGGTGATCATTTTCTATTTATTGCATTATATGTTGATGATATGTTATTTATTGGCAAAGGGAAAAGTATGATTTCAGAACTAAAATATCAACTTGCTGCTATAGCATAGAAAATCATGCACCCTTGAAAAAATAGATGATTTCACACTTAATTTGGACCTATTTTGGCACCCTTTCATTAATTATCCTTCAAAATCATCATTTATAGGCCCCTAAGACCTATTATTTTAGAATTTTGAGGCCCATTCCACTCAAAAATCATGTAAAACCCATCAAAATCTTGAAAAATATAAAAAACCACCTCAAAAACTTAAGGTGGGACTCATTCACCACCTTGGGTGAATGAGTCCCCTTAGGTGAGACTCATTCGCCAAGGGTGGCAAATGAGTCCCATTTGGGGCCTTTTTCAAATTTGAGCGAGAATTCATCAATTTAATTCAAGTTTTTGGTGAATGTCGACCTTTGGGATCTAAATAATGGTAAATTAGGTATTGATTCCTATAAAAGAAAGCTTCTAAGTTATTTTTATCAACCTTTAAGCACTTTGAACAATTATTTTCAAGTATCAAGTGTCAACTTGTATCTTCAACCAAGTTCTCACAAGAGCGTTGTAGTTTAAAGAGAAAGTAAGGTTGATGCTTTAAAGTAGCATTAAAGTGTTTTTGCAGGTCTTCAAGCTCACTTTCAATCAAGATATAGCATTTTCAAGGGTTGATCATGGATTCCTATGGTGAATCATGATGGATTCTAGGTTGGGGAGATGCAACTAGCCATCAAGCCAATCCTAAAGAGTTTTTTCCTTAGTGATTCCATCCTCCATTATCACTCTACATTCAACATAAGGAAGGTACAAGAATCATTGGGATTCATTTGGGGTGATTGAATATCATCACAATTGAATCAATCATCTCTCCATTTCCATTCTTGTATCATATTCTTTCATGTTAGAATAGGATTGCATCACGTTTTAGATTTCCTAGTCCTAGACACACTTGAGGCTAGGGTTCTCATGCACATTTCATTATCTTTCTCAAGGTTTAATTACCAAACTAGGGGTTTGACCATGGCAAACCCCCCATTACCAAATCAAGTCCAATTCTATTTTGCAGGTGTTTTTGATAGGTTCAGATCGAGAACTCAAGTTGGAGAGGAAGGGAAAGTTTTGAAGTACAGATCAAAGTTTTCAAATCCCAAAAAATCTGAATTAGACTAATCCACCAAGAGTAGTGAATGAGTCCCACTACTGTTGTCTATTAGATCCAGTTGTAGATTCAGATACCCTTTTTTCCTGAAACAAGCTCTAACACAGAAATCTGGATCTGGGACTGATTCGCCTAGGTTGGCGAATGAGTCCTAATTGGTCAAAAAGTTAGCATTTCTAGAATTTTAGAGTTTTTTCCAAGCCTTTGGAGGTTTCTAGGTGCACATTTCCAATTTTACAATTTTTGGTCACATTTTGCTTGTATTTCTAGGCCATCTTGCATACTACACTGTGTTTTCAAACATTTTGAAATATCTTGTTGCAGGTAGGCACATTCTTGGGATGGAAATTAAAAGAAAGAGTGAACAAAAATCTATGGATTTTCCAAAGTAAGTATGTGAATTCAATTTTACAGAGGTTTGATTTGTAGGATTGTAGACTTGTGTGTTCCTATTTTAGTTGGAGAAAATTTATCTATTTTATATTATCCAACATCCCCATCGGAGATGCAAGACATGAGAAGAGTGGCTTACCAGAGTGCAATTAGAAGTTTGATGTATGTTATGGTTTGTACTAGACCAGATATTGCCCAAGCAGTGGGAGTTCTTTCTAGATATATGTCTAATCCTGGTAGAGTTCATTGGGATATAGTTAAAAGGGTCTTCAGATATTTGCATGGTACCTCAAATTATTCCTTGTGTTATCATAGTAGTGTGATTGAAGATGATATTTCCCTTGATATTCATGGTTACGCGGATTTAGACTGGACAGGTGATATTAATAGCATATGATTAACCAATGCTTATGTGTTTACTTTATTTGGTGGTACAATCCATTGGATGAGTAAGCGACAAGCTATGGTTGCTTTGTCCACTACTGAAACATAGTATATAGCAGCTATTCATTCTTGTAAATAATCCATATGGTTTGAAGAGATTGTGTTCAAATATTGGAATAAAACAAGGTGCAGTGACAATTTATTGTGATAGTTAGAGTGTGATATGTCTAGCCAAGAACCTGACATTTCATGCTAGGACCAAGCACATTGATGTACATTATCATTTTGTTCGAATATGTTCAAAGATGGTAGGGTGAAGCTGGTTAAGGTAGAGACTTTGATGAATGTTGCAAATTATTTAACTAAGCCTATGCGAACATAGAAGTTTAGATGGTGTTTAGAGATTATGGTCCTTTCAGCCCCTAGCAATTAAGAGACAATGTTTACTCCCTCCAACTGCTCTTGCAAGGTGTTCGACAAGTGGGAGATTTGTTGGGAACATGTGTCTCAACCTTACAATTATATAACAATTTATTGTTGATAGGATATATATTTCCTAGTTACATTGAGAGGTGTATAAAAAATTTGGCATAAGGGGGGGAGAGTGGAAACTTCTAGAATGGCCGACATACATTGGCTAAATGATACATTATAAATCTAGACCATTAATTATTAGGTTTTAGATCTAATGGTGGATATTTTTTGGCCTATTTTTCCCTAGAATGTAGTTCTATTTTATGAGCGTGTTGTATTGCGGTAGAGAGAGGCTATGATGTATTCTAAGAGACTAATCACAATCGTGTTGTCTCTTGATATCTAAGTGGTGATACTCTTGTGAGAAGCTTTCTCTGCAAATATATTGTAATCCTTGTGATATACTAAATAATATATTGAGCAGTTTTTGGAGTGTGGGGTTTTTCTCCCAAAAGGGTTTTCCCCACATAAATCATTGTGTCGTGCTATGCATGATATTTATGTTTAATTTTTTGTAACTGTTAAAGATTTGTAAATTTTTTGCATTATTCTCCTCTCAATATTAGTGTAGTAAGTTGTTCTTCTATCTTATCTTCCCTAAAAATAAGCCTCGAGATCCAAAATAAAGGGTCTTAGGGGCCTATTAATGATGACTTAAAGGGGTATTTAATGCAAGGGTGCTAAAATAGGTCTAAATTAAGTATGATATTGCACTATTTTCAAGAGTGTACAATTTTATACACTACATTTAGCCCCCACTTTAGCACCCACATGACTCTATGTCATATGTAAGCTAAAGGAATCCAAACAATAAACTTCGTTTCAGAATAGGATACTCATATAGGTCCATTCACAACATGGGAGAACGAAGCCCCCACTGTAGTTATCTCCAAAACCACAATGTTAGGAACTACATTCCGCAACATGAATTCATTAAAGTCGTCCAAAAATCCTCTTATCTAACTTCTTCTAGAAATCAAAATCGAGGGTAGATGCATATCCCACCTTGATTTTGCTTGCTTTACGAAGGTGGAATCAAGGTAGCAATCTAACCACATCAAGTAAGGCAAGTCATACCATAGGGTATTTCCAAGTACCATACCACATAATGACAGACATTTTATGAGAACAAGAGTAGAACCACGATTCAAACACAACAAACAAAGTAAAAAATGGAGCTCACTAGCCCCTATTATGCTAGGTTGAATGAAAAGTACTTTTAAGTCTTAATATAGTAAAACCCTAATTTTAACTTATATAAGAGTAAAAAGTGAAGTTATTTCTAATCATTGTCTTTTACCTTCTTGTAGCTTGACTTTGGTGGAGAGTGACTGAGGATTCTGAGCTAACGAGAGTACAAGCCCCTAAGATTGGATGTCCCATGAGAGCAGGTAGCCCACAACGAGCTACAATAAATTAGGTGAGTTAAGTTTTCTACCTTAGCTTTGTCCTTACACATTTATTTTATGTTCTTATGCATTTATAATAAATTTAGGACCCTGGAAGAAAAGTTCACAAAGCATCCCTTTTTTTTGCAAAGTGTCCAATTTTTTTTCGCAAAGTGTCCCTTTTTTTCACAAAGTGTCCCCTTTTGTCATGAAGTGTCCCACTTTTTCACGAAGTGTCTTGTTTCTTCGCAAAGTGTCCCAAAAGGGAAATAAAGTTTCTAGGATCTTTAGAAAAGTACTCTAGAACAACTTTATCACACTTTTTGATTGTTGATGTATAGATTTAAGAGTTTAGAATTCTTATAGGACATATTTTTACCTTTTTGTTAGATCCCACCGTGGTCATGATAACGTCTTAGTAGTAGACAATTTTGTGGCTTACGAGACTTAGCCTCGACACTTTTAGCGGAGGAGATAGAGATATTATAGATGACTGGGTTGTATTGGGCGTACCTCATTCCTCCATGAGGTATCATGATGCTATGTCGATGGCCTTGGCAGAGCAGTGGGATGCAAATATATGCATGTTTCATCTCCCAACAGGCGAGATGATGATCACTTTCGAGGATGTTCATCACATTCTCTTAGTTTTGATTCAGGGCGAGGGTACATTTTGCAGGGGATTGATCATTTCATGAGATGAAATACGACATATAATACTATCTTGGAGGTCCGATTCATGATGAATTCAGGGGGGTGTGGATCAAGCTATCATGGCTGCTATATTCACGAGCTCCACTTGTGGTATAAATTATGATGTTTATTATAGCACTAGTACTCATCCCTGATGGTTGGGGAGTGCATATAGAGGGAGGAATAGTTCATATGATTCAATGGATTGCAAGGTAGAAGATCGTATATGCCTGGGAGCATAGTATCCTTGCACACTTGTACTATGATCTAAGGTGATTTGCATTCCATGAGGTTGATAGTATGGTACATTGTACACTACTACAAGTTTGGTTCCTGGAGCATATCACATGCACTAGTCCGATAGGGTTTCCATGTACATCAGCCCTAGGATACCCTCATGCATTTAGCTATCCTCTGAGGTGGTTATGGTAGTACAAAGATTTACATTTTTGGAGAGTCAGATTCAACCAACTAGATGAGGAGGAGACCTTATGGAGACCTTATGGAGACCTTACCATCTTATACCACAGTGGCCGGATGAGACTTGTCAGTTGAGGAGATTACAAATGGATATATTTTTGATAGGTAGTCATGATTATGTAGTACAACCCTTCTACTATGATCGTGTCATGTGACAGTTTGGATAGATACAAGTACCACCCGTAACATGACCTTTCTTCAAGAGATCAGTAAAGAGTTCCTAGAGGCCTGGTGACATTAGAAGATTCACTACTGATGATGTCATCTATAGTGACTCAGATTATGAGGATCATGATATGCCCTCAGTCTTTGACACTGATGACATCAGTACCAAATATTTGTATGAGGAGTGGTGGGCAACAACACAACAAGCTCATGTATTCCCAATGGATGAACTGATAGGCTATGCAGGGCCACTCCTAGATTAGAGAGATGAGGAGGATAGAGTTGAGGAGACAGGGGTCAGGGCTGCAAACTTATTTGTAGATGTGATAGATGAGGATTATGGTGATGTTGCAAATCTTGATTATGATGTCCAAGAAGAGGATGAGGAGGAGGAGTGGCTGATGAGTGAGGGGGGTGATACAACAAATGAGGATCTAGTGGGTCATGAGTGGAGAGAGCCAACTCCCACTCATGTGACTAGATCACAGTCAGTAGCTACAACACACACCAGTACCTATAGTCATGGAGAGGCTAACACATCCTTGATGCCTCCTACACAAGATGAGGTTGTCCTTACATAGGAAGTTAGAGAGCTAGGTGATGATATTTGGTTTATTTCTATGCTTTATGTTTATGTTCATGCTTTATGATTTAATTTTATTTCTATATATATATCATGATGTGTACTAATTATATTTATGTTTTCTATCTTGCAGGGGCTATGCGAGACCTACATGATCTCTATCGCCAAGTTGCTATAGAGATAGTGCCTGTGTAAATCTATGAGGATACTATTGATACAGATTATGTGCCCCCACCCATCATGCAGCAATACCCAAAGTTTTTCAAGTCATACATAAAACTGCAGATAACATATGAGAGTTTTAAGAGGCACACCCATCGAGCTGAGGCTACCTATGAGGAGGTTCAATCATCTCAAGCCATAACAGACGTCAAGAGACTCAAGTTAGAGGTAGCCAGACTACATGCAAAGAGAGATCGCCTAGTGAAGGATCACCAGGAGGCTATTGGATGAGCACATGGTCTATAGTATGCTCTGGATGTACTTGCCATCTCATGATCATAATCACATACCACCATCTCACAAAAGACTGCCTCTAGAAAAACGTGATCACCAGATCCCATGGGATCTAGTAGTCACAGACCATAGCAACATTATATATATTGATGACATGTAATCAAAAAAATTATATATATATATATGATCATTTGGTATTTTTTTATTTATGTTTATGTGTTTAATATTAAATGGCAATGTGATTGATCAAATAATCTTTGTAATTCTATTTAATAAATGTCTCCATGATTTAATATATTTTATGTGATCTAATTAAAACTTATTCTAGTTTCTCTTAGATGTGACATTTTGATTGAGTATGTTATGCTAAATTAAATGCACCTATGATCTAATTAAAGGACATTAAATGCATATAAGGATCTAATCTAACATAACACACAAGATGAACTCGAATAACATGAAACCTAAAGTAATAATTTGAAAATTAATTTAAATAATCACTTTAGTATCCAAGACACAAAATAAATGTTTGTTAAGAACGAAGCAATGCAAGAGCTCATAGACTGTCATCTAATAACTCTAACACCACTATTTTATAATTCACACTATTCAAGAAGATTAGACATAATATTAATGCAAGTGCATGACATTAATAGGTTTTTAAAAATGTGTACCATCCATTTCTATTAACGTATATTCACCAGACCCATAACTTGCATTATTTATATAAGGTCCTAACCAATTAGGACTAAATTTTCCTTTTTTAGTCGAGTCAACATTGACATTACATTGATTCTCGAATAACACCAAATCACCCTTATTGAATACGTGAGGGATGACATGGTCATTGTAGCTACATTGCAATTTCTCGAATAAGCTTGAAGATATTCAAGAGTGTTAATTTGTTGTTCATCAAGCATTTCAAGATGATGCAATCATTGTTCTTTATAAGTGTTGTCATCAATAAGTCCTTGAAGAGAAATCCTTAATGTAGGGATCTCTAACTCCAAGGGCATTATCACCTTGGTAGGTACCATAGACAAGGTTATAAGGAGTAGTCCCGATGGATTTTTTTATATTAGTACAATAATCCCATAATGTGTATGTCAGTTGTGTGTGCCAATCCTTATTGTGTTTGTTTACTATTTTCCTTAAGATTTGTTCAAGAGTCTAATTAGTTGACTCTACTTGACCATTAGATTGTGGGTAGTAAGGTGTTGAGAAATGTTGGATGTTAAATGTTTCTAAAAATTTATTCATGTCATTATTCTTAAATGATGTCCCATTTTCTAAAACTAATTCAGAAGGGATTCCAAAGCGTGCAATAATGTGTTCCAATATGAAATGACATATCACATCAGCAGTTATGGAATGAAGAGGAATAACTTCTACCCATTTTGTGAAATAATTTGTTGTTGTTATTATAAAAGTGTGCCTAGATGAAGAAGGAGGTGAGATTTTCCCAATCAGATCCAATCCCTATACTGAGAACAGCCAAATAGGAAATTGGGCCCGAAGCTCAGAAGTGGGAGCATGAATCAAATCGCTATGTTCTTGAAATTTATGACATTTATTAACCTAATCGAAGCAATCTTTCTCCATATTTCACCAATAATATCCCATGTAGACAAATTTTTGAACTAATGATCTTCCTCCAAAATGACTTCCACAAGAACTTGAATGAGCGTCTTCAAGTGCGAAAGGGATTTCAGATTCTTTAAGGAATCTAAGTAAAAGACTGTTATAGGATCTTCAATATAACACGTCAGTGAGAATTATATACTTAGATGCAAGTTTTCAAAGATGATTTTGTCTATTCTTAATTTTTTCATCTCAGGAAAGGTACCTTCTATTAAGTAATTAAATATCAATGTATACCATTCACTAGAGATTTCCATAGTTTTTGATAATACTTCTTTGGATTTAGATTCAATTGATAGATTCATAATTGTATGAACAATAAATGTGAAATCCTTTGAAGGATCTTGACGGGGTATAAGAGAAGCTACACTTTCCATTGCTTCCACATGTCTATTATCCTTTTGTGGGATGTTATCAATGGTAAATGATTCAAACTTCTCTAAAAATTTCATTGTGAGATCCTTGTATTTCAACAATTTGTCATGCATTGCTTGATATGTCCCTTTAATTTTCTTAATGACTAATTATGAACTACTGAATATCTTAATATTTCAGATTCCCAAAGTTAAAATAGTGCGTAAGCCAACAATTAATGTTTCATATTCCACTGTGTTATTGGTGCATAGGAAGTTTAAGTGGTAGGATAAGGGAATAGGCTTTCCTGTGGGCAAGACTATTATAACCTCGGTGTCGGAGCCTATTCTACACTTAGATCCGTCAAAGTATAACTCCCATGTTTCCTCATCTTTCTAAATAATCAACACATTTTCATTAGGGAATGTTTTTGTATTAGGTAATGCTAGGGACGAGGGAGCATCTGCTAAGTGGTCGATTAAGGCTTGTCCTTTAATTTATTTTGTGAAAAAAAATTAAGGTCAAACTCTATTAACAACATAACCCATTTAGCTAGATGTCTTGATAAATCTATTTTAGTGAAAATATGTTTTAAAGGATCAAATTTTTTTATTACATGTATTTCAGCATTCAGTAAAAAATGTCTCAACTTACTAGTAGAAAAGATGAGAGCCAAACATTGTTTCTCTATCGCTATATATCGGTTCTTGTAATCAATCAAAGTTTGGCTAATGTAGTAGATAGGGTGTTCTTTACCACTCTCATCTTGTTGAGCCAACATCGTTGTCAGAGCATGGGATGATGTTGTGGTATAAAGGATGAAGGGTTTGTTTTGCATAGTAGGTTATAAAACAAGTGGAGTGGCAAGATAATCCTTCAAACTCTCAAAAGCCTATTTACAATCCTCATTCCAATTAAATTAAACTTCTTTCTTAAGGAGATGTTTAAATAGTAATGTTTGATCTACTAAGGATTCTACGAAATGTTGAATAGCCTGAATTCTTCTTTGTAAAATGCGTAATTAAGAAATATTTTTGGGAGGTGGCATGTTAACTATAGCATCAATTTTCTTCGTGTCTACCTTGACACCTCTGTGAGATACAATAGAAGCTAAAAAAAATCCACTATCTATGCCAAAAACACACTTTTTCAGATTTAATCTCATGTTGTATTTTCACATTCGCTCAAATATATTCTGAAGGACATTCACATTGTCTTGTTTGGTTAAATATTTAGCGAGAATATCATCAACATAGTCTTTCAAAATCTTCTATATGTAATAATGAAATATTAATGTCATAGCTCGTTGATATGTTGCACCTACATTCTTTAATCTAAAAGGCATCATGACCTAGAAAAATGTTCCCTAAACAATTGTAAATGCTATTTTGTATTGATCTCGAGGGTTGATAAATATTTTATTGTACCCAGAAAATCCATCAATGAATGACAACAAAGCATGTCCCACAATAGAATCTACTATCATGTCGATATTAGGAAGGGGAAATTCATCTTTCAAAGATGCTTTATTTAAATCATGAAAATCCATACACATCCTAATACAATTATCGGGTTTTGCAATTGCGATGTAATGTTTGAGACCCAAGGAGAATAATCTATAGGTCTTATGAAACTAGCTTCAAGGAGTTTTTTTATTTCTCCCTTAACAAGGAGGGCTATCTTAGGATTCATATTTCATATTTTTTGTCTAATTGGTTTAGCATTTTTGACAAGGACTATGTTGTGTGTTACAATCTTAGGTTCAATTCTTGACATGTCTGAATAAGTCCAAGCAAAAAGTTTGAGAAAGTCATGAAGTAAAGTTGCATGATCCTCTTGTTCTTCATTATCAAGGCACTTTCCTATCTTAATCACTTTCTCTTTATTGTTGATTTCCATCACTATATCAATTGTATCTCCTAAAGGAAGTGCACTTTGTTTCAAAAATTCAGGGTTGTATTCTTCTTTGCTCATGTCAACCTCACTACTTTCCTTTTCTTCGTTCTTTTATTTGGTGCTAATCATAGTACATGTAACCCATTTTGTTTGAGGAGGAGTAAATGGTTTGTCATAAACTCCTAGAATTTATTTCAGGGCTTCATCATCTTCAAAGTATTCCCATGATGGTTCACAAGTCATATCAAGCAATTCAGGATGCTTCAAGGTGAGGTTGATTTTAGGTTTACACATAATGGTGTTGATGTTTAACGAGGGTATTTTGTTTGCCTACATTATCTTAGAAGGAAAATATCCCAAACCAAGTTTCTTGTTTCTTGCATGTTAGGCTCTACAGTAACACAAATGCCTTTTTCTTTCTTTCCACATCCTTTTCCACTATAATCCAATTGTTTCATAAGCTCATAACCTCTTCCATAAAGTTTCTCTTATTTTTTCGAGTTTGGTGGTTCTTCATAATATATCTCATCAAATTTTGTTGTGTAGCTTGTATCTTCTTCAAGGGTAGATGAGGTAGATGCTTGTGAGTTTTCTTTCAAGTTCTATGTTGACATAACCATTGGTTTCTTTTGTTTTTCATATTCTTTTCTTGTAATTATATATTTTCCCATAAAAGAAAGTGCAAACTCCAAGAAACCCCAATTATCTTCCAATAACTTTGACACTGTTTCTGTTTCTTGTTTTTCTTCTTCCATAGGTTATATGTTTGATGTTGGAATTAATGTGTTTAGAGGATTTATCATTTCTTTTTCAGCTTTTAAAAAACTTTTGGGTTTGGGTTCTATTTCAATTTGGTAAACCTTATTGTTGTAGACATATTTCATTATGCGATGAAGATTTGAAGGAATTACATGCATCTCATGAATCCATAGCCATCATAAAAGAAGGTTATATAAAATATTATCATGCATTACATGAATAGGAGTTTGCAAGGTAGCCTTTCCAACTATAATAAGTAAAGTAATCACACCTAGCAAATTTTTTCCTATATTATTGAATCCTCAAATCAAAAAGAATCAAGTTGAATTTTTGACCTATCCACACTGAGTTTATCCAAAAGGGTCACACTACACACATTAAGAGTAGAGCCATTGTCAACAAGAGTTCTTTTTATTCCTAACCTATTATGGATAGCAATTATCATGAAGGCATCATTTCTCTTTCTCATTTCCAAAGGAGGTAGCTCATGTTGATGAAAGGTAATATCTACATTAATTATATTCATTCCTTGTATGAGAGCTGCTACATCATTTACATTTGTACTAGAGGGAACCATTACTTGTTGCAAGGAAGTTTCAAGCATAGTGTGATAATTAGGTGAATTTTGAATTAGGTCCCAAGAGATATCTTTGTAGGAGTACTCTTAGGTTGTTCAACAAGATCATACTCCTTACCACTATGTGAAGTTAAATGAGGAGCACTAGGAAAAATGGGATTAGGCAAAGGTAAGGTTGTTGGAGTTGGTTGTTTCAATTGTGGATTGTTTTGAGTGTTGTATGTATGAGCAATGGTATTATAACTTGATTATTGTGAAACATTATTTTTAGGTGGGTATAAAGTAAACTCGGGCTTGTTTTTGGTTTGAGGTTTGTGTGAAGGTGGATAAATGATAAGTTGAGATTGAATCATGTTAACTTCTCTTGGTTTCAGTTTATCATAACAAGCCTTAGTGGATGAACCTTGTGAGATGAATTACTTAAGGGCTTCATCTAACATGTCAAAGTCATCACTACTAAAAGGCTTGAGGGTTAGGTTATCTTGGAAAAAGAGATTTTACATGGTCAAATAACTATGCTTTCTCCAAGAGGTTCATCGGTTTGTAAGGTATTTTTGTTTTTTCCTTTCTAGTAAATGTCGAATGTAATCTAATTCTAATTGAACTAATGCTAAAAATGAAAAGTACAAGAATCTAAATCTATCCACAATTGGAATGAATGTAAACTATGCTTAATATAATAATTTGAATGTAACAAAAACTATGTAAATTGAAACAAAAAGTTATCAACACCAAACACAAGCTTAGGAACATGAAATTTAATTTTGTAAAATGCAGTTCAAAATCTACACTAGGACTAAATCACCTAGAGGGGCGTATGAGTCCTAGTGAGGGTATTTTTCACAATTTTCAAAAAAAATCAAATGATTTTTATGCTTTTTATGTTGTGTGATCTGTAACTTAAGTGAAAATGCAAATTTAATATGATTTTCAATGATTTGAGATGCAAAAATGCAACCTATATGCACATTCACTAATGCAAAATTAGAAACCCTAGAATGCTAATTAACTAATGTAAACCCTAATGCAATATTAATGCAAGAAAGATCTAGGATTATGCTGCACTCCAAATCAAAATTATGATGTTCTAAATGCAGGTTCACCAAAATAAAAGGGTGAATTTTGTTGGTTCTTCTATGCTAGGGAGATAGAATAACAAAATACAAACACTCTCATTTAAGAACAAACCCTAGAGATCTCAATCTCAAGTATGCAAAGGAGAAATAGATCTTGCAATAGGGATATACAAGGATCTGATTGTAAACTAATGAGGGGTTCACTAGCAAGCTAGGGCTTGGAAAGACTAACAAAATGCAAGAGGTAATGCTTAACCCCAATATGATGCAATCTTTAACTAAATGAACTAAAAATGCATATAAAACAAAATAAAAAGCTACAAGATGAAATGTGTGCACTTGGAGATCTGGAGGAGACTGGATGAAGCTCTAAAACATTAAAAAACTTTGAATTTTCACACACTAGGACTCATACATTAGAGTATGGGTGTATCAGTCCCAGATCAAGGTTTCTGGGCAGGAGCTAGTTTTTGAAAAAAGGGTATATGAAATTGCAAAGATCTAGAAAAATGCCTGTAGTGGGACTCATATGTCACTTCTGGCGTATCAATCCCATTCCATGTTTTTAAGAATTCAAAGTTTAGATCTATGCTCTAATCTAGATACTCTTTCCTTCCAAACTAAGTTTTGGATTCAAATCTATGAGAAGACCCACAAAATAGAATATAGACTTGATTTGCTTATGGGGGTTTGCCCCAGTCAAACCCCTAGTTTGGTAGTTAAACCTTGATATAAACAATGAAATATGAATTTAAATAGGAATGCAAACCCTAACCTTAAGTGTGTCTAAGATTAGGAAATCTGAAATGCAATGCAACCCTATTCTAATGTGCTAGAATGAGAAGCACTAATGAAACGTGAAGATGAATGACTTACTTTGAGAGATCTCTAATCACCCAAATGAGCCCTAATAATGATTGCACCTTCCTTAGGCTAAATTTAGAGTGATAATGGAGGATGGAATCAGTTAGGAAACAAGTCATTAGGCTTGGCTTGATGGTTAGTTGCATCTCCCCAACCTAGAATCCATCATGATTCACCATAGACAACCACGATCAATCCTTGAAAATGCTAGATCTTGGATGAAAGTGAGCTTGAAGACCCACAAAAACACTTTAATGTTGCTCCAAGACTTGAACTTTGCTTTCTTTTGGAACTTGAATTCTCTTATGAAAGAATGCTTGAAGACTTTGAATGCTTGGATCTTGAAATTTCTCTTAGAAAATGCTTGCTTCCATGATATAATGACTTAAAAGCTTTCTTATATAGGAATTTACACCTAATTTACCATTATTTAGATCTCAAAAGCCAACATCAACCAAAAATTTGAATTAAAAAGTTGATTTTCCTACTCAAACCCTAAAAAAGCCCCAGATTGGACTCATATGCCAGCCTTGGTGTATGGGTCCCACCTAGGGGGACTCATAAGCCCAAGGTGGCATATGAGTCCCACCCTAGATTTTTGGGATGGGTTAATCTTTTATATTTTTGATGATTTTGTCAGGTTTTTAGCTTAAATAAGCCTCAAGATCCAAAATAAAGGGTCTTAGGGGCCTATTAATGATGACTTGAAGGGGTATTTAATGCAAGGGTGCTAAAATAGGTCCAAGTTAAGTGTGAGCTTGTAATATTTCATAGTAACAAAAATATGTCAAATTTTATATCAATCTTCATCTCTTGGCCAACCTGAATCCAACCATGAGGTCCATTTTGTCTGAGGAGGTCATTTACAAAATTTACACCACAAAACCCTCACTTGAATGCACAACCAAAAAACCCTTTTGACCCAATATTTTTCACATCTCAAATCTACAAACAACCCATCATGACAACAAACCTAAAACCCTCATATCTTCAATAAACAACCTGTAAAACCCTCATATCTTGCCATGTATTTCATTCTTTCATGCAATCCATAGATTCAAACTCAAATAGGATTTTTCTCAACCTAGGGTTATACAACCACAACCATGGATCTGATACCAAATGAAAGGAAACTTGTAGCCATCTAATGGTAATTTCCACATAACCCAAAAGAGAATTCTATGTAAACAAGTACTCAAAATCCATATGCGAGAGAATAGACAACATACCCATCAAAAATGATATAAAATATACCCTGGGAAAACCCTCAAGAGGGAAAAATCCAACCTCCAAAAGCATCTATCTTTCATGTATTACTCAACAATAAGAATTATAATACATCTTTGAAAAGTTTCCATGAACACCATTGAAGCATCAAGACCTATCCAAGAAATCCATGTGAGCAAGAATTTAACCACACATCCCATGCCATTTTTCAAACCCTCACAAATTCTAACAATAGCTAATCTACAAACCAACCAATCTAAACAACTACCCTTGTGGTCACTTTTATAGAAAACAAGCTACCACAAAACCACCAAGTGGTATTACATAAAATTATGTAACTAGAACGATGAGATTACAAAACCATGTCCCCACATTTAATATTGATTACTTTATTTAAATTACATTCCCCAATATTAAATAATTACATTTTACAACTTAACTTATGTCCCAATGTTACATAAAACATAAAGTGGCCCAAAGAATATTAACACCTAGTGATGCGCGTACTTCTAGGTCCCCTAGGTGTACCACACACATAATAAATAATTAAATTATATACATTATGCAAGGTGTACAACAGACCTTCTCCTAACATAAACCCTTATTAAGCATCAACACATCAACAACCATACACAATAGAAAACTAGATTTTACATAGATGAAACATAGAAAAAGAGGTTCACCATCAATAGGGTATCAATGATGAGCCTAATTTTTAGTATTTGTGGGTGTTTCATTCAATTATGAGGGCCAAAACATGCAAATAACAATAAAAAACTAACCCTAACTATTATAGAAATGAAAAGGGGAGTTTTGAGAGCTTGAAATGATGTGTGCCTTATAGAAAACTTGTTTTTAGGCCACAAAGGACTCATTCGCCTTTAGTGGTGAATGGGTCCCTGTTAGGGTTCTAAAAACTAACCTCTAGGTTTTATTCCTCTCAATTTGCATTCCCTGATCCCAGGTTTTCACTACTTCAAGCCCTACAAAGGACTCATTCGCCTTTACTGGCGAATGGTTCCCTGTATGGTTTCAAAAAACTAACTTCTGGGTTTTGTTCCTTGATTCCTACATTCTTAGATCCTCGGTCTTCAACTCCTAAAAGACCATAACAAATTTTGTAGCTTCCTTTCTTTGTTCTTGCACTATGAATGATAATCTTGCAACTTGACAACTTTGACAATTTTGCTTCTAGTTTGTTCCCCACTTAATCTTTAACCTATAAATCTGCAAATAAACATTCAAGAGAAGAAAAACTTGTTGGTTTTTAGTGAATATGGGTTTGGCTAAGTCAAACCCATTGTAGGTAATTAAACCAAATGATGAAATAATGAAATTGAAGCATGAACATGAAATGAAGCAAAGTTGATAAATTGGAAGTTGTCTTGGAAGATAAATCTATAATCTAACATATAGTGGCCATGAAGAATGTAGATCTTAATCTCAAGTAAGATGTGAATAATTCTTGCAAATAGATCTGCAATGCTACATTCACTATCTTAGCTCAACAACCTGTAGAAATGCACTAAACCCTTGTCATGATGAAATGACCTTGAATTACTACAATAAAACCTTGATAATCTACCTTGAAATGCATTTGAAAATTCCCTTGAAGTACTCTATAATTCTCTTGTAAACTTGCTAGATATTGTTAGGAGAAACAATGTGAATCAACCCCATATTTATACTAAATCAAGATATTAACCCCAAAATTCAAACAATTCAAGCCGACACCAAATCTAGAAAAAAACAGTATTAAAATCTCACCATAATGAAATTCAAAAGGGGGTCCCAATTAAGGGAGGACCCATTTTCCACCTAGAGTGAATGGGTCTTGGCACTATTTTCCAAGACCTTGCCTTCAGGAATGAAATTACATCAAAACCCATGTAGAATTTGCAAAGAAAGGGGGGTCCTATAAAGGGAGGACCCACTCGCCACCTAGGGCGAATAGGTCCCAACACCAATTTCGAGAACCTCAAATTTTCCCAATTAAATATTATGTACAATTTAAATTATGGTGTTGAGATAGATCTTTGGGCAGTGTCACAAATAAGGCTTAAATTTGAATTAAAGGGGCTAATTAACTCTAATTAACCATAATTAATTTAGGATACCCTAGATAATGTGAAAGTGTGTTATAACACTTTAAAACACTTAAAAGAGGGTGCAAATTAAGTACATTTTACTAAAAAGGGGCCCAAGGTCAATGTGAATGTATTACAACACATTACAACATTAAGCCTAGGAAAAATTAGGTTAATTCAATGAAAGTTCTATTCCCAAATTAAGTAAGGAAAAGGGATACTTTTTTTGTTACTACAATAGAAAACCCTAATCAAGGAAAAACCATGGTGAGGATTAACTCACATATATATAAATATCAACATCAATTACAAAAGGCTCATTATTGGAAGGACTCACTATCCAAAAGAAAGAAGGGATCATTACCAAGGGCTCATTACCCAAGAAGATCACTTCTTCCAAAATATAAGAGAATATAAAGAGACTATTACAAGAAGGCTCACTACCTCAGAGAAATAAAAGAAACCACCACAACCATCGGCTCACTACCCAAGAAGATCACTTCTTCCAAAATACAAGAGAATAGAAAGAGATTGCTATAAGGAGGTTCACTACCTTAGGGAAATAGGAGAAACCACCACAACCATCCAAAACCTTTGGCTCATTGCTTCTAGCAACTTTAGGCACACTAAAATGTAGACACCTTCTTCTCATTGCTTCTGTTAGTCTTAGGCATTCATGCTCACACTCAAATCACAACACTCAATCACATATACTTCATTTCACACCACTCTTCACATCACACACTTATCCAACAACTGACCTTGCATATATATCATCCACAACCACAAATAACCTTCTCCAAATCAACTTCAATGAAACGTATGCACCTCAAACATGAAACCACCAAATAAGTCAACACCAAACACTTCCATGGTGGAAATAAGTGAAGGCGGACAACACCAAGGGTTAACCAAGACCCAAATATACACCGACATGCTACAATAGGCTTCCACATTCCACAAAGCACATCCATAAATAGAACTTACATTCTAGGTTGGCCAATGAGGCATTAACGCTACCAAGAAACCACATACACGGTTCACCTTGTATAAAACCATCTTGCATACCACATAGAAACATTAAAAAATATCCTAAAATATTCCAACACCAAAAAAATATTCAAAATCACTAGAACAAACACATGAAACTAAAAATGCTATCATCCTGTACAACTAGTCAAACTATCATTGAGATACAATTCATGAACCAAGCTTGCAGAGTAGTTGAACACCAAACCATCTAAGGGAATATATATACAAGAATAATTAGCACATTCCCAAATATGTAAGAAAATAAACTTTAGCATAAATAAATGCTAAGCAATTCCATTTCTCCCAGATGTCCCTCTTCACAATCTAGACACTATCAAACACATCTTCTACCGCTTCATAATACAAAACTTGAAATTTAGGATATAACACCTTCAAACACTATTGGTCATCATATTCAAACTACAGAAGCACAACTTTGAAAGAATGACGAAATGTGGAGCACAATACAAAACACATCTTTGTCACCTTGTACACTCTTTATACAATTTTTCTTACAAGAACTTAGAAACCAAGTGACCTTTTTGCATCTACAAAACCTACTCAACACCACAAAAACCTTCTCATCATGACCACACTAGAGGTTGACATCAATGACAAGATAAATTGAAACAGAAACAAGTAATGCAAGAAATACAAACTAAAGTTTTCACTCCCTCATGGTTGGAATCCAGGGCATTAAGAAGAATAAAATAGGTGAAAGTTATCTCTATTGACCTAAAAACGTTTTGGCAATAGATAGACACTCCTAAGCCAAAGAAAATAACCAAAATGTAATCAATAATTAGAAGAGATGTCTCCAAGATAAGGACTACATAAATTTGTACCCCAATAGAAAACAAAGATGGAAGAGAACTAAGGCTAGATGAATATCATATTTCAATAATAAATCTAGGACATTCCACTAGGAAGAAATAAATTTTTGAGTTGCAATCTAATGTAGCCAATATTGCTACCAAGCTAAAAAATAATAAGAAGAAAATATATTTAAAGAGGCAGAAAGCTAAACTTCAAAGATATATCAAATAGCCAACCGACCATTTGCAAACTATAGATGAAACCCTTGCTACCCTAGTCCTAATATTTAAGGAGGAAGCCTTTTCAGTAGATAAAATGAAGAATATATATACAATCACCAAAGAATGGATAAATAAGTTCAAAGAAAAGGGAGATAAAACATTAAGTGATCATTATAATCATGAGAAATTTTATTTAGTTGGAAATAAATAGTCCACATAATCATTAAGATAGGCAAGAAGAAAATGAAATATAACTTCTAAGGTTACTAGCCATCAAAAGTAGGAATGATCAATGATACTAAAAGAAAGCATCCTAAGCTAGTCATGAGACTATTCACAATATAATAAAATGCATTGAGTTAATGAAATAGGAAGAGCATGTAATTGAAGAATGCATAGAACAAATTACAAAGCTAGGAGCAAAGCGAAAATATTTAAATTTTGAAGAATTAACATTAATAAAAAATACCATTGGCCTTTGTTTCAATCTATATGAAACTAAAGAATAAGGAACAATGCGTGATACATTCAAGAAAATAACAATTGGCACATTGGACAAAAAGGTAGATGAAAGTTAAACCTCTAAGAAATGAGTATAAAAAGAACACATGTATACGAAACATTAGATACTCCATAATTTTATTCTTTAAGAACTTATCCGTTCACATGAAAATTCATGGAAGATCAAGATAGAAGTGAAACCTAGAAGGCTTTAATTTCATATGAAGATTATCACTAGAGAGAAATGGAAAAGGATGGAGAAATGATAATTGAGTCACATATTGAGGATTGAGCTTCAAGTGGGTGTTTTGCTAATCCTTACAAGATCTCAATAGCCAATTGTACCTTGAATGAACTAGCTCAAGTGAATATTTCTAGGAATATGATCTTGTACAAGGAATATTATTGTATTTTAACTGTTATCCATTAATTTTTGGTTCTAATATGGGTCATTTATTTGTATCTATTTTTTTCGTTTTGTATGCCTATAAAAGTGCCATCAATATACCATTTTAGGTATACGAGAGAAATTGTTGATAACTACGGAACTAACATTAAATAATTTTTATTTCTCAATTTTATTCATGGATTTTTTTCATGTAGATATGTGAATTTTGTCTCAAGATACTTTCAATATGTAATTTTAATGTCAATACATGTCATTTACCTTTCAATATCAAAATTGACTTGGACATTCTCTTATCATATGAGATAAGTTAAATATCCAATATATTTTAATGGTTTGAGTCCTCTGATTTGGTTCATATCCATCTAAATAATCCTATCTTTTAGCTCATAAACCATAAATTTCCCTTGTTAAACAATATTCACAAAAAATTTCTAAGTTATCATATATCTATGTCAATAGAAAAAAGAAACGATAGATACATATCCTCCTCATCTAGCTTAGCATTACTAGAGCCTAGCTTACTCAAAATAAAATTAAAAGAATTAAAATGATAAATAATAGATTATCCATTCTTATTTTGAATGAACAAATATTTCCTTTCAAATATAGCTTATTAATAGAGTAAAAGTTTAGAATTGTGTCACACTTTTAGCGAACTATAGTAATGGAACAAGTATGCCTTTTCCTCACTTAATTTGGGAATAATTAATTAATGATAAAATGGACTTAATTGTGCCTTATTTAGGGCGTTGTAAAGTGTTCTATTACACTTTCAAACTAAACCACCAAAAAGATAATGCTAAAAGGGAAAGAGGATTCCCCCAAATAGGCCCCTACGGTTTTTCACCTAGGAGCAAAATTTGGAAGAATGACACTCTTTCATGCTAATGATGTTCTTTTTGGTGAATTCATTCAAAGGATAGGGGTTGAAGAGGGTTGTGTTGTATGTGATGAAGTATTTCTAAATGCTGAAATATAATGAAACTAAACTAACTATGAAATGTAAACAAAAACAAATGTAAACTATATGCAAAGTAAACTAAATGACCTAAATGTATGAAAACTAGAAAGAAACTGGAAAAGATAGAAATGGTGCACCTGAGAATTGAAATTTGCAGAAGAGGAGCTCTAGAATGTTTTGGAATCTTTTGGAAATCTTCAATGGGACACTTACGCTAGAATAAGCAACCTCGTCCTCTTCCCGGGAAACTTTTCTAGAACGGGTTTATGGTAAAAGGATATCCAAAAACACAAAAACCCTTTTTCAGGCCTGGTACATGGACAAGGTCATCAATGATGGCGACCTAGTCCTCTTGGTGCTTTCAAGAGTTTCAAGGTATGATTCTATAGGTCCCTACTTGCACTTCTCTTTCTGATAGAGACTCGTGTCCGAATCTTCAAAAAATGACCTGTAAGTTATCTTTTAGCTCCTCCTAGGGTTTGATGACTTGAGTTGATGTAGATGGAATGATGGAACTCTTTTCAACACTTTACTCATTACCAAATCTGCATATAATCTACAAAACACACATTCAAAGAGAAGGAAAGGGTTAGGGTTAGAGAATAGTGGTTTTCCTTATTCAAACCCCATGATGGTAAGAAAACCCAAATAAAATAGAAATGAAAGGGAAAGATAGATGAATGAAAAACAAATGTAAACACTCACAAAACCTTTAGTTGAAGATGTCTGCAACATGCAAGAACCAACTCCAATGGAGGTTGCTTGAAGTGCCTTGTGCTTGAATGCTTTCTTGAGAAGATTGAATGTTTGAGTGTTTGTGAAGATGAAAATGATGTTAGGGGAGGTGAAATGAGGATGAAAACCCATATTTATACATAATATGCCCTAATTTTCAAAAAATAACACATGATAGGCTAACCTTAGGGTTTTGGAGGCAAATTCCTATTAGATTTTTGTTTTAATTTTAAATTTTATGTCAAAAGGGACTAGGTCACCCAAGGTGGTGACCTAGTCCACTTGGAAAAATTAAAGTGGTGGTCAGGAACTAAGTGGTGTTAAATGATGTTTATCGGGCTTGCCTCCCAAAACACACTCAAGTCAGGCCTAAAAGTACATTAAGGGACAAATTTATCATGAGAAAAGGTTGAATTAGTGATGAAAAGCCTAGAAAAGTGTGAGGGTCAATTACAAAACATTACAAGACTTTAGACTAGGGCTTGGAAAAGGGGTTTTTAGGTGCATTATTGTAGAAAAGTTCTAGAAAAGTGAGGAAATGTGTTACCACACTTCACAACACCCTTGTAAAACTTTTTTAGGTTGTTGTTGATTCGTAAGTGTTCAAGGCCTAATGTGAATGTGTTGGCCACTTTACAACATCAGATGAAAGCAAAACAAGACCAAAATCCAAGGGAAAAGGCCCAAATGAGTGAAAAAGTGTCAAGGCTACACTTTTTGGTGATACACACACTAATCTAGGGATTTATTAATTAATTGAGGTTAATTAGAGCTTAATTAGGCCCTTAATTTCAAATCCAAGCCTTATTTATTGCATTTTTCGAAGGATAAATCCTAACACTCATTAATAATGTTGTCAGGTTTGATTCCTAGGATAATGACCTAGGACCCATTCGCCACTGGGTGAATGGGTCCTCCCTAGGTCTTAGGACCCCCTTTTTGCATAATGTTTCATAATCCCCAAAATTGGTCCTAGTTAACTGTTCTAGGACTCATTCGCCCAAGGTGGAAAATGGGTCCTCCTTTACTAGGAGACCCCCTTTTAAACTTATTCTTGGCAAGATTTTAGTGATTTTGAATCCTAGATCTAATGTTGGCTTGTGTTATTTGAATTTCAGGATTAAATCTTAAGATAATTATAAATATAAGATCAATTCACATAGTTTCATCCAAGCAACTTTATGAGCAAATCCTAATAGCAAATTCATGATCAAGAGAGTATTCAAGAGAAATTACAAGGCATTCAAGAGTAGATTATCAAGGTTTTATTGCAACAATCAAAGGTCATTTAATCATGTAAAGGCATAGTGCATCATGCATGTTGTTGAGCTTATGTATTGATGTAGCATTGAAGATCCATTTGCAAGCATTATTTCACATCCTTATTCAAGATCAAGATCTACATTATTTATAGCCACTTCATGTTAGATTATTTATTTGACATCCATGACTTCATTGAAGGTATCTTTGTTTCATCTTAAGGTTTAATTACCTAAATGGGGTTTGACCATGGAAAACCCTATTCCCTAACTAACAACATTTATTCTTCTTTCTTGATGTGTGTTTGTAGGCTTTAGATTGAAGATCAAGTGGATAATAAAAGTTACAAAGTTTTCAAAGTTTTCAAAGTTGCAAAATTTTTCATCCATCTTGCAAGATCATGAAAATGAAGCTACAAAATTTGTTTTCGACTTTCGACATTTGATCACCTAGGAGCTAGGAGTGTAGACATTGAAGAACAAAACCCAGAAATCACTTTTTCAGAACCCTAACAGGGACCCATTCGTCACTAGGAAAATGAGTCCTTAGTGATCCCTGGAACAACACTTTTTCAGCAAGGTATTTTTTCAAGTATGAATGAGTATGGTGGTGTTGCCATTAATGTTGTCATTGATGTCAACATAATACAGGTTGTTGCAATGAAAGGAATCAAGTCATTGCAGGTGGTGCATGTATAGTTGAGATAGTGTAGAGATGTTGTGAGTACATGGAGTTATCTTTATGGTGTTCCATGTGTGCTAATATGATGAGTTATCAAGTGCTTTTGAGAAAATTAATAAATAGTGAAGACAAAGTTGTGTGTGTGTTCAGAATGTGCTCTGATAATGTGCTATGCATTTCTTTTGTGTTGATCTTATGCTTGTGTGGATTTTTAGTGTTGTTTATGGGCATCCTTGGGTGATATATCCTAGATTATAGCTTCCGGTTTGATGGAGAGTGAAAGTTGTGTTCATCAGTTTGTGAATTGGTCTAGCAAAGTTGTCTGTCTATGGACTAGGAGAAATGTCTCTAGTCTGCAATCCTCCGCTAGTTTTTTTTAGGTCTTGCAGATGAATCTAAAGGTATCTAAGATGTGTTTTGGTATATGGTGAAGCGTTTTATGTGGTTTTCATGTTATCTTCTTGTTGTGAATGCGTGTGGGTAAAAGTACAAAGTTGTGTCACACTTTTATAAAGGAAATGACCAACACTAATCTAACTTTTAAACTTGAATCGCTAGAAAGTGGCATATATGTTTTGAATTTTGAAATGATGTAAATTAATAAAATGTGTAATTTTTTAGTATATTTTATGTTTTTATTTTTTTGACAAAATTAAAAAATTATTTGAATAAGGTTTTTTCTAAATTAACACTATAATTTAGTTGTTAATAAAGTGCTGAAAAAATGACATTACATGAGACGTCAAGCTTTATATAGTAAATTTTATCTTTTTTCCTTCAAATTTTTTGTGTATATTTATAACTTGAAACTTTAGGGCATGGATATATTTTTTTTACAATTTTAATACATATTTATTTTTAAATAAATATTTAAATGTGTGTGTATTAAAATATAGTTGTTTCCACTCGACGTCAACTTTTATAAATTAAATATTTATCTAACATAGAAAAAAATATATACTATCTTAATCTAGATTCTTTTACCTAGGGCATCATATTTAAAAAAATAAAATAATAGGTTTTAGTATTTTTCTTCACATGGTAATCAACCTAATATTTTTGTGTTGATAACCTACTTTTAGCAAGAAATAAAAATAAAATACATAATAATAATTAAACTATTAAAATAAATATATATTTGGAAACTACACATGTATGGATCTACAAAAGGGTATTTTCATAATTTTAAGAAAATATTATTTATATGAGTAGGAGTTATTCAAACATTATTTTTTTCAAATAATTTCATTTTTTTAGTAAATTGGCCTCAAAGTGGTGGTAAATATGCATTTAGCCAATAATTTTAGTTGGAAACGTTGTGGAAATATTTAACTTATCTAGAATGAATCTTACTAGGTCATATGTTTGACCAAATTTTTTTTTTAGTTATAAATACTAAAATTCACTCATGCTAATAAGTTGGACGAAAGTGTAACACAACTTTGTACTTTTACCCATGTACTTCAATGTTCATTGGTGTTTCCAGTAGGTTTGGCTGACCTGGTGTCTACACATTATACGAAGGATAAGTATCAAGTAAGGAAGCATGTGATTGATCCAAGATGTTGTTTTGGGTCCTGGTTAAGTATTAATTTGGTCCACTCTCATTCTTATCCACCATGGGAATGTTGAGTTGCCAACCTAATTTGAATTTGTAAAATAAAGAATGTGTAGCCAACCTTGGAGAAGGTTTTTAGGATTGAAGATGGTATAAATACAAGTCAAGATGTTGTGAATTGCAAGCCACAAGTGTGAAAAGTGAGATAGATGCAAAAGATTGTGCGAAAGTGATATGAGCCAATGAGAAATTAAATGTGTTAGAATCCTGAAGGTAGTGAGCCAATGGTGTCTACAATTCTCTAATCAAGGCTACGAATGTGCAAAATTTGTTGTGGTGGATCTTCTATTGGATTGAGATAATATTCTTTGTGTAACATTCTTCTTTCTACGTTTCTATATCTGTAAGCAGTGAGCCTCCTATCAGGATAGTGAGTCCTATCTAGATAATGAGTCCTATCTTGGGCAATGAGCCCTCTAGCAGTGAACCTCTTTGTATCCAGTTTTGCAATTACTCTTATATTGTGAGTTAACCCTCACCATGGTTTTTCCCTTATTGGGTTTTCCATGTAAATCTGATGTCTTTGGTATTTGCTTTTTGTTATCTAAATTTCATCCTTATACTTAATAATATATTAAAGTGAATGTGGAACCTTTTTAAGAACCATGGTGAATGTGATTAGATACAACTTATTCACCCCCCTCTCAGTTCTCATGTGCATTTCAATAGCTACATAATGTTTTTGCATCTTAAAACCTTCCTTATTGCTATTATAACAGTTAGGATTGATTTATGATTGTTATTTATGTATTTTTTACTTCATAATCGAATGAAACATACATCCTAAGAAAAAATAGGTTCATCCTTTTGGTGAATCCCTTTTTGGGTGAACCTCTTTTTCTCTATTTCATGAACAAAGTGATTTTGGGTTAAACAATTTTTCCTCACACATTTTTTAGGTGAAACTCTTTTTCCATAAACTAATTGGAACCTATGAAGCATAAAGAGTTTTGGGAAAAATCATTTCACTATAAGTTGTAAAATTGATCTATAATTTAATTTTAAAATTAAACTAGGTTAAATTTATACATGTGTATTAATAGAAAAGTATCCCTTTTCCCTACATTTGGGAATAATTAATAATTAGTTAACCTAATAATCCCTTGATTTAGTGTTGTACACATTCACATTCAATCAAGGGCCCTTTTTAATAAAATGTACTTAAATTGTACCCTATTTAGGGTGTTGTAAAGTGTTGTATTACACTTTCACATTTATCTAGGGTTTCATTAATTAATTGTGGCTAATTGAGCTTAATTGGCCCTTTAATTCAAATTCAAGACCTCTTAATTGCATTTTTTAAAGATCTATCTTGAAACCCATTAATAATATTGTATAACATTTAATTTGGAAAAATTGGTGTCCTAGAAATCAGTGCTAGGACCCATTCACCTTTAGTGGCGAATGAGTCCTCATAACATAGGACACCCCTTTCTTGGCATTTGTAAAATGGGTTTTTGATGTTATTTTATGCCCCCAAAGCATGGTCCTAGAAAGTTGTGCTAAGACCCATTCACCCAAGGTGGCGAATGGGTCCTCACATAGGAAACCCCTATTTGAAATTATTTGTTGCAGGATTTTAATGTTTTTCAATTCTAGATCTGATGTCGACTTGGATTATTTGAATTTTGGGGTTAATTCTTAGATTTAGTATAAATACAAGGTTAATTTAATTAGTTTCATCCTAGAAATTTTATGTGACTTAATGAGATCAAGAGCAAGAGCATTATAGAGCATTTCAAAGGCATTCTAAGGTAGATTAGTGAAGTTTTATTGCAATAATTCAAGATAATTTCATCATGTCAAAGGCATAGTGCATCATACATGTTGTTGAGCTAAGATTGTTGATGAAGCATTGAAGATGTATTTTCAAACATTGTTTCACATCTAATTTCAGATCAAGATCTATATTCTACATGGCCACTTCATGTTAGTTTGTAGATTTACATTCCAAGACAACTTCCAAGGTATTAACATTTCATATTTCTTGTTTTATACTTCTATTTCATCATTTCATCACAAGGTTTAATTACCTCAAAGGGGCTTGAATTAGGCAAACCCCTATCCTCTAATAATCAACAATTTTTTCTCCTCTTGAATTTGTGTTTGCAGATTTACAGGTTGAAGATCAAGTGGAAAACAAGTTTGAAGAAAAACTGTCAAAGTTATCAAGTTGCAAAGTTGTCACCTACATTGCAAGAAAACAAAAATGAAAGTATATATTTATTTCAATTTTTTGGGAGCTGATCACCAAGGAGCTGAGAGTGCAGACCTTGAAGAACAAAACCCAAATCTTAGTTTTCAGAAACCCTAACTAGGACCCATTCACCAGTAAAGGCGAATGAATCCTTTGTCACCTAAAAATATCCTTCTTGCAACAAGGTACACCATTCTAACCTCTCAAAACTTCCCTCATTGTTGCTATAATAGTTAGAATTTATTTCCAATATTATTTGCATCATATCACACACATAATTGCATTTTTTTTGGTGAGAGCTAGTGGTCTATCATTTTGGTAAACCCTATTTTCCCCCTATAAACATTTTGGTGAACTTGACCTATTGAATATTGTAATTTTTTGATCTTGGAGTCTTTCTTCTCATCCTAGGTTAGATATTGCATTGAATTAGATCTCATTTATGGTTTCTTACTATGCATTCAAACTTGCATCTCGTTTAGGGTTTATAATTGCATTATTTTGCATTCTCTAAATCTAAAAAATACAAAAAAAAATTAGTCATTTTGCATACCATTTAGATCTAATAAATTTCCATTTGAAAATCAAAATAAAATTTCATTTCAAATTAGGTCTTTCCGTTCATTATTTTCTCACCTTTTTATCTTGCATTTCTAGAAAATCTAAAACTAAAAGTTATTGTCTCAGACCTGAAATTGAAAGACATTGGAAAAAGCTTAAAAATCATTCAAAAATATTTAAAAACCCTAATCTAGGACCCATTCACCACTTGGGGTGAATGAGTCCCTGATCAGGCTAGACCTATACTTTTTGGCATCTGAAAATCACTAAAAAACACTTAAAAAATCATTAAAAACATTTCAAGAATCCTTATCTATGACCCATTCACCACTAAAGGAAAATGAGTCCCTGATCAGGACCTAGTGTGAATTTTCTAGAAATTGAAATCTCAGTTTTAGGCTTCTGTTTGCTACTGTTGCATTTTTGTTTTAGTTTTTTTATTTGTTGTTTCATCAAATTCATTGTATCTAGCTAAATTTGCTTCATTTAGTGTATTTTCAAAATTCAAAATTACATTAACAATATTTCATTTTTAGTTTATTGCATTCTATAATCACTAAATTGCATTATTTAGAATTTGAAAATTGTATTTCATTCTAGGTCATTGCATTGCCTCTTTCCATTTAGGGTTTTCACACTAAGTTTGTAAAACTTGCATGAGCTTTACAACTTGGTGTCCTATTAGCAATACTATTATAAGACGTGGTTCAAGGCTGATGTCATCCCACAATATCTCACTTGTTGTGGATCTTTGGTTTTCTAGCTCTCTTTCTGATAGTGTTGATAATCAACCCTCTATGGCTCATAGTTTGCATACTTCATTTCCCATGACTTCACCTGCTACAACCAATGTGCTTAATTTTAACAACACCATCCCTACCATCACCACTTGTACACAAGCTTTGGGGTCTACTCAAAGCCAATGTGGAATTCCAATTCCATCTTCTACAATACCAATGTCCATTCCTACATACACTTATACTCAACCTACTACAACCTTTCAACCTACTACAACCCTTCAAACTACTACAACCTTTCAACCTACCACAACCTTTCAACCTACTACAACCCTTCAACTTACCACAACCTTTCAACCTACCACAACCTTTCAACCTACCACAAAAATCATACCTACTAGCACTATGTACGCTTTCTTAGGTATCCCTACAATAATTCCTTCTACCTTTGTGAATTCAAATACAATATCCCCTCATCCATCGACCTTTACCAACTTAAAATTCACTAGCCCTCTACATACATACACTACTCCACCCTATTCCCCTCAACCAAGTCAACAAACTAATAATCAAGTGGCTGCTATTAAAATGATAAATTCTATTGGGAATAGGGAAAAAGAGAGTTCACTCCTTTCCCCGATGTCCTTCATAATATCATGTTGCAGCTTATCAAAAATAACATGATTACATTACCTCACATTAAAGAGCATGATCCTAATATACCATTTCCTAAAGGCTTTTGACAAAACTCTTATTGTCATTATTATCAACAAAATGGACATGGTACAAAAGAGTGTAAGCATCTTAAACATCTTGTGCAAGACCTTATTGAAAATAATCAACTTCAAATCAAAGGTTTGAATGATCAAGGTAATAAGTCTGTAGCTCCTCCTAACTAAAACTTACAAATCTTTACCAATCCCATGTTGAAGCACACTATTTCATTTGTCAAAGCTAGTGAAATAAAGAATGATGTGATGAATGTTGACATAGATGATGAAAACATAAAAGATATCAATGAAGAACAATTGATTAAAGCAGTAGAATTTATCAAAGCTAGACCTCCTAAGGGCTCAACTAAAAAGCCTCTTGATATTTCTTTCTCACAAAATTACATATTTAAACGTGCACTTGATGGTCCTCTTTACATAGCTGGCATAATCAAGTTTAAGCCCACTAATGGAATATTAATTGATCCCATCTATGGAGTTAATTTGATCACTGGAGAACTCCTATTTGTGCATGAACTATATCAAGATGTATATGATAAAATGAAAGCATGGATCAAGACACATAATGGTTTTTCTTGTCCTACGATTGGCTCAATAGCTCTCCCTTTAAAATTTAGACCAAAAATATTAAATGTCTCATTCACCATCATCTCACAATCAAACTAATTTTTTGTAAAGTTAGGCTATCCATGGCTTCTCTCCATGAATGTTGTCCCTTCGCTTGTGCATAAATGTTTAAATTTTCCATTTGGAAATGATATATTTACTATGCATCATAGTGGATTTAATCCCACATTGGCCCAAGGGAACTTTTCATTAGATTTATTTTTTCTTGAGCCTATGGAACCTATTAAGCCTCATGAGGACTTCTTTTTCAAATCATATCAAAAGTTCAAGGTTCAAAGTATAGGATAACTATCACTTTGAAACATGCCTCAACCTTAATTGAAACACCTATCCTATTGGGAACAAGTGCCTCAACTTTTGGATTGAACCTCTATAAAAGGCTTGGCATTTTGCTAAATTTTCTAGCCTTTACCTCTCTACCGCTAGGTGTTCCTCTTAGAGGTGCGGTTGTGCAGTTTACCGCCTTACCACGGGCCTCTATTTTTCTGTCCAGGGTTGGGTAGTGTTACTACCATACCATGGGGTCTTTGTCTTGGGTTGGCGGTAGCGCAGTGGACTGGCACATTCAGTTTAAAGGTTTACCTCCCTACCGTAGGGGTTGCTCAATGATGGTGTGGTGGCCACAGTGAATGGTGACAGTCAACAAAGAATTCTTACCGCCATGTCGCAGTTGGGAGGCAAGTTGTGGTGTTCAGTAAATAAACTTACCTCCTTACTGCGAAGGTCTTGTGGTCAAGGCGAGGTAGCGTGGTAAGTTTGATGGCCGGCTTTGGCGGTTACCGCCATACCATAGAGGGTTAGTCTGAGCTCTATGGTGGTTGCGGTAAGGGTGGAAGATAGTTGATTAAGCACCTACTACCATACCACAATGACTCCTTTTCTCTTTCGCAGTGGTGCGGTATGTCTACCGCCATACCACGGAGGCTAAGAAGGAGTTGACGGTACCGAGGTGACACCGCCATACCACGGTGGTCTCTTTGGCTCAGTGAGGTAGTGTGGTAAGATGAGTTTGGAATTTTTTTGACTGGTTTGACATGACTGGAAGTGGTGAAAAAATGACAAGGTGACACGTGGCAAGTAATCAATGACTGACCAGCTAAAGCTTGGAGTGGCGCATGCATTAAATGCAAGATGTGTTTCAGCGGATGACATAATCTTATTATAGCAAGAAGAATCAATGGCTTGGGCGGCCCGATGCATGATTGCAAGGTGGTCAGTCAGTCAGGGATTGAATTTGCGTGTCAGACAGAGGTGTATAATTAAGACACCCGATTGGTTGGTAAGTGGTGAATGTGATGTAAGACTTGTAATAGTCGAATACATTGGATATAGTCATGAAGGGTGGCATAAGATTCATTCTATGCAAAAAAGAATTGTAACAGTGAGGAGGTCGACTGAATGCTATTGAGATCTAACATTTTCAAGTCAAGTCTGTAACTTTATATGTAAACTATCTTATTGTAATACAAAGTGATTTAGTGTGGTGTGGTGGGTTTTTCTCCCGTAAGGGTTTTCCAACGTAAATCTAGTGTTATCTTTGTGATTGTTTATTTTTTTTACTCTTGTTATCCTGTATGTATTCATCTTAAGTTTTAAGAATTTTTAAAACTAGTCTTTGCACTTCTCCTCTATAGTTTTGTCGTTAGGAAATTTTTTCTGCACTGTTTGTTTCCCTTTCAAGTGGTATTAGAGCTTGGCCAATTGTGTTATCCTTGTTAGTAAGCTTGTTTTTTTTGCTAATATTGTTCCAGTGGGAGTCTTGCAAAGTTAGAACCTAGTTTTGTTTGAGATGGTGAGTAAATTAGGTAGAGTAGAGATTGAAAAATTCAATTGTGGCAACTTTGAGTTGTGGAAACTCAAAATGGAAGAGTTGCTTGTGGATAGAGACCTCTGGGTTGATGTGTCTGGAACTATGCCACACTGTATGAAGCAAGAAGATTGGGACCTTGCAGATAGAAAAGAAAGAGGTCTAATAAGACTTAGTCTGGCTGATTTTTCACTCCTGAATGTCCATGAGGAGAAGTTTGCAGCTTCGTTATGGAAGAAACTTTGTGATATTTATCAGGGAAAGTCTTTGGTAAATAAGTTATTCCTAAGGAAGAATTTGTACTCCTTGAAGATGGAAGAAGGTGCATCTATTGTAGACCATCTGAACTCATTTAATATGAGTGTTGCTCAGTTGGCGTATGTGGGTGTAAAGATAGAGGGGGATCATTGCACGCTCCTATTATGTTTGTTACCTGACACTTGGGATCATCTTGTAATGGCTATTATAAGTATGACCACTACTTTCACGATGGAAGACGTTGTTGCCTCACTACTATCTAAAGAGATGATAAAGAAGTCTTCAGAGATGGCCAAAGAGGCCCTGATTGTTCGAGGCAGATCGAAGGAGAAAGGAAAGAGGAAGGACAAGAATTCTAAATCAAAATTTGAAGGGAGATCAAAATCTCTTGGTAAAAAGTCCAAGGTGAAATGCTAGAACTTTGGGTGGACCGAGCATATCCAAAAGGATTTTAAGGAGAAGAAAAAGAAGAAGAATAATGCTTCAGACAATGACTCTTCTCAGAGTGATGCATATTCCTTCATTGCAGTCTTGGAAACTCAAGCATCAGATGATGTCTAGTTGGTTGACTCAGGTGCATCTTTCCACATGACGTCTCATAGAGATTGGTTTATTAAGTACAAAAAGTATGATGGTGGAAAGGTGTACCTAGAAAGTGATTCAACACTGGATATTTTTTGCCATGGAAGAGTCAAAATATAATTCCCTGATGGAAGAATCAAAGGGATTGGTGATGTACTACACATAGCAGGTTTGGCTCATAACTTACTTTCTGTCAGTAAGCTGAATGATTTTGGTGTTGAAGTTTCTTTCTCGAGTAAAGGATGTAAGATGGCTAGAGGCGCAATGGTGTTGGCTAAGGGTGAACGTACTGGCACTCTATACAAGCTAGATGCATGTCCTGTTCAATGTAGCGTCTCTGTAAAGTCAAGCAAATTGTTCTTGTAGAAAAGGATGATGAAGCTCCTCTGGGTGAAAATGCCTTGGAGGCAAAACTCCCAATAGAGAAGAACATGTTGTGGCATCATAGACTCAGGTCACATCGGTGAGAAAGGTTTAAAAACCTTGAAAAATAAAAAATCTTGTTGAAGGGCTTTATGATTGTAACCTTGAGTTCGATTTTTGCGAACATTGTACTTATGGAAAGAAACACCGTGTTTCATTTTATTCGAGTCCTCATAAATTTTCTGGTGTACTAGATTATGTTCATTCTGATGTGTTTGGTCTAGTTAATGTTCCTTCATTATCAAAGTCTATATATTATGTTTCTTTTATTGATGACTATTCGAGAAGGGCATTTATATAATTTCTTAAGAATAAATCAGAAGTGTTTAGTCAGTTTAAAGAATTTAAAATTTTGGTAGAAAATCAGACTAGAAGGAAAATTAAATGTTTGAGGATGGATAATGGCAGTGATTTTTGTTTTGCAGACTTTGAAAGGTACTGCAAAGACCATGGGATTAAAAGGCATAAAACTACACCTTATACTCCACAACAGAATGGAGTTGCTGAAAGGTTGAACAAAACTTTAATGGAGAGAGCGAGAAGTATGTTGAGCAATGCTGGTCTGGAGCAGAAGTTCTAGGCTGAGGCTTTGGCTACATCATGTTACCTAGTAAATCATTCACCTTGTTTTGCTCTTGTTGACAAAAGACCTTTGGAAGCGTGGTCTGGTAAGAAGCCCTCTTTGAGACATATTTGTATCTTTGGCTGTGAGGCATATGTATATGTGCCAAATGAGAAAAGATCCAAGTTGGAGAACAAGGCTATTAAATTTACCTTCATCGGCTATGGCATTGGTGTGAAGGGATACAAGCTTTGGAATCCTAATACTGAGAAGGTTCTATACAACAAAAGTGTAATATATTTCGTGAGTTGAAACCTTCAGTAGCTGATCCATAGTTAGAGACATATAAAAGAGAAAAAAAGAATGATGTAGTTGAAATTCCTCAGACTCCAGAAAAAGAGGAACAACATGGTGTACCTTAAACTGAGGAGAGTTCAAGCAGCTTTGAGAGTTCTGAAGATAAAGAACAACAACCTCAGCTAGTAAGAAGGTCTACATGTGAAAAATCACAACCTGATAGGTATGTTTTCTCTATGTTAGATTCAAACTATGCCTATGCTTTGATTACTAACACTGATGAGCCTAGGACTGTAAAAGAAGCTATTAGCATGTCTGATTCAAATTCCTTGTTGGAAGCCATGAATGAAGAAATGGAATCACTGAAGATAACTATAACCTGGGATTTGGTACCTTTGCCTGAAGGGAAAAAGCCTATTGGCTGTAAATGGGTATTTAAGAAGAAGTCTGGTCTAGATGGCAGTGTTGAAAAATATAAGGCAAGATTGGTTACAAAGGGATTTTCCCAGATAGAAGGAATTGATTATGGAGAAATTTGTTCCCCTGTAGCAAAGCTGACATCTATCATTATTTTGTTGTCATTGGCAGCAACATATGACTTAGAGATTGAGTAGATGGATGTGAAGACAACGTTTCTCCATGGAGAGTTGGAAGACTTGAAATTTATATGTCCTTGCTTGAGCACTTCATTGAAAAAGGTAAAGAAAGTCTAGTCTGCAAATTAAAGAAATCTCTGTATGGTTTGAAGCAGTCTCCTAGAATGTGGTACGAAAAAGTTTGACACCTTTGTGTTGTCTATGGGATTTGTGAGATCAAAATTTGATCATTGTGTGTATTATAAATCTATAAATGATCATTTGCTTATTATTAACTTGTACGTGGATGATATGTTATTCATAGGAAATAGTAAGACTATGATTTATGATCTTAAATCTTAGTTGTCTGCAAAGTTTGAAATGCAAGATCTGAGTGCAATAAGGTATATTTTGGGAATGGAAATAACTAGGGAAAGAATGAGCAGAAAGCTCTGGGTAAGTCAGACTAAGTATGTCAACACAGTTCTAGAGATATTTGGTATGCATGATTGTAAGTAGCTAGTTGTTCTAGTCTTGCAAGGAACGAAGCTATATGTTGAAGTCTGTCCAAAATTTGCTACTAAGATGGAGGACATGACCAGGGTGCCTTATGCAAGTGTTGTTGTCAGTCTAATGTATGCAATGGTCTATACAAGGCTAGACATTTCCCAAGCAGTGGGAGTTCTTAGCCGTTTTATGGAAAATATAGGAAGAACACATTGGGATGTTGTGAAGAGAGTGTTCAAATATTTAAAGGGACTTCAAAATATGCTTTGTGTTACCATGGCAGTTTGGTTGCATCACAGAGAACACTCAACATTCGTGGATATGTAGATTTTGATTGGGTAGGAAACATTGGCAGTAGGAGATCCACCAGTGGATACACTTTCATGTTTAATAGTGGTGCAGTCAGTTGGATGAGTAAGCGATAGGCTATAGTCACTTTTTCCACAACAAAGGCATAATACATGGCAACAACACCCACTTGTAAATAATTTCTTTGGTTGAGTCGTTTGTGTTCTGATATTGGTTTTAATTTAGGGAAGATTACAATTTGGTGTGACAGTCAGAGTGCCATTTGTTTGGAAAAGAACCCTACTTTCCATGCCAAGTTGAAGCACATTGATGTGCAGTATGACTTCATGAGGGATATGGTGGAAGATGGAAAGGTCTGTTTAGAAAAGGTTGACACTTTGAAGAATGTTGCAGATGCATTAATTATGCTAGTGAGCACATACAAGTTTAAATGGTGCACAGATTCAATGGGCCTTGGGGCCTATGATCGTCAATAATTGTCGAAGTCTAGAGGAAGCCAAGAAGTCTTCATCAAGTGGGAGCTTGTTGGGAATAGGTGCCTCAACTTCTGGCTTGAACCTCTGTAAAAGGCTTGGCATTTTGCTAACTTTTTTAGCCTTTACCTCTCTACTGCTCGGTGTTCCTCTTAGAGGCACGATTGTACGGTTTACCACCTTATCAAAGGCCTCTATTGGTCTGTCTGTGGTTGGTTGGTGTTACTGCCATACAATGGGGTCTATGTCTTGGGTTGGCGATAGCACGGTGGACTAGCACAGTTAGTTTAAAGGTTTACCTCCCTACCACGGGGATTGCTCGATGATGGCACAGTGGCTGCGATGAACGACGACAGTCAACAAAGAATGCTTACCACCATATGGTGATGGCATTTTGGCCATGTCGTGGTGGTGAGGTAAGCTATGGCAGTCAGCAAATTCGCTTACCTCCTTACCACATAGGTCTTGTGGTTGGGGCGAGGTAGCACGGTGTGTTTGATGGTCGGCTCTGGCGGTTACTGCCATACCGCAGAGGGTTGGTCTGAGCTCTGTGGTGGTTGCGGTAAGGGTGGTGGACGGTTCATTAAGCACCTACCACCATACGGAGGTGACTCCTCTTCTCTAGCGCGGTGGTGTGGTATTTCTACTGCCATACCGCGAAGGCTAAGAAGGAGTTGAGCGGTACCGAGGTGACACCGCCATACCATGATGGTCTCTTTGGCTCAGCAAGGTAGCACGGTAAGAGGAGTTTGGTGTTTGTTTGATCAGTTTTACTTAACTGGAAGTGATAAACAAATGACAAGGTGGCACATGGAAACTAATCAACGACTGATTGGCCAAATCTTGAAGCGGTGCATGCATTAATTGCAAGACGTGTTTTGGCGGATGACATAATTCAATTATAGCAAGAAGAATTAATGGCTTGGGTGGCCTAATGCGTGATTACAGGGCAATCAGTTGGTTAGGGATTAGATTTGGCTGTCAGACAGAGGTGTATAATTAAGACACCTGATTGGTTGGTAAGTGGTGAATGTGATGTAAGACTTGTAACAGTCGAATATGTTGGATATAGTCATGAAGGGTGGCATAGGATTCATTCTATGTAGAAAAGCATTGTAACAGTGAGGAGGTCAAGTGAATGCTATTGAGAGCTGACATTTTCAAGTCAAGTCTATAACTTTATATGTAAACTATCTTACTGTAATATAAAGTGATTTAGCTTGGTGTGGTGGGTTTTTCTCCCATAAGGGTTTTCCCACATAAATCTGGTGTTATCTCTATGATTGTTTATTTTTGTTACTCTTCTTATCCTATATGTGTTCATCTTAAGTTTTAAGAATTTTTAAAACTAGTCTTTACACTTCTCCTTTGTAGTTTTGAGCATTAGGAAAGTGTTTCCATGTGCTATTTGTTTCCCTTTCAAGTGGTATCAAATCTATTTCTTGTATGTTACAGACTAAAGAAGACAAGAACAACATAGAAAATAAAAATTCGAACTTACCTGAAGCAATGGATGATCATCATATACCCTCACCACAACATAAACAATAAAATTACATGGACATTGTCATTCGACCTCCCATTGTGATTAATCTAGATTATAACATTGATATTGCAAAGATTGATGAAGAAGTGCATAATAAATTGAGTACATTATTTTCTTCTTCAATGAGCTTAAATGAAAAATCTCCTAAAAAGAGAGTTGAACTTGGTGCTTCCCCTAGTTCACCACTTGCTATTGTCCCTTTGGCTAGTTGTCCACCTTCCATTTATATAGATTGAGATTGGGATGTGAATGACTTGCTGTAGGTTGACTCGCATGTGCCTTACTAGTCTTTTGTTCTTTTTTCATGTTTCTTTATGTGCTTTCATGTGCATAATTTGATCCCTTCTAATGTTTCGTTTGATGTATCTCTCTCTTTTTGTGCATTCCTCTATATGTACCTACATTCTTCTCTATGTCGTAAGAATTTTTGTCTTGCGTTTTCATTTTGGGGATGACACAAGGTGTCGAGACATTTAGGTATCTTCCATGTTGACCCAAAATATTTCCTTTATCTTTTCATTTATCTTGTGTTTTCCTTTTGGGAATGGCACAAAGCATTGAGACATTTAGGTCTCTTCCATGTTGACCCAAAAGCTTTCCTTTATATTTTCATTTGTCTTGTGTTTTCCTTTTGGGGATGACACAAGGCATCAAGACATTTAGGTCTCTTCCATGTTGACTCGAAAGGATTTTTCTTTGTTTGCGCTCTCTTTGTGTCATTCTTCCAATTCAATGAGCATCTGGGGAATGATGAAAGTATTGATCTCTAAACACAACATTGTAGCAAAGACATAATGACCCCAAATCCAATTCACTTATGTATTTTTTGGGGCAACCCTTTCTTCCTATTTCATGGCATAGCTTTATTTTGGAAACATATGACTTGGGATAGGGTTTTTTGAGGAAAGCTCTCATGTCTTAGGAGAAAACATTGACTACTTTAAAGAAAATTCTCATAGTAATGGTGTTAGCAACCACTTTAATAAAGTGGGGGAATACATAGATGACATCTTTTGGCATATTTCATTGCATGATTTTCTTTTTTCTTGTGACATGTCCTTTTCTTGGTGGTGTCATTGGGTTTGATGTCCTCCAAGAGTGCAATATTTCTAAGCATACAATTTCCCTTACTGGCATGATGCGAAGTGAGAGGCATCCCATAAGTGATGATTTGATACTCTTTGACTTGTCCTCTCTTGGAGACATTAGGCATGATGTTCCCTAAGAAGAAGACCTTACATGAACAAAGAAAAATCCCCTTTAACAAAAACTTATAGACATAACATTCAAAAACATATAAAAAGCTACATTGTGGTGCCTTATCAAAGTTTTTAGGAGGATAACTTCAGTATGATTGGCCACCTAGTTGAGATAACTCACCTAGTGGACGGACTAAGGTTCCACTACCCCAGAGTGAGCACACATGATTGGGATAACTCACCTAGTGGACAGACTAAGGTTCCACTACCCTAGAGTGAGCAATGCATGTTACAGACAAACAACCCCATTCCATAGTGTGTTGGAACAGTTGTGTTTGATCCTTTGTTTTTCTTGGCCTTTGATAGGGTATGACTATATATCTTTATTATTGTACTACATACTTAAGTGGCTTGAATGTCTACTTTAGTGTGAGTTTGTCATGGGGGAAAACTCTCACTAAAGTGGGGGCAAAATGTATTAACGAAAAAAGTATCCCTTTTCCTGCATTTGGGAATAATTAATAATTAATTAACCTAATAATGCTTTGATCTAGTGTTGTAATGTGTTGTACACATTCACATTGAATCTAGGCCCCTTTTTAATAAAATGTACTTAAATTGTACCTTATTTAGGGTGTTGTAAAGTGTTGTATTACACTTTCACAATTATCTAGGGTTTCATTGATTAATTGTAGTCAATTGAGCTTAATTATCCCTTTAATTCAAATTCAAGCCCTCTTAATTTAATTTTTAAGGATCTATCATGACACCCATTAATGATATTGTATAATTTGGCAAAATCGGTGTCCTAGACATCTGTGCTAGGATCCATTCACCCAAGGTGGCAAATGGGTCCTCCTCACATAGGACACCCCTTTTTGAAATCATTTGTGGTGGGATTTTAATTATTTTCAATTCTACATCTGATGTTAGCTTGGATTATTTGAATTTCAAGGTTAATTCTTAGATTTTGTATAAATACAAGGTTAATTTACATAGTTTCATCCTAAAAAATTTATGTGACTTCATGAGATCAAGAGAAAGAGCATTATAGAGCATTTCAAAGGAATTCTAAGATAAATTAGTGAAGTTTTATTGTAGTAATACAAGATCATATCATCATGTCAAAGGCATAGTCCATCATACATGTTGAGCTAAGATTGTTGATGTAGCATTGAAGATCTATTTGAAAACATTGTTTCACACCTAATTTGAGATTAAGATCTATATTCTACATGGCCACTTCAAGTTAGTTTGCAAATTTACATTGCAAGACAATTTCCAAGGTATTAACATTTCATATTTCATGTTTCATGCTTCTATTTCATTATTTCATCACAAGGTTTAATTACCTCAAAGGGGTTTGACTTAGGCAAACCCCTATCCTCTAACAATCAACAAGTTTTTCTCCTCTTGAATGTGTGTTTGCAGATTTATAGGTTGAATATCAAGTGGAGAATAAGTTTGAAGAAAAATTGTCAAAGTTTTCAAGTTGCAAAGTTGTCACCTACATTGCAAGAACACAAAAATGAAGCTACATAATTTATTTCAGGTTTTCAGGAGCTAATCACCGAGGAGCTAAGAGTGTAGATCTTGAAGAACAAAACCCAGATCTTAGTTTTTAGAAATCCTAACTGGGACCCATTCGCTAGTAAAGGCGAATGAGTCCTCTGTGACCTAAAAACAACCTTCTTACAACAAGGTATACACCATTCTATCCTCTCAAAAATTCCCTCATTGTTGCTATAATATTTAGGATTGATTTCTAATTATTATTCGCATCATATCACACACATAATTGCATGTTTTGTGGTGAGAATTATTGGTCTATCATTTTGATCAAATCATTTTGGTAAACCCTATTTTTCCCCTATAAACGATATGCAATATTTTGAATAAAATATTTTTTGGGAAGAAAAATTCTAGTTGGAAAAAATTAACTAAAAATTTTCTATGTGGTAACATAACCCCTCTTTTAGGGAAAATTCAACTTCAACTTCAAATTTCTCAAACCAAGGTTACTTTCATGAAAATTTCAAAATACCCTTTATAGAGCTCAAAGTATAAAATCTAATTAATTATTTTTATATTTTGATTGGTTTTGTTGTTATTTTTTTCAATTTATTGCAAGTAGGTCATCAGAGTAAAACACTAGGCTAAAAGTGGTGTTAATTATTTTTTCACTAGTGCCCATTTTACCCATTCCAAGAACCTTGGAGAACCAAATATGCATTAGGATTAAAATTTAACTATGAAACTATATAATGATAACAAGTTTTACAAAAAAATATTATCTCCTCATTACATCCCATGATACTAGTGAATACATTTAGAGGTGTCTTAAAATAATTCAATGCTATTTTTTTTGTGATTATGATTGGATACATGGCCATATTATTGGTTAGTGTATAACATTAAAACATAAAATCCAAGATCTTATTGATAACAAGGTGATTCAAGTTGATGATATTAATGAAAAGTGAACCAACTTGTAATACATCAACAAAAAGAAGTTGAAGTGGAAAGGGAGGATCATCCTAATCCTAGTCGTAAGAAATTTATCAATTTATCAAATTTTTTTAAGGGTATAGCTAGCACACCTCATGGAAATATTATACATAAAAATATCCAACAAAATGGAAATTAAGTTAAGATATACATAGAATTTATCACCGATACACCATGTTTATGATTTTTAACCTTTCTACTTCAAAGAAAAATATAATAAAAACAAAGATATGTAGAGGGGATACAAATATACAACACTTAAAAAAGATACATATTTGGTTTAGAATTTCCATAATCATGATCAATTATATATAATGAAACACTTATTGAAATATAACACTTGTGGCAACATCAAATATGTTATATTTATACAAAACTTTAATGTGTATAGAGTTGATACATGATCCTACATTATCATCATTTCCACATGGGAATAATAGCATCATAGAGTATACAACCATGAGATGATTACATGATTTTTGATCATCTAAGTTATAATATTATCTCATTAACACCAAAATTCACATGTATACTCATCATTAGCTTCATCATTTGCTTTCTTTTATCATATGCTTTTCTCATGTTTTCTTCCATTATTTTACTTGATGATGCAACTTGTAGGAAAGGTATTATTTTTGAGGTTATATATGTTCACATTTTTCACATATGGTACAAAATTTGAGGCATCATAGTCACATGTAAGACTTTGATCAAACACACAAGTAATTATGTGTTATGAAAAAAATTTCTACTTATATCATACTCAATTTTTAGTCACACTTCAATTTATCTATCTTTGATTTATGGTCACATACTTTTAGTACACACAATTTGAGAAACATATTATCTAATCATTCTATTTTTAAATTATGACCAACTTCATAGGTTGGTCCTTTTTTTTTAATGTTATGATAGGTCCAATAGATGCCTATTGTATATCAACAAGAAAGGGGAAATCACTTGTTCTAATTGCTCATATTTTCAATAAATCCTTTTATCATTGTTATTTCTATTTTTTTTTATTTCTTTCCCATTTACACACCAAATTTGGGAGAAAATATAGAGGGGAAAAGTGCACACTATATTCTTTCACCTCCAGTTTTACAATATTTTGTGCGGGTTTCATTAATGTATGATTCTAGCACTCAATGTTGCTCTTTTGATATACTCATTGACCTCAATCCTAAAACAACCACTCTAATATATAGAATTCTCAAGTTCAAAGCATTTATAGCTCACTTCTTAGAACATTTCCCATCTTGGATGGGATCACAATCATGCTTTTGTGCCTAGCTTCTAAATTAATATTTATTGTTTTATAAGGGTGGCAACCTTAGGATATGATTGGTACCCATCAATATGCATTCTAATAGATCTAAATTAAGCATATAGGAATATGTATTTTAGGATATTATCCAAAGTCACTTTTGAACATCAATCACTAAAATATACCCTCAAATGAATCAATTCACATCAATGTTAGTTAGCATTAGATTCATTAGTTCACTATTCAACATCTTTATCTTCTCAATTTTGATCTTTATTGTCAAAGAACCAACAAAAAGGGTAATATAGCATTAGACTCAACTTACATTAATTTGAATTTGCATTGAACATCAATTATATTCATTACCTCCTTTTCTTTTTCAAATTTTAATATTGTCAAGAAAATTTGGAGGCTCAACTATCATCAAGGAAGTTTCGTCCTCTATGCATACTAAGCTTGCAACAATGCTTTTCAACACCACACAAACATAGGACTACACCTAGGAAAACATTTTCTATAGGTATTAAAGGGAAAACTCAACCTTGGATAAAATCACCACCTTGACTAAATCATGATGCAATCACATACCAACATTCACAAATCTTAGATTTTGTTCTTAAATCTTTCATACTAGATCCAATATTATATTTTTATTTATAATATTTTTTTTCAAGATTTTAATAGACAACATCAACACAAATTCAATTTCCAAATAAACCCCAATTTCTCATCTTCATTTATCATTTATATTTATCTATTTCACTATCTTAAATCTCAACTTATATTAATAAAGACATAATTACTTCAATTTAATTATCATCCCCTATTTAAACTTCAAAATTAACTTAGAATCTACCAAATACATGTTAATAGCCTCTATATTCCAATTTAATCTAACCTAAAAGTCTTCATCATATCATTTCCAAATTATTTTTAAATTATTTTTTTGTTGAACTAAATAATTCTCCTACTACACACGTAAAGGCCCTTGCCACAGACTGAAATTTAAAAACCTATATCTAATCGATACACTGCAGCTTACCCCACTCTCTCTCTAAATAAGGATTATATAACGAATATGCCCGCACTATTTTTGTTCTTTATTATTTTTGCTCAATTTGTATCATATTGTCGATTGGAATTTTCTTTCATCATGATTTTCTATTCAGTCTTCTAAATTTGTTATGCTTACTTGTGTTTGATTATAAGAGGATAAGAGCTTCACCTTACAGTTTGCCTACCTGAACAACCTTTTCTTCTTGTGGGCATTGCTTTAACGTGAAGGTATATATTATAAGGCCATATAGATATAACACATTTTTTCAAAACGCAGTATACCCTACCTATGAAATCTTAAAATTTAAAAGGAGAGAGAAATATTTAATCATTTCTTGCCTGAAAATTTCAACCCACATGGTTGCAACTAGATTAAATTCACTGGTCTGTCTTACAATCAAACTCTGACTATTTATAACATGGCCAAGTACATATCTTCATGATAAATTGTTTACAGTCAATAGAAAACAACAATTTTATTTTGTTTTCATAAGGGCAAGACATCCATGGCTGCAGAGCGTATGGCCACGGTTCTCAGCATTGATGGAGGAGGAGTTAGAGGGATCATCCCAGGAGTGATCCTTGCTTTCTTAGAGGAAAAACTCCAGGTATTGTAAGATAGCAGGGTCATTAAGAGACATCTACTTAAAGCAGTAGCAAGTTAATTTAAAAATTCTGTTTTTTAATGGAGGATTTATATCACTTATGAATTCATTTTGTTATTAGATATGGTTGCACGAGTTTATGTTGATATCTCTTTGATTAAAAAGTAAGAATTGAGGGTGGGGTATCCATCCTACCAAAGTCATTCAGAACATGATTTCGATTTTGTCCCTTTTATCATATTTCTGGAAGATTGAATTGAAACAGATGACATAAACAAAGAACATACCAGCACCCTCAACAATTATACTTAACCAATTATTTCATTGTATTTTCAACAATTTCACTCAGTTTATATTTGTGATCTGAAAGTTATTGATTTGAAATTACTGAACAGGAACTAGATGGGCAAGATGTAAGACTTGCCGATTATTTTGATGTCATTACTGGAACAAGTACAGGCGGACTAATTACAGCCATGTTAACAGCTCCTGACAGCCAAAATCGTCCTCTGATTGCAGCAAAAGATATTGTCAAGTTTTATTGGGACAACTCTGAACTGATTTTTCCTTCTTATACGTTAGTACCTATTCACTGATTATGCTTTCACAGTTCTTTCTCGGTAAATTTTGCTGATGTTACACCCCGTGTGCTTTCTTAACAGCTCTTTTTGCACACTATATCACATGCTGACAGGACCCAAATACTCTAACAAATACCTCCACTATTTAGTTAACAAATACCTTGATAAAATACGCTTGCATCAAACGCTTACAAACGTGGTGATTCCCACTTATGATATAAAATTAAGAGTGCCTACAATCTTCTCTACATTTCAGGTGTTTTCAAAACTCTTTTGGGCGATTTTACTTGGTTGGTTTTTCATGTATCTCATCACCATTTCTTGTACCTTTGTTTCTGCCGCTTTTACAGTCTAAGGTAGAGGTGTCCAAGGATGCACTTCTAGCTGATATATGCATGGGGACCTCTGCAGCTCCAACATATTTGCCTCCTTACTATTTTGAAACCTCAGATTCTGCAGGAAACAAAAGAAGTTTCAATTTAATAGATGGCGGAATAGTTGCTTCAAATCCAGTAAGCCATTGTACTCTCTGTAAGTCAGACATTATATGGCATGTTTATATTTTGAGAATTAACCATGAAAACATTTCTGCAGACCCTGTTAGCCATAAACGAAATCGTAAAGGAAGAAGTTAAAGAAAGTTCAGAATTTCCATCCATGAATCCTAAGGTACACTAGCCTCTCATTTTAATTTCAATTGAATACAGAAATACAAAATATAATTCTTTTGTGGAAACAAATGGATTTATATAGATGTCGACATTTTTTTATATAATGAATTATAACAATTTGAATAAACATACATCTAAACATATTGTTGGCACTGAATTTTCTATGAGATGAATTTTTCATGATGATGAATTGTTGAAGATGAATTGCTGGAAGTGAATTTGTTGACAAGTGAATTGTTGGCGGCGAATTTGCTGAAGCCAACTAAAACATAATATACTTTTTATGATGAACATTAAAGATTGGATTGATTTTTTTACAGGATTACAGCAAGTTTATTGTAATCTCTCTTGGGACGGGACATGAAGAAGGTGGTAGTTACACTGCAAAAGAAGCCAGCAAATGGGGGATATTTAAATGGTTTTACAACGACGGAGATATTCCTCTCCTGAATATGTATGGTGAAGCCAGTGAAGACATAGTCGACATTAACCTCTGTGTGGTCTTCCAAGCTTATCAGTCCAACAAAAACTACCTCAGAATCCAGGTTTCCAAGCACAAGAAAAAGAGTAGAGTTAGAACTTTTTATTCATATGCTTTACTCATCTTTAAATAATCCTAACATGTATGATGTTGTTAGGCAATGAACTTAACTGGAAGTGAAGCGCAGTTGGACGATGGGTCGAAGGAAAAATTGGCACAGCTAATAAAAATAGGAGAAAATTTGCTTAACAAGCCCGTCTGCAGAAGAAATTTAGAGAACGGTGAATTTGAGCCTATTGCAGACGAAGGCACCAACAAAGACGCCCTTATTAGGTATGGAAATTATATTTTGATCCATACAATACTTATAGTTTATGAAACAACTTTTTGATCTCGGTAAATCATGAATGTAAAACTTTGTTGCAGATTTGCAAAGTTACTGTCGGAACAGAGGAAACTTCGTGCTCCTCGTCGTCGTGATTGAACATAATCCATTCTTGTATATGTCAATGATTCACAACTGAAACCTGACTATTACTTTTGAAAACATTGAAGAAAAAAAATACATTTCAATTGTTGCGAAATTCTCGCGTTCTTCAGGATTCTTGTTAAAAAAGTAATTTGACTGTTGCTAGGAGTTGGTAAAGGTGACACAGTTTCCAACCATTTTTAGCAACCTTTCACCTGCTTTTTATTCTAGTTCATTTTTAATTCATGCAGAACCTCGTTAGCTTGAGATTAGTTAAAGTGGGTCTTTCAATTATATCTTGATGAGGAAGTCCATTAAAGTTTCATTGTGTCTCGTAGAATATGATGAGGGATTAATCATGCTAAAAGCAAAAAAAAAAACAATTTAAATAATTAAATTCTATAGATAATGGTTTTTTAAGATAGATTATAATATTATGAGTAAGTACATATTTAAATTAAAAGTTACAATTAATTATTTAATATTTTTGTATTTAAATAAGGTGATTGGTGGAATGACAAGTTTTTCTTTTTCAAAGTAATAAGATTAGGGTTCAAATCTTAACATTGTGTCAATTTAAAATATATAATATAGAAATAATTTCTACGTTGAATATGTTATATAACGAAAATAAACACACCTTACAAATAATTATCTATATAAGAGTTTAATCAAATAAAAAAATGATTGACAAATGTAAATGAGAGATTAGAAGGTGCTTAGTTCTTTGACAATGTTGAGTCTCTATGTCACTAATTTATTATGTAGAAGTGTCTAATGATTGGATTTACTACGCTTGTATTAGATCTAGATTGGAGACTTTTTTTATTTATTTATCATTGACATCAACTTTGTCTTTAGACATTTTACACATGATTTTGTCCTATTCCGATGTGATTCTATCCACCATGCCATGATTCTATCCTCTTTTTATGTTGCTTTAAAATCTATGCATCCATGATGTTGCTTTCTTTTTTAACCTAATAGTGCTAAGAATCACCTTGAGGAGTTTCTTACACAATTTTTGAAGTGTGAGGCTTCCTCAACCATGTTTCAAAGTCCATTGTTATTTTGATAATTGAAGACAAAAAATAATTGAAGATGGTCTCCTGGTTGGGTGAATATTTTGTTATCAACTAACTAATGACAAAATGGTTATATCAGCGACAGTATGATGAGATAAAATCTCTCCTCTCAGAAAGGGGAGGCTCCCTTCTTATTGTTAACTATAATCAACTAGTAATTACCTAAGTTTATGTACACTAAAACTATCCATTGGGTGTTTCTATATCATCTAATTCTCTTATTTCAGAATATATTTTCTCTTACAAACTTACAATAACAATCTTGTGATTCTTATAATATGTAATGAACCACAAACTACTAATTGGAGCAATAATAATCGATACCCAATTTAGTTAAACAAAAGAGTAACTGAAATGATACTAGTAAATGTTAACACCAAGAAACTCATAAAAGCACAAAGTCAAGTTTGTTGCTTCTTATGCCAATTGGAAAAAGAAAAGATATGGAATATGATGCAACCAAAGTCTGCACCATATTCCAAAATAAGAACAAATAATCATAGACGGTAACTTGCAGCCTAAAGTTTTCAAGTTACTTTCCAATTACTAACATAAACACAATTTGATTTGGGACTATACTCCTCTTACATGTAAATGCATATTACAAAAAGACATGTAAAATATCATTTACAAACTACAAACTGCATTATGAAAAAAATGGAAAATAAACAGAGTGTCCGTAGACACATTCTCTTCTTTACATTTTTCTCTAGAAAGTCTTCATGTCTTTTCAATGTTGCTTAAACTTCAATGGTATTTGGCCCTGGTGTGTAACTAGAGATGGCTAGAACTCATGTGATAGAGTCCTCTATGTTGACATGTAACTTTTTAATTCCTTTTTATTTCCCGAACACCTCCAATCGAATTTTAAATTCCATTTTATTGTCCCTAGGTTGCTAGAGGATTTTTTTATTCCTTTCTAATCCCCATGGGGATTTTAAAGGGAATTTATAATTCCCTCTTGTCACATCCTTCCCATGATTTGGGAGGATGAGATAAGCAGTCCCTTTTCCACCTTACCTTAGGTACATCCACTTCATCTTCACACTCCCCCATTGGATGCCAAATGTCATGCTTTCATGAGTTGAGATGCCTCAAGGCATCTCAACCCTTGATCTTCCTCCTAGGATCAATCTTGGTCATTCATTCATCTCTCCTCCTAAATGAATAAGAAACAATTAGTCATTTTCACATTACACACTTCATGCATGCACATTCAAGCTCTCACCATCTCCATAACAAAACTATTACAAAATCCATCATCTTTGTAACCAAATAAAGCTAAATCAAGGTGTTATGTTGTTGGAATCTTGAAGGAGCACACAAAGAAATCAATCAAAGGGGAAAAAAAACATCAACCTCAATGTAGGTGTTATTTTGTGTCTTCATTTATAGGTTTGAGCTTTAATCATTAGCCCTAAACTTGAGTGTTTTGTTGTATTTTGATATTTCTTGGTTTTCATATTTTTCTTTCATTTTAGACAATAAAAAATACTATAATTTTTTTGGAATGCCCAATGGGACCCACATCATAGGTCCTTTAATTTGTTTTTTGTAGTTATCTCTATTTTGTAGCTCAGAGGTTTTAGGTATAGAGGGGGATCCGCTACATAGGCTGATATGCTTGACATAGGGGCATTTATGACCTTCTAGATAGGTGGCTACGCTTCACATCTAGACACACATATTTAGAGGTAATTATGCAGATACATAGGAGGATGTAAAGAATTATAGAGGCAGTTGTGATACTCGATGTGCGATTGCGCCTTAAGTTCAAACAATATTTTTAGAGGTGTTTCTGCAAGATTAGAAAGGTGGATACGTGACTTTTAGGGGCGGTTGTACAAGGTATAGAGGCAAATCAACTTAAACATATCCTGATCTTTAGGGGTGGCTTTGTGTCCTTTAGAGGTAGTTGTGCACAAGTTATAGAGGTGGCTACATGGGTAAACTTTCTACTTTCATTTGATTCTAGAATTTCAAATTTTTTCAGTTTTCTACTAATCTGCTAACTTGTTTTTCTATGCATGTGAGTAATACTTAATTACAGCTTTCATTTATTCAAGATTGATGATTGAAAAATACTAATACATTTCTTATAGAATGATTGATCAATGACAAGAATAAGTACTTTTTCATACTAGCTACCTGCACATTTGGATTTCTTAAAGGGTCAATTAACTTGTGTGTCATGTTTGGGATCATTTATCAATGTATTCTCTTCACTTGAACCATACGATGAGCCTAGGGATTAGAAATCATAACTTGATCCAAGTTCACCTAGGAGTGTTAGTTGTGTGTATGCTCTCCCCTTGAGCTATGTGCAAGCTTGGGGATCAGAAACACCTAGAATTTACTTCCCTTTAGGAGGCCTTCTTGGATATTTCATCACCCCAAGGGATGACCTCGACCATTTGAACTAGAAGGTATATAAAGGGGAGAATGAAAGTTGTACCCCAATCTAGTTGTGCCATATTTAGTGAAGTATTGATACATGGGTGATTCCAAGTTAAGCATGCAAGGTTGTCTGAAATTTCCCACTGAAATTTTCCATCCCATGCTTGTGATGGACTGGTGTTCACAGATGTGCCTCATACATCCTCCTAGTGCCTAGAGGACACACTAGAGAGCCTATTTTAGCCTAGCATAAGACCTGTTGTCGGTCATGGCTTAGTGTAGTGCAAGGGATGTGTATTGTACCCTAAAGTTACTCATCATTTACTCCCTTAGGTTGAGATAGAAATATTCGGATGAACTTCGATAGTTCCTAAGCAGAGAGAAGGTAAGCTCATGCCTTGAACCTTTCACAAGATCTCTAGCTATTTTCCTATGCGAGAAAGGGTTCTCCACTTGAGTATCAAGGAGTATTAACCCAAGAAATTGGGTTTTGGTACTACACTTAGTTTACAAACCCACTTGATTAATATAGGCTTGTGTTTCCTAGCATTTTTTTTGTATGAAACCAGTGATTATCTTATGTCCATCCTTGTTCATGTCTAATTGTCTTTGTCCTTTTCCATCGAGTCATCACCCTATCATACAAAGGTGGATATGCTTTGCATAGAGGCAGCTCCACTTTGTCCATAGGTGGTTGCACTTGTATGAGGGCGGTTACATCCCACCATCCAATCCATTCAATCTAGTTAATCATCCCCATCGGTAGATCTGCTTTGCATAGAGGTAGCTCGCTCTGTCCTTGGATGACTACATATATATTTTCAAAAATTTAGATATATGTGTGTGTGTATATAATTTGGCATGTATATATGTATATGTATGTGTATGTAAGTATAAATTATAAATTAATTTAGAAAAATCAAAATTATAAAACATATTTCTATATTCTAACCTTAATTATAATTTACAATATAAATAAAAATCTAAAAATTTATAATCTTAATATTTTAAAAAAATCATTTAAATTTATTTATTTATTTATGAAATAATCTATATTATTTAATATTTAATCATATATTATATATTTCATTAAAATATAATTAAATAATTTTATATTATTGACAACAAAAAACAAAACTTTTTTTTTTATGAATAAGTGTTTATATCTATACTAAAATAAGATAAAATTACACATATTCACAAAAAAAAGTTTGGGTGGTAAAAAGGAACACTGTGAGAGTCACATGGGAAGAGCCAAAAAAGCATAAAGTCACATGAGCCACACCCATAAAGCAAGAAACATAAAAAACAAATTAAAATAGCCACTAGGCAGCCATGGCAGTGCCACCAGAGGGAGGCAGATCCTTGTCATCTGGCTTACCTCATACAATAGTGGGGTCCAAAGTGACGTCAAGAGAATCTCGACCATCATCACACTTTTCTTTATCTTCTCACTAAGGAGAAATCACCAAATCCAAATGAAGGATCCATTTAGTAGTATCAGTCGGCCAACCAAAAATGCCACCAGAAGCTTTGCTAGAAGGCCACCTAGAAGCTCCACCACAACCTCTAGGCACTCCTCTAGAAGGCCACCCTAGGTCAGCTTAAGAAGGAGGAGAGGGTTCGCGCTTGTGAGGACACAAGCCACTATGAGGAGGGACCTGAGGATGGGGGTGAGCTTGAAAATCTCTAGCTTAGTGAACCGCCAAAAACACATATAAGGCTAACAAGGGAAAGAGGATTCCCTTACTAGGTTGTTAGGGTTTTTCACCCTAAGGGCACTTGGTTAGGAATAGCACTCGTTCCACTATGTTGATATGTGTAATGAGTAGGTTCATTCAAAAGGGGGGAGGATTTGATGATTGGTTTGTGCTAAGTGTGTGTGATGTGTGGCTAAAATTGAAAGTAAAATGAAGCTAATCTAAATGTATAAAAATGTAAATGGAATAAAACTAGACTAATGCAAAGCTACTCTAAAATGACCTAAATGTGTGTTTTTTGGAAAATAATAGAGGACAGAAGGTGTGTACCTAGGAGAGTGATGTTGTAGCCAAATGCTCTTGGGATCTCCTAGAAAATGCCTGAAATGATCAAAAGGACACTTACACCAATTGGAGCGACCTAGTTCTCCAACCTGGAAATTCTACCAAAACAGGTTTCACGGAAATGGGTGCCCAAAATATAAAATCCCTTTTTTGGGCCTAGCATAGGGACAAGGTCGCCAATAGGGGCAACCTAGTCCTCTTGTAGCTTTTTGAGGAATCAGGATTTGATTTTGTGGGTCTTGGTTGATGTTTCCCTTTTTCTGTAGCAATCCATGACAGGAACCTCCAAAAGTGACCTATAAGTTGTCGTTTTCTCTTTCCTATGGTTTGAGACTTGGATTTGACTTGAGGAGAATGTTGGTACTTCTTGCAACACTTTTTACTTCACCTAATCTGCATTAAAATACTTGCAAACACATGCAAAGACCAGAAATTGTTGGGGCTATGAAATAGGGGTTTGCCTAAGTCAAACCCCTTTGTAGGTGATTAAACCTGAGTGAGATGAAAGAAAAGGAATGTAAGATTGAAAGATGAAACAATATAAATGCTTACCAAACCTTTGTTGATGGTTTGCAACATGCATGAGCAGCTCCAATGGAGATGACCTGAAAACCCTAATGCGTGTATGCTTGCTTGTGAAGTCTTGGTTGCTTGAGTTCTTGAAGATTTAGAGAAAGAGAGTCAAAATAAGATAGGAGAGGAAAAATGGAGATGAAAACCATTATTTGCACATGTGAAACCCTAATTTTCCTAAAATGCAACCTAATATGATGACCCTAGGGTCTAGGAGGCAAGATTCCTGTCATTTTTTATTTAAATTTTGAATTTTATGCCTAAAGGGACTAGGTCACCCAAAGTGGTGACCTAGTCCACCTGGGAAAATTTTGGTGGTGGTCGAGAATTAATTTAAGTTTAATAAATTCAATCAGATTTGCCTCTTGAAACATGCTTAGGTCAGGATTAATGATGCATTAAAAGGGAAAATTAGCATAGAAAAAGGGTAAATTTAGGGGTGATAAGGTTAGATAAGTGTGAAAATACAACACAACACTTTACAACACTCTATCTTATGGCTTAGGAAGGTGTAAGAATGTATTATTAAGGTGAATAATGTTGAAAGGGTCTTAGAAAAGTGAGGAAATGCCTTACAACAGTTCACAACACCTTAGTAAAACACTGTTATGTCATTGATGAATTGCAAGCTTACAAGGCTGAATCAAGGTAATCAAGGCCAAAATCCAGTGGAAAAGGACAAAATGAGTGAAAAAGTGCTAAGGTATACACTTTTTGGTGACACATTTAGCCCCCACTTTAGTGAGAGTATGAACATTCTTCAAACTCACACTAAAGTAGTTGAATCATGCATGTCAAGCAGGATCTAATGCACTCATGCTAGTAAGGTGAGATAACTATGATCAAGAGGGATGATCAAGCCCCCAGGATCAATATCCCATGGAAAACTAAACATAAGTATAGCAAATCACACATAGGGAATGATTTGAAAAAGGTCAAATCAATCTTCGACCATTTGTCCATATAGTTGTGGATCAGATCTAGGCTGTTTGTTTGAAAGGAAAATATGTACTCACTATGGGCTGACAAGATTTTCAATTGCTTACCAGGTGAGAATGCCAAAAGGTGGTGAGGTACATACAAATGGTTGGTATGTACTCACACATAAAGGTGGCTATGGGGAAATTCATGCCGCTAGTTGGGCTTCCCTCTCAACCATACCAAAGTTATATCTTCTGATAACTTTGATAAGGCACCACAAAAGATAGGGGTGTGGTTCATGAGACAAGAAAAACCCTAGATGCTTAGAACCAATGAACAAGTGCAAGCTAGCACTACAGTCATGCAAGTTGTGTTCTGAAAGGTGGCCATGTATGCAAAAATGCAAAAGGTGCAACGTGCAAAATGCAAAAAGTGAAAAGTGCAAACAAATGAAAAATGAAAGTGTTTGAAGCATTCTTGTTTAGTTCATATGAGGTTTTTAACTTAGGGGAGCATTGCATGTAATGTCTCCAAAATAGGGCCAATCAAAGGATAGAAGACTCACAACTTAGGGGATGCAATGCATCGCATCAAGCCACTAAGAGGAATATAATATGCTGAGATAAGTCACACCTATGAAGGACATCATACCAAATGTCATCCACAAAGTGAGAAACACATCATGTGAAGTGACAAGGCTACACTAGGAAGCACAGACAAAGAAAAAGAAAATCCAAATGCAGGAAATAAAATAGTGCCAATGTATACCCCCACTTTAAATGGATTGCTACACACCGCTTTATGAGCAATTGCTTTAAAGTAGAGAAAGGAAAAATGAAAAAGGGACATGAGAGCCTACTTGGAGAACCCAATATCAAGTGATGAGTATCCAAGAAAGGTTACATCATGTGAAAAAGAAGAAAACAAAAGATAAGGAGGAATATTCCCCCAAAATAAAAAACAGCAAACACATAAGGGATCTATGGATTTGGAGCCAGTATGTTCATTATTTCAATGTTTGTTTTAGAGAATGTGGAACTATCATCATCTCCCCAAACACATAAAACTAGAAGGACACATAGAGAGCAAAACCAGAAAAAAGAAGAGTTAATTTGGGTCAACATGGAGGAGACATAGGATATCTTGACGCTTTGCATCGTCCCCAAAAAGGACCATAGAAAGCAAAATCAAAAGAGCCTTGGTTTTTGAGTCAACATGAAGGAGACATTGCAGTCTCAATGCATTGCATCATCCTCAAATGAAATTCAAAAGATAAAAGAGAAGAAAGTCATTTGGGTCAATATGAAGGAGACATTGCGGTCTCAATGCCTTGCATCATCCCCACATGAAAGGAAAAAAGGACACAAAAAGAAAAGGAGGGTCATTTGGGTCAACATGAAAGAGAAATTGCGGTCTCAATGCCTTGCATCATCCCCAAATGAAATGAAAAAAGAGAAAAGCGAAAAGTGAAGAGTGAAAAAGGCATGCACGACATATAGAAGAATGTCATAACGATTGAGAAAACATCAAACAAAATAGTGAATACATGAAACATAAATGCAAAAGGAAAAGGGAAAATAAGGATTAGTAAGGCGCATGTGTGTCACTCTATGAGAAAGTCATCCACTTGCCAATATTTCTCAGTATAAATTTTAGGAGGCTGAGTAGCAAGGGGAACAACACCAATCACCAAACTAGCGTCAAGATCGATGCTTGTCCTAGGAGAATTCTCATGGATGCTCATGGAAGAAGAGAATAATGAATTCAAGGTTTTGTGAACCTCTTCATTGATGGGATCATTCTCATCATCATCATCATCATCTAAGTTGATGACAATGGTGGGGCATATGACAATATCAGTGGTGGCTTGTAAAAGAGGTGATATAGGTGGTATAGGAGGTAGCTATGGGGCTGGAGGAGGAGGATTAGCAAGTGTGGCCTCAGGCACAGGTGGGTTGGGCTCTTCAGCTTGTTCTTCCTCATGAGATTGGCAGGCGAGAGCACGATGGCGACGTCTACGCTTTCTTGCCTCTTTATTCCTTTTAGTTTTTTAGTCAAGGTGTGTGGGAGAAGGTGTGGGACAATCCACCATAGGTTGTGTATCATCTCGGGGAGGAGAAATAGGAGGAACAATGGGTGGTTCATCCACCTTCTCCTTGGCTTTATAGAATTTTTTAGTGCGAGGTGGGAGGACGAAGTTACTATCATGATCCCTAGTCCTCTTGGATGATGTGGAGGAGATTTTGGGAGTAGGTTGGCAAGGCATATCAGATTCGGGTCGCAACATAGCTTCATTGAGGATGGGTGAGTCCGAGGTAGAAGAAGGGATGTTGCGTAAAGAAAGTTCGGAGATCTTCTTGGCTTTGAACTTTTGATAGGCAATGAAGAAGAACTCCCATCTAGGGGTGATGGGCTCCGTAGCTTTAGGCCAAAATACATCCAGGGAAAAGTTACCCTTAGAGGATAACGGGTTAAAACCACTATGATGGAAAGTAAATATGTTGTTATCAATAGGAAACTTCACACTTGTGAATGATGGATGGGACCGCTTTCATAGAATGAAGCCAAGGAAGGCCAAGTCGTAAGTGAAATTGGTCTAACTGAGGAATAATGGAAAAGGTAACATCCAATGTTTTGGGACCTATTTGCAATAGGAGGGCAATCGATCCAATTGTTAGGCATGCAAAACCATTGTGTGTTTTGACCCACGCAATAGGTCGATTATAGACATCTTGATCAAGATTATGTAATACTAGAAACTCTTTGGTGATGACATTCTCACCACATGCGAGATCTATGAGTATTCCATTAGTGAGCTTATCATAGATACAACCAGCTATATAGAGAGGGCCATCAAGTAGGTTTCATAGTATATCTTGTACGGAGAAGGAGATCGCAGGATGTCCTTTGGTTGGGCTCTTTCGATGGATCACGTCTATTGCACCTACCATTTCATTAATAGGTGTGACATGGGTTATCGGTGAAAGAGAAGAAAAATGTAAATCTTGTGAATCCACATTCATAGCATCGGGTGGGGAAGTTTCACTTGGTTTGACAAATGACATATTATGATTGGGCATGGGGTTGTTAAAGATTTGCAAGTCTTGATTAGGGGGTGCCACAGATATATTTATTTTAAAATTAATTATTGCAATGGATAGATGTCTTGAATCAATGAGGTCTCTCACTAGGTGCTTTAGATGCTTACATTTCTCAGTATCATGTCCATTTTGGCAATGAAAATAACAATAAGCAGTGGCATTATAAGCAAGGGGTAATGGTTTGTTAGGATCAGGTGTATGGATGGGAGGTAAAGAAATCATATGTTTACTTAAGCAGTTGGGTCATGGTGTTATGAAGGGTGCCAGGCAAGGGTGTGAAAGCATGCTTAGGATCTTCGTAATTAAAGGGAATTGTCGACTTAACAGTGGCCACTTGGTTATTAACGAGTGGGGGGTTTGAAAATGAAGGGTTGAATTGGAGAAATCCTTTGTTCAGTTTACAGAAAGGTTGGGGATTGGATTGGGAAGAGTTATTAGACTTCTCATCATGACTAGGAGTGGACCATGAGTCACGACTACTAGTAGAGTTATGGTAGTCACAGAGTGCTTGACATAGGTGCATAAAGGAGGGGAACTTCATAAGAGTAAGTTTATCCTAAAGGGATGTCACAAGGTTTTTGTTAAACATCTTTTGCAGATGGGTATCTGGGATCTGGACATCAATCAAGGAATAAAGGGCTTGGTAGCGAGAAATAAATTCAGTGATCTTCTCAGTATTAGTGTGTTTACATCTCATGAGGTCGGCTAAATTTTTCTTTGGAGCCATGTGAACTTCAAAGTGATTAATGAATGCATCCACTAACTAATTGAACCAACTAATGGAATTATTAGGCAGGGAAGAGAACCAATCTAAGGTTGCATCTTTAAGAGTTCTTCGAAATAATTTAGTGAGAAATCTGTCATCAAGAGAAAAGTCGTTATAGAGGGCAGTGTAGGCATTGACATGGTTAGAATGGTCACCCTTCCTTCCATACTTCGTGAACCTAGGGATCTATATTCCTTGTGGCAAAGGAGTGTGGAGGATGTCAAGAGACAATGGGTTACTATGAATGTAATGGGATGGGGAGCCATATTGGATTTGGTTAATGGAAGATATTTGTTGTTACATGTTAGTGATAGTGTGAAATAGTTGTGTAATGAGAGGGTCACTCTAGGTGCTATGAGGTGGAAGTGAGAGAGGTGAAGGGGTGAGAGTGGTGGAAGAGGTGGTAGGAATAGTGATGGTAGGGATAGTGGAAAAGATGAGGGGGTGGGGTGCCACAAGAGAATTATGGATGCTAGTGGTGATGGTGAGGGGAGGTACTACATTACTAACCTATTGAATAGTGGTTGTCAGACTAGAAGGTGTATAGGTCGGAATAGAAGCAACAATCGAGGGAGGAGGAGTGGAAGGTCCTCCATGGCCAAACATAGGAGTGGGTGAAGGAGATGTCTTAGGTGCATGTTTCTCATAGATTTATACAATCTTCTTCATGACACTTAAGCCATTATCACAATCAATTAAATGGTGTAGGAGCTCAATGGCAGGGATGGCAATCCTTAAGATGGGTTCAAAGCTGACTTCATGTTGATAATTAGTGAGATCAACATGGATATGGAAGATCTTATCATGTGAGAGGTTATGGTTATCACCAATTGTATCATCTAGGTGCAAGGAATTACTAAGGATGGTTTCTAAGCCTAATGCACCATTGTCAACACCAGGAGTTGAAGTTGGAGGGATGCCAAGATCTAAAACAAGGGTGTTGTTGGTAGATGCCATGGATCTGTGAACTTCATCTCACAACTGTATCGGCAAGGGCACACTAAATGCTCAGACATAATGTCCTAAGACGATGTAAACAAAGGTGAAAAAAGGGCTGGTAACTAGGATTCTGAAACCAAACACAAAAAGGAAAATCAAGAAAGTTGAAAGAAAAAAACTACTGGAAAATTTTTCAGAATTTGACACAAAAACAGTGCTAAAGGACAAGGTCACCCAGGATGCCGACTTAGTCCTAGTAGTGTTTTTTTTGTAAAATTCCTGAAGTTTTGGCTGATTTCTATGGTTTTTCTAATATTTATATGCAAACAAAAACTAAAAATGCAATGCAATGCGTAAATTTATGATGAATTTTTTACTAAATGTAGTTTGTTCACTAACCTTGGGATGCAAACAATGCAAGATTTCAATGAAACGCAAGCAATCTCTAAGATGAAATGCAAAAAAATAGAAAGCTAGCTTATGGTCTACTGTCAGGTTCACCAAAATGAACTACCAAAAACACATATAAGGCTAACAAGGGAAAGAGGATTCCCTTACTAGTTTGTTAGGGTTTTTCACCCTAAGGGCACTTGGTTAGGAATAACACTCTTTTCATTGTGTTGATATGTGTAATGGGTAGGTTCATTCAAAAGGAGGGAGGATTCGATGATTGGTTTGTGCTAAGTGTGTGTGATGTGTGGCTAAAACTGAAAGTAAAATGAAGCTAATCTAAATGTATACAAATGTATATGAAATAAAAGTAAACTAATGCAAAGCTACTCTAAAATGACCTAAATGTATGTTTTCTAGAAAATAACAGAGAAGGACAGAAGGTGTGTACTTGGGAAAGTGATTTTGCAGCTGAATGCTCTTGGGATCTCCTGGGAAATGCCTAAAATGAGCAAAAGGACACTTACACCAACTGGGGCGACCTAGTCCTCCAACTTGGAAATTCTACCAAAACAGGTTTCGAGGAAATGGGTGCCCAAAAATACAAAAACCCTTTTTCGGGCCTAGCACAAGGACAAGGTTGCCAATAGGGGCGCCCTAGTCCTCTTATAGATTTTTGAGGAATTAGGCTTTGATTTTGTGGGTCCTTGTTGATGTTTCCCTTTTCTGCAGCAATCTGTGATAGGAACCTCCGAAAGTGACCTGTAAGTTGTCCTTTTGTCTTTCCTAGGGTTTGAGACTTGGATTTGACTTAAGGAGAATTTTGGTACTTCTTGCAACACTTTGTACTTCACCTAATCTTAATCAAAAGACCTGCAAACACATGCAAAGACCAAAAATTTTTGGGGTTAGGAAATAGGGATTTGCCTAAGTCAAACCCCTTTGTAGGTGATTAAACCCAAATGAGATGAAAGAAAATGAATGAAAGATTGAAATATGACACAATATAAATGCTTATCAAACATTTCTTGATGGTCTACAACATTCATGAGCAACTCCAATGGAGATGACCTGAAAACCCTAATGCTTGTATGCTTGCTTGTGAAGTCTTGGTTGCTTGAATGCTTGAATATTGAGAGAAATAGAGTAAAACATGAGCTAGGAGAGAGGCAAAATGGAGATGAAAACCCTTATTTGTACATGTGAAACCCTAATTTTTTTGAAATGCAACCTAATAGGCCGACACTAGGGTTTAGGAGGCAAGATTCCCGTCAGTTTTTATTTAAAATTTGAATTATATGCCTAAAGGGACGAGGTCGCCCAAAGTGGCGACCTAGTCCACTTGGGAAAATTTTGGTGGTGGTCGAGAATTAATTTATGTTTAATAAATTCAATCAGATTTGCCTCCTAAAACATGCTTAGGTCGGGACTAATGATGCATTAAAAGGGAAAATTAGCAAAGAAAAAGGGTAAATTTAGGGGTGATAAGCCTAGATAAGTGTGAAAATGCAACACAACACTTTACAACACTTTTTCTTAAGGAAGGTGTAAGAATGTATTATTAAGGTGAATTATATTGAAAGGGTCTTAGAAAAGTTAGAAAATGCCTTACAACACTTCACAACACCTTAGTAAAACACTGTTATGTCATTGATGAATTGCAAGCTTACAAGGCTTAATCAAGGTAATCAAGGCCAAAATCTGGTGGAAAAGGCCAAAATGTGTGAAAAAGTGCCAAGGTATACACTTTTTGGCAACACAGGTAGTACCACTCGTCCATCGACCATGTGAAGGTGAATGGCCCCAAGAAGAAGTGGGAGAGGGAGACACATGAGTAACGGTGTAGGGGGCATTCCCCTAGTGGTCTAGGAGCTCTTGAAGGTAAGCGACCTCAAGCAAGACTTTTTTTATCTTGCACTTGAATCTGCAATAGCACATTAGAACATATAATGGCTTTAGAATAAATTGAAACATGTTTATCAATTTGGATATGAGAAAAATTGCAATAATTTCTATCTTTCCAAATATCAAAGAGGATTTCCACCCTTAAAGTGTGCCAAATCTAAATATACTTAGCAGGGATCTGGTGAGAATCTCCCAACAACACCATATGCCAAGATAAAGGCACTGATCAGAAAGGTCAAATTAAATCATGAATCCAATTCCACAACTACTGAGCTCTAGTGCAAAACCAAAAGAGGCACTTAAAAGTCTTCGACTGCCTATAGAAAAGGCACCAAGGGTCCTAAACTCCTAGATGGGAAAGCCAAGACCGCACTAGTAAGCCTTGGAAAAGGATACACCAAGTGAAGTGGGAAAGCTTGGGCTTGATAATGGCGGACCACATAGAAGAAAACCTCTAGTACCAAAAAAACATCGAGGAATTAATATGCCACCTCTAGTTCAAACTGTTAATCATTGGATAGTGAGGTGAAAGCCATTGGTAACCAAGACGAGGCTTGTAGCTTTCGAATGGGGTGTCAGGAACCCACTTCCAATATTTTCACCAAGGCTTAGTGGAGAGGAAACAACCTTTATGAGTCATATCAACTGAAATGGAACTAATGTCATGGTTTTGGAAGCCAAACTTGGCTTTAAAAGCTCCCCACGTCATAATACTCATTGTGGGTCTAGAAAACAAGTATTTTTTTGCATTGATAATCATTTACAATATTATTTTGCACTCATAGAAGAAACTACATGAGAACAACACATAAGAGCTCCTTTCGAGCAACAACACCAGAAGTAGCCCATGGAAGACCAAGAGTCACAGCTAAGAAATCCACTTATTTAGAAACTACTTCCACTAAATCCAACTAAGGAAGACCAAGAGTCACCACTTAGAATTCCAACATAGATGTCCCTTTGGGATTCAAACTTGGGTCTCCACATTGAGAATTCAATTCTTTAACAAACTAAGCTCAACCCATTGGAATGAAAACAAGTCTTGAGGAGACTGGATACCATTTTTGTGGAATTTTGAGAGCCTTAAGCCAAGGTAGCTTGGCCAAAGGCCAACCTAGATTGGAAAAAAGAGGAGAGCACTAGATATTTTTCTAGTTGAAAGAAATCCCATCTCTGAAACTAGTTCCATTCCATTGGAGGCAAGGCTTAATAGCCTCCCAAGCACGCTAGATGATTTTGGCAACAAAATTTCCCATAATTTGAACAGGTTCCTTCATAATGAGTTCAGGCTGTGACATCCAATGCCTTTCTAGGAAGGTCTATGAGCGGGATATCTTGTTGAAATGAAATGTCTAAGAAGAATTTTTTAGGCCTCATTACCATTAAGGGTACGAATGATCCATTTAACACAAAAAATTGTCCCTTTCCTTTGACTAGAAATAAAGACAAGCCCACCAAACTCTCTGGGGAGACAAAAAACTCCCAGAAAACATAGTGAAAGCCTTTATGAGACTCAAAAGAGCCCCAAAGAAAGTCTTTGAGCAATATTTATGGCTTTACATAAGAGGCATTTGAAGGGGCCCAACACAAAGAATAATACACATGATTCACTTCCAAAATTTTAGAGCACACCTAGAATTTACCAGCTAGAGAGAGTGGCTTGGTGATCTAGAAAGCCAACTTTAGCTCAATTAGAGAAAGAACAAATTTCCATAAATCAATAGAGGAATCTTGAAAAGTGAAAGGGATACCAAAAAATATGAAGATTTCCCCTTAAGAAATCCACTTCCAGCCATACTGTTGAATCCAAAGAGGGCTACGAAGAAAGGACTGACAGTAGCATTAAGTCTTATGCCACTGGAGAGCATAGCTAGAGGCCAAGCAAAAGGTCTCAAGACAATCGAGGGAAGCTTTCACATTATTCTCTTCTTCCAACAAAGTGGTCATTAACAAGCTAGGCTAATGAATTCCTCAGACCAACCTATAGGAGATGAAATGGAAAAGAAGATAGCTAAAACCTTCAACAACAAGAACATATAAAGAAGGGGCAAGCAGACATCCTTGGTGAATGGAATGAAACAAACTAAAGGATTGAGATTGGCGGCCATTAATGGTGATGCAAGCAAAAGCATCAACAAAAAGCATTTTCATAGATTGAATGAAATTAGAACCAAAGCCCAATGTAGAAAGCATAGCCAAAATGAAGGGCCACCCAATGCGGTCATATGCCTTAGAAAAATCAATCTTAAAAAAAAATGGCTTTTTGATTAGAGTGTCTAGCCCACTCCATACCTTCCCAAACAATAATTATGTTATCGAGAATAAATCTGGATATAATGAAACCAATTCGCTCAAGGTGAAAATTTTGAGGAAGAAGGTGATGGATCTTTAAATCAAGGGATTTAGCTATAATTTTATAAGAAACATTGAGGAGTGTAATGGGCTGGTAGTTGCAAATATCCTCAAGATTACAATTTTTAGGTATGAATTTTATGTTGCCTTTGTTGATGAGATTACCTAGGGAGCTAGAATGAAAAGCTTCTAGGTAAACTTTATGCAGATCTTTTCCCACACAATCCTAAAGGGATTTGTAAATTTTGCACATAAATTCATCAATTCTTAGAGCTTTGTCATCATACATTGTGCTCACAGCCTCCTTGAGGTCTTCAATCATGATTAATTGCTCACAAAAGGATTTTTGGGCAGCAAAAAGCTTGTTTGGCACAAAAACAAGGTAATCTTGGAGCACATTGGTATGCTTTGGTGTGTAATATTAGGTAGTGAAAACTTGCTCATAGTGCCTAACAAATTCTTGGAGAATGTCAGGTAGCTCACACTAGTAGAATTTGGAAAATAAATGACTACGTGATTAAAACTTTTAGTCAAGTGACTAAAAATGACTAAATAAATGACTAATTTGGTCATCGAGTAAAATCACAACTAAATAATTGGTCAAAAAAATAAAAATGACTAAATAAATCATCATAAGTGACTAATTTGATTGTGGGGCAAAAAACACAACTAATAATTAGTCACACAAATAAAAATTAGACAATATGAAATTAAAGTGGATAGTTAAAAAAATATTTTGAATTGAGGGAGTGGGTTGTATTATAATATAATATAATAATAATATATTATTATATTACAATACAATATATTATATTATATTATAATTAGCCGATAGGCTATTTTGTTTGAAGTTACCGTCAGGATTTTCATCAACCCAATCGTGAATTGGATTTTCTGGAATTAGAGATGTCTTGGCTGGCGATGACTTGACCATGTTTTCTTTTGGCGACATCGATCCTAGTAATTACATGGGTTGGTGGTGGTGGAGTTGGTGTCTTTGATACGCAGAAGTTGAATGGTAAGTGTTTGTTCGTGCAAGGGTTAATGTATCCTGTCGTTGTTGTACGATGGTAGTGGATGAAGTAAATATAATATTCAATGTTGCGGTGTGGGAAATTATACTTTGGTTAAGTTGCATTGTAGAAAGAGCCATTGTGGTGTTGGTTTCATAGCAAACTATTATAAAAATCCTCGCCTTTGGCTCCAATTTTTAGCAGATTTGAGGGTTTTAAAACTATTGTGTTGTGAAATTTGTAAGTCATTTTACATGGGTATTTTGCATAAATGATTAATTTATTGTTCATGTCTTTCATTATCTATTGATTGTTCCTTTTGATAGTAGGTTGGAGGGTTTTAAAACTGATGTGCTACGAAATGTGTGAGAAAGTATATTGATTAAGTTGCATTGTCGAAAGAGCCATTATGGTGTGGGTTTGATAGTAGACTATTGTAAAAATACTCGGATTTGGCTCTGTTTTATAGCATATTGGAGGTTTTTAAGACTATTGTGCTCTGGAATCTGTAAGCCATTTTACATGGGTATTTTGCATAAATGATTAATTTATTGTTCATTTCTTTCGTCATCTACTTATTGTTCATTGTTATATGTTTGTATCTTTGCGGTTATACCCATTTTGGAGACTTCAAAGAGATTATGGCTTTGTATGGATGGATTTATTGTAGTTAAATCTTCTTTCTTTCACCAAAAAATATGTTTAGGGTTAGTAATTTTTTTGTGTTTCATTTATCATTTGTAGTTATTATGCTTTGGAGTCTGTAAGTCGTTTTACATGGGTATTTTGCATAAATGATTAATTTTTTGTTCATGTCTTTGACTCTCTGCTTATTGTTCCTTGTTATATGTTAGTATATTTTCCATTATACCCATTTTGGAGACTTCAAAGAGATTATGGCTCTGTATGGATGGCTTTATTGCAATTAAATCTTCTTTCTTTCGTCAAAAAATATGGTTAGGGTTAGTATTTTTTTCACGCACTTCATTTATTGTTTGTAGTTATGTTTATGCATCTTTGGCGGTATACCCATTAACATAGGATCAATTGCAGATTAGCATAAGAGTGATTGCATATATATATATATGCAGAGGGTTAGTATGAGAGTTGTTAAGTGTTATTCTAATAGCTCTTTTAGAATTTATCTATTTGTGTAGAAGCTTGTTATAACAAACTATTATTTGTCATGGTTATTTTGTTTAGATGGAACATGTTATGTCTCATGATATCAATATGTTTCATTATATTCTTTCTTCCTCATCTGTTTCAACTTATCCACACTAAACTGTTCTTCATGATATTATTTTTTTCAGTTACCCATCACAAATTGCTTATTATCATAGTTTTCCTCTTCTATTCTCCATATTTTAAAGTTCTATTTAATGTTGGTTTTAGAACATCTATCATTTTCCTGTAATTCTTAAGTGTTTTCCTAATATCTCTTTTCCAATTTCACTTTTTGTCTTGTACGAATATGTTTCATAATATTATTTTTTTCTCAACTATTTGAACTTCCCCATAATAAACTGTTCTTCATGATATTCTTTTTTCCAATTCCCCATACCAAATTGTTCATTATCATTTTTTTCCTATTCTATTCTCTATAGTTTGAGGTTCTATTTAATGTGGGTTTTCTAGCATCTATCATTTTCCTATGATTGTTAAGTGTTTTTCTAATAGGTATTTTCCAATTTCCCTTGACCAAAAAAGTTTACATATGGACATCTATGTATGTGAAATTACTTAGAAATAATATTCAAACTGAAGAACCCAGTTCAAGTCAAATGCATGTATAGATTTGAGTTTGCGGCATATTCATGCTTACCTAAAATTCTATCACTATCTAGACAAGGTGTAACAGCAAATTTTATGTAACAGTTGACTTCTCAATTCAAAATTCAAGCTACATAATTTGACACTAAATAGACTATTCTTCATGGTATTCATTTTTCCTAGTTCAATATAGCAAACTATTGATTATCTTAGTTTTCCTCTTCTATTATCCATATTTGAAATTTCTACTTAATGTGGGTTTTCGAACATCTGTCCTATTTATGTGATTGTTAAGTGTTTTTATAATAGCTCTTTTCCAATTTCCCTTTTTGTCTTAATTGTTCGAAGTTCCCCATAACAAACTGTTCTTCATGATATTCTTGTTTTTTTGTTCCACATAGAAAACTATTTATTATCGTAGTTTGCCTCTTCTATTCTCCATATTTAAAAGCTCTATTTAATGTGGGTTTTCGAACATCTATCATTTTCCTATCTATAATATTTAGTGACAATTATTGTCTGTAATATTTAGTAGCCAATAAGTGTTAAATTATAATACCTCTGACACAATTACTCTATTTATCTTCAATATATATATGCGTATATGTATCTGTCTTTGAATGGAAACATTGATTTTCACATACAATTCACATTGTATGTAAATATATATATATATATGTATGTATATATATGTATATAAATATATATATTTATATATTTATATTTATATACATATATATATGTAATATAGATATATATACATGTGTATATATATGCATACACATGTATATATATGCATATATGTGTATATATATGCATATGCATGTATATGTGTATATATATATATGCATGTATGTATGTTTAACTAATAGTTCTTTTACAATTTCCCTCTTTGTCTATACTACTGAGGGCTAGATAATGCAACTTGAATTTATAATTGAGAAGCCAGGTGTTATATAGATTGCTTGTGTTGTATGAATATGTTTCATGATACTCTTTTTCCCTAATCTGTTTGAAGCTCCCTATAATAAATTATTCTATTATTCTTGTAAGAAGGATTGTTTTCAATTTTTAAAATTGTGAAATTGTGGGGTTTCCGATCATGTGTCATTTTCTTGTATTTCTTAAGTATTTTGCTGTGAATTGAAATCTTTCCCCAAATTTTTTTATATGTGGATATGTATGTATGTGAAATTACTTACAAACAACATTCTAAGTGAAGAATCCATTTCAAATCAAGAATCCAGTGCAAGTGAAGAAATTTCTTTTACACCTTGTCAACATACTAATAGAATTTTAGGTACACTCGAATATGCTCCAAATTGAAAGTTTATCAGTATCTAAACAAGGTGTAACAACAATTTATTTTCTAGGACTGGGTTCTTTATTTGAACTAGGCTTGACAAAGGAAATGCGACTAATAGCAAAAGTAGAAATATATATCCATATATATAGACCAAGACAACTGTGGCTCGTTTCACAATGCAACAACAATAGACAAATAGAGAAATTGTAAAAGACCTATTGCAAGACAAATCCTATTCATGGCTGGGTTGACAAAAAAAATCTAGTGGACACTTCAAACAAATAAATTGAACAGATAAAATAGATATTTAAAGAAAGAATAATACTTAACAACCATCAAATTTTTTTTATCTCCAATATGTTTATCTTTCACACTAACCCTTTTTATATAAATATATATGTAATCACTCCTATGTTAATGGGTGTAACAACAAAGATGCACAAAGATAACTAGAACACTAAATGACATCCTATGATGTTCTTCCATTTAGCGTTGTTTTTTGACCATCTGTCATTTTCTTGTGGTTCTGAAGTGTTTTCCTAATAGTTCTTTTTGCAGTCTCCCTATTTGTCTTTAATATTTAGTGTCAAATAATGTGACTCAAATTTAGAATTGACAAGCCAACTATTACATAGATTGCTTGGCTTCTATCAATATGTTTCATTATATTCTTTTTTTGATAATAAACTGTTCATTATTGTAATTTTATGTTTAATGTGGGTTGTTGGTCATCTATCAGTTTCATGTGGTGATCATGTGGTTTTCTAATATTTCTTTTAGAATTTGCTTGATTGTCGATAATATTTAGTGCCAAATAATGTAGCTCGAATCTAGAATTGAAAAGATAACTGTTACATAGATTTATTGTCCTCAATCAATATCTTAGTTTGTCACTAAATAGACTATTATTCATGGTATTCATTTTTTCTAGTTCAAGATAGCAAACTGTTAATCATCATAGTTTGCCTCTTCTATTATCCATATTTGAAAGTTCTACTTAATGTGGGTTTCTGAATATCTGTCCTATTTCTGTGATTGTTAAGTGTTTTTCTCATAGCTCTTTTCCAATTTCCCTTTTTTCCTTAATTGTTTGAAGTTCCCCATAACAAACTGTTCTTCGTGATATTCTTGTTTTTTTGTTCCGCATAGCAAACTATTTATTATCGTAGCTTGCCTCTTCTATTCTCCATATTTAAAAGCTCTATTTAATGTGGGTTTTCGAACATCTTTCATTTTCCTATCTATAATATATATTGGCAATTTTTGTCTATAATATTTAGTAGCCAATAAGTGTTATTCTAATACCTCTGATACAATTACTCTATTTGTCTTCAATATATATATGCGTATATGTATTTTTCTTTGTTTGGAGACATTGATTTTCACATACAGTTCACATTGTATGTAAATATACATATGTATATATATATATATATGTATATATATATATATATATATATATATGTATATATATATATATGTATAAATATATATTTATATATTTATATATTTATATATATATATATATGTAATATAGATATATATACATGTGTATATATATGCATATATGTGTATATGTATGTATGTTTAACTAATAGTTCTTTTACAATTTCCTTGTTTGTCTTTACTACTGAGTGCCAGATAATGCAACTTGAATTTATAATTGAGAAGCCAACTGTTATATAGATTGCTTGTGTTGTATGAATATGTTTCATGATACTCTTTTTCCATGATCTATTTGAAGCTCCCTGTAACAAATAATTCTATTGTTCTTGTAAGAAGGATTGTTTTCAATTTTTTAAATTGTGAAATTGTGGAGTTTTTGATCATGTGTCATTTTCTTGTGATTCTTAAGTGTTTTGTTGTGAATTGAAATCTTTCCCCAATTTTTTTATATGTGGATATGTGTGTATGTGAAATTATTTTCAAACAAAATTCTAAGTGAATAATCCATTTCAAATCAAGAACCCAGTGCAAGTGAAGAAATTGCTTTTATACCTTGTCGACATACTAATAGAATTTTAGGTACACTTGAATATGCTCCAAACTGAAATTTTATCAGTATCTAAACAAGGTGTAACAACAATTTCTTCGCTAGGACTATGTTCTTGATTTGAACTGGGCTTGACAAAGGAAATGTGACCAACAGCAGAAGCAAAAATATATATACATATATATATAGACCAAGATAACTGTGGCTCATTTCTTAATGCAACAACAATAGAAAAATAGAGAAATTGTAAAAGACCTATTGCAGGACAAATCCTATTTACAGTTAGGTTGACAAAAAATCCCAGTGGACACTTCAAACAAATAAATTGAACATATAAAATAGATATTAGAAAGAATAATACTTAACAACCATCAAATTAATTTTATCTCCAATATGTTTATACTTTCACACTAACCCTCTGTATATAAATATATATGTAATCACTCCTATGTTAATATGTTAATGGGTGTAACAACAAAGATGCACAAAGATAACTAGAACACTAAATGACATCCTATGATGTTCTTCCATTTTATGTTGGTTTTTGATCATCGGTCATTTTCTTGTGGTTCTGAAGTGTTTTCCTAATAGTTCTTTTTGCAGTCTCCCTATTTGTCTTTAATATTTAGTGCCAAGTAATGTGGCTCAAATTTAGAATTGATAAGACAATTGTTACATAGATTGCTTGGCTTCTATCAATATATTTCATGATATTATTTTTTCGATAATAAACTGTTCATTATTGTAATTCTATGTTTAATGTGGCTTGTTGGTCATCTATCAGTTTCCTATGGTGCTCATGTGGTTTTCTAATATTTCTTTTAGAATTTGTTTGATTGTCGATAATATTTAGTGCCAAATAATGTAGCATGAATTTATAATTGACAAGCTAATTGTTACATATATTTCTTGTCCTCAATCAATATCTTTCATCATATCTTTCCCCCCTCCTCTGCTTGAAGTTCCTTGTGAAAAATTGTTCATTGTGATAGTTTACCTCTTGTTTTAATCCTGAAATTTTTCACACTGCTATGAACTGCAAACATGGCTTTGATCTATAACTTTGGGCTACTTTCAATTTCTTGCATTTGTGTATGTTTTCATACCTTTATTAAGGTTCTACTTAATGTGGGTTTTCGGTCATCTCTTATTTACCTATCAGCCTTGAGTGTTTTTGTAACAACTATTTTACAATTTCTCTATTTCTCTATAATATTTAGTGCCGGAAAATGTAGCTGGAATTTTGAATTGACAAGCCAATTTTTACATAGATTGCTTGTCTTCTATCAATATGTTTCGTGATGTTTTTTTCCTCAATTTCCCATAACGGATTGTTCATTATTGTAGTTCACATATTCTATTCTCTATGTTTCAATATGTTTTGCTTGTATGACACTTTATGAGTTCCTTATTCCACATGGAAATTATGTCAATTACATGTTGCGTATATGTCTACTTTAGCACGATTCTCCAAAAAAATATGCTCATTGTTGTCATCTACATAATGTTTGTATATCAATAATCCAATGTTATTTTTTGATCCTTCTCTCATGTATGATTTTATACGTTGTCATAGGACAACATTAAACACTAGATTTACTCCCTTTCGTCTAATTGTACAACAATAGCAGCATGCATTAACCCTTGTGCAAGCAAACACTTGCCATTCATTGTTATTTTCAACCCTTTTCCCATGTATGCTTTTATAATTTGTCATATGATAGCATTGAACACTACATTTACTACCTTTTGTTGTACCATACAACAACACCAACATGCATTAGCCTATGTGCAAGCAAACACTTTTCATTCATGGTAGGAGGAATGAGCTTGATGCATAGAGGCTTTATGAAACAATTGATGTGATTAAGGGAAAGGGTGTCAAGAGTGAATAATGGTTCATGAATCCTCTTATTGTTGTGCATTGGGACGAGGGGAGGTAAATGCATTATTCAATATTTTAGTTTGAGGATGTATATTGTTGTGGTTGTATTGTGAAAATGACCCGCTATGAAGTTGGTTTGATAGAAAACTATTGAAAAATGGTATTGTGCACCTTTGTTAGATAGTAGAAGGGAGGGTGCTATGAGTGTTGTACTCCACAACCTACAATATTTGGACTCCTATTGTTGCTATAAGTTGTGTTGCAATTTCTTTTCCCCGTTCCATACACATCTAACAAGCAAGAGACATTTTGATAATTCAAATAAAATGTTGCTTTGGAATAATATTACGTTGGGTTCAATGCAAGCATAGATGGACAAGGAGATATGAAGCCCATCTGTGGGACAATTTCCACCTAAAATATAGACGTCGTTGTAAGCATAAACAAGGTTTATTTTATAAAATTATATTCTACTAAGTTATACATTCAACTCTTCTCTTGTTGCATAGCTAGATAGGCTCCAATACATATCAAAATCAGGTACATTTATAAAGTTATTTGTGTGCAATTTATGCTTTGAAGCAAATCCTTTCATATTATTCTGATATCTCATACAATTACTCTATTTGTCTTCAACATAATTTTTTTTTTGAAACTTCATCATTGTGCAATATATGATATGTATGCATGCATGAATTCTTACATGCACTAGAGCACAATAAACATAGTGTAAGACCCCTCCATTTTTGCCTTTTGGACCCAACAGTGTCCTGTTGGTTGTGCTGTGTTTTCGGTTAGTACTTGGAGTGTGGTACTCGATTTTTTATTGATCATTGTTTGCATAATAATGTGCTTGTTATACTTTGATGTGGTGGTATATTATTCAGATGTTATCATTATGATATGCTTAGATTAGCATTGCAAATATTTGAATTAATGATGTTTATGTTGGATTAAACTATTGATGTTAAAATTCGTCACTTAGTAGCATTGTATGGGTGAAGGGGACGGGATTGCATCACTCGCTTGCGAGCGCCCTGCAATTTCATGATTCCCTCTTCACGGTGTGTTTTCTATGATGCGGCTATACATGTACTATTGTTCACAGGTTGACAGGTACAAGACACTGACTCCACCTGGTTTCACAGGTCTGAGTGTGTCCATTGCCTACGGCAGTTAATTGGGAGATAGTAGCTAGGTTTCTTCTGTCAAGCCATCACCCTAGTCTTGTGTGTGTCGTAGGTTTTGGTCTGGGTTGTTGAATTACATATTATGCTTCTCTTGCTTTGATTTTTATTATATTGCAAGTTAGAAGAGTTAAATAAATTACTATGTGGTTAAATTGTTAATTTAATTAATCCGATTATATTGTGAAAAATGTTATTTTATTTAAGGATTAATTTAATGTAATTAATAAAATAAATAAATCTTGGATTTGATTTATTTTATTAATTTATTTAAATTAATTATGTCGAAAAGAAGTTATTTATGCATCTTGGTAATTGTAGTTCTTCTTAAATTAAAGTAAATTGAAAGCTTAAGAAAATGTTATTTTATGTATGGGTTAATTTAATGTAATTAATAAAATAATTAAATCTTGGATTAGATTTATTTTATTAATTTACTTAAATTAACTATTTTGAAATGAAGTTATTTATGCACTTTAGTGATTATAAGTTTCTTGAATTGAATTAAATTGTAAATTGAAGGAAAAGTTAAATGTTATTTTTGGAAATTAGAAAAAGACAAAATTGGAAAATAGGGTTACTTTCAAAAGTTTGACTTTAGGGTTTGAGGAGATATTTTCTTTTTGGTATTAATTGTTTTTTTTGGGGAAAAATGGGGGGGATGAAGAAATGGAAAAAGATGGAGAAGGGAAGAATTTAGGGTTTTGGGGGTTTTTGAAGTTGCATGGAGGAAATGGATTGTGAAGAGGAATCATGGCACCTTTGTGGATCTTATCAAACTTCTGGAAAAAGAGAAGGAGCTTGGATCTGAGGAGGAGACTTGCACCATTTGGCCATCTCTCAAGCTTTCTGAAAACAGGTTTTCTTCTTGTTAAAATTTGATTATTTTGAAAATAATTCACAATATGAATTGTTGTTTGGAAATTATGAATTTAAAACCCTGATTGTTTTCAAGACTAAATCCATGTTAGAATTTTTGTGGTTGTCCTTCCTTTCCTCTATGCTAAAGTTGGAGAATTCTATTGAGAAATTTATTTAAAAATAAATAAAATTTATCTGTTAAAATCTTTGTAAGATTTGAGTATTTTCTGGTTCTTCAATTTGACTGTTTTGTTGAAACTGTTTATTTATATATATACTTTATATATACATATATAAATTTGCATATATGATTAACAGATATATACAAATATATACATATATATATATATATATATATATAATATTCGAAATTTATTTTTATACTGGAAAAATCGCCATTGGCGAAGTCGAAAATCCGCAGTGAATAAACTAGGGTTCTGTTGTTTTTATTTTATTGTTTTATTTGTATTGGGGGGGACTATGGGAGGCGCTGCCCCCACCGCCGCCCCCATACAGGGGACGGCTATGGAGGCAGAACCTCCACGCAGCCCCCATACCCACCTCCCTACGCCGCCCGGCCGCCACTCTTGGCGCGGCTGTGTGTAACACAGCCGGCGCCCTTAGGGGAGCCAACTGTGTTACCCACAGTCGGCCGAGAGTTTGGTTCGGCTGTGGTCTCATGGCCGCCGACCCTGCAATGTTTCATGGCCGCCGAACTTCATGAAATCCGCCGCCTAAAAATAAAAAATAAATTTATAATAAGAAAAAAAACCGCATGCCCTAAAAATGCACGGGAACTTAGGTAGCGTGCGCGCGGCCCGAGGCAGGGGTGCGTCCATAAATTTGAAAATGTGAGTTGTTTTAGGAAATAAAATACTTTTAACATTACAAATATTATATTCTTATAATATTAGATTATAATATATATATATAAAAACAATAAAATATATATATATAATATATTTAATATTTTATTATATAATACTTGGTATAATTAATTATTAAAATTAAATGGCGAAATAGGCATATTTATATTTCATATTGTGTAGTTTTGAAATATAGGTTAAACGAGGGCATAATTTAAATGCAATTGGGAAAGTCTAATTAATGGTTTCTTTTGTTAATCATAATGAGAGAGTTTCATTTTAAGATGACATTTATTTTTTTAAATCGATGGAATGGGGTTTATTTTATTGCAAACTTTGGAGGATTAAATACTTGATCCTAGGTTATATCAGAATTAACGGAATTAAAATGATATAGATTGGAAAAGATGAAATTGAGTTAACATAATTGGTTAATAGACGAATTGTTAGAATTTTAAATATTTAGTTGTCTTTTATTTTAATAGACTTTTAAATGCATATTGATATTATAATATAATTTGTAAATGATGTGGGAGTTAAATGTAGTTGAGAAACTTGAACTTAAGTCTAATTGAGCAACAGTTCAAATTACCTATTTGATTCAGAGTTAAATGAGAAAATTATAAATCAGGTGCTATAATCATATTAGTGAATTGAGTTAAAATATTATTTTGGGAAAAGACAACTATTGATTTTCAGATAATATATTTATTAGTGAAATTAATTAAGGTTTAAATGAATTATTTTGGAAAGTAGAAATAGGTGATGTGAAGGAGTATGTCTGAAATGACCAAGTAAATAATTATTTTCATTATTACCAGTGATTATGTAATTGAATATTAGTTTAAAACTCTCCTTATGTCGAAAAGGGATATTGGTAAATCTGATTTAATATGGCAACAAGCTAGTGAATTTAGGAAATGCAAAGAAGGTGTAGTTATGATTAAAATTTCCTGTTTAAAATGTTGTTTCTCTTATTATTGAAAGAGTAATTATAGGATTACATATTGGGGTTAAATTTTGGCATGTATCTGAAGGAGGTAATATTAAATTAGAATTGATAAAACTATAAATTATTGAATTCTATAAAAGGCACAGGATTATGTTGGGTTTAAAGTAGTCAAGGGAATTGAGTTAGTTATTAAGTTAGAATTCTTCCTTCGCTACAATGGTTGAACCAATTGATTTTAATAGTTTATTATTCTGTGAAGACAATTAGTATATTTGTATGTGAGATCCTTTGAAAAGAAAATGGATTTAGTATATCCAAAGGTAGATGTTTCATTTGTGTCAGTGATTACTTCCTTCATATTTTTATATTGGCATTTGGATTAAATATGTCTTTAGTTTGTTAAAATCTTTCGTAAAGGGTTAAATTAAGTGAGTTGTCATATCATGTATCAACTTGTTTTAGGAATGAATGAAGTTCATGTTGTTTTTATTATTATTGGAAGAGCAATTATGTGATTTAATATTTGGGTTACATATATTGTTCCTTGTCTGGAAGAGGCGTTGTTTAATTGGTTTCACTGCGTCATTAGATTTATGGTTTAGATTAAGGAAGTGGATTTAAGGTATCCAAAATTAGTTTATTCTTTGCAAGTGCTTGTGTGATTGATTCCTTTGTGTTCATGATTGAGGTAATGGGTTAAGTATCTTGGTTTGTAAGTCTTCTAGTGAACCCTTGAGTTTGGAAGTTGTTGTTGTGAAGTCAACCTTTTGTTAGTTACATGATTAGTACTTGTGGTTGTGTCAATGATCTACCCGGTTTCCATGAATGGGGATGCATTGTGCCTCCTGTGAAAGGAGAGGTTTATATGAATAGTGGCTCCTTGTAAGGAGTGGTTTTGTTGTGCTTGCTCTCTCCAGTGCTTGGAGAGGATTTGACTTATGTTTTCTCCTGGTATTGGAGTGATCGTCTTATCTATTGTTTGTTCTTGGGTTTCCCGTGGTATTGTTTTGAATGTTTGTTGTAAAGTGAAAAGTGTCTTCCATTAGGGGCCAGAGCCGTGAAGGGTAAACTGGATAACCTTGGGAAGGAGTTTATTCGAGTGTCATCTATTGCAATGTGATCCATGTCAGTGATGTTACAGTAGCCATGTAGTGGGTACTGGATGGTTTGTGTTTGGTTTTCTTAACCTACCTGATCTGTCATACGTGGAAGCAATGTAACTCTGTTAGAGTCATACTTTGTGTACTTGTGATGTAATTGATTTGTATGTGCGTTGATCTTGAGTTGTACTTGAGTTAATTTTGTGTCAATTTGAATCAGTTTGATTCCAGCCTGTGTCTAGAGGTAGTTGGTCTTGTCATGGTACCTTGTTACTATCTCCTAGCACGGGGGGTGGACCTTTGGGTTCCACATGGTTGGGTGGTGTGCACCTTACTCCGTTGGGCTTTCTTCTTGTTCGTATTGACGAGTTTTCCAGATGAAGAGTTCGTGAGATCCAGTTATTTTGTATGTTTTTTTCATTTATGTAATCTTGTTATTTGTTACCCCTCTTTGTTCTTGAGGTGGAAATTGTAATATGTATTCATGCTTTTGGGTTTACCTCATTCGGGGAATGAGTGTTGTAATCTTATTGTAAAAAGAGATCTCATGGTATCTTTAATTCTCTCTGATGAGTTATCTTGTATGGAATGTATGTGTTATTCTTTTCTTAAGCTTTTAGATGTTGTGGTATCTTTTCATGAATCTAGTTCGTGGGTTCTTAAGTAACCTCAGTCTCGTAACCCTAGGGGTTGTTGCAACGTGTAGCGAACTTTCTTATTTATTATATTTAAAAAAAAAAAAATTAGTTCGTTTATTTAGTAAATTGCAACTTCCTCTAGGGTTGCGTGGCGGGGCGTTACACATAGTCTATTCTACACATTACATTTTCCCATGTCTCTATAGTTATCTTATTAGCTTATGGCAAAAATTATCTATAGGTAGTTGTTTATCAACATATCCATCTTTTTAAAGTTGTTCAACAAAAAAAATAGTACAATATAAGAAATCATATATGGAAACAGGAAAATTTCCCCTACTTCACCATTGCATGATAAATGATATGGCTCCATTAAATTTTTGATGGGACTTGCATACTTTTCTTGCTCAGGGGTTTGGCTAGAGCCCATGAGGCTTCATGATGTCAATATGGCAGGGAGGAGAATGAGCATGGGTTTTACAGTTTTTCCTTTCACCATCATACATTGACTCCTACAAATACACAACTTATTGTATTTTGTCGGCTGCATTTATCCATGCTTATAGAGCTATCTTTTCAGCTTGCTAATTCAACTATTTAAACTTGGTTCTTTATCATGATACATATTTTATTTAGGTTATGACAACAATTATATGATGTGATCCTAAATGTTTTTATGTAAAGAAAACATTTCCCATCTCTTAAAACCTATGCACAGCTAACAAAATTTAAAACATATTGATACAAGATTCAATCTACATCCTTTGGTGGTAAATATTGAAGAAAAATAGACAATTGTATAAGAGGTATTAGAATAACACTAATTTTCTACTAAATATTATAAAAAAAAAAACCACATTAAATAGAGCTTTAAAATATGGAGCATAGGAGAGGCAAACTACAACAATGAACAGTTTGTTATGGGGAACTGAAAATAACAATATCATGAAGAACAGTTTGTTATCATAAACTTCAAACAGATGATGAAAAAAGAATATCATGAAACATATTAATACAAGACATATAACATGTTCCATCGAAACAAAATAACACATACACAGAGCAAAAAAATTGAAATCAATGCAAAGGTACATGTGAATTTCATGTTTGTAATTTATACCAGTCTACAAAATTTTAGAATTTTGAAACTTAAAAATAATAGTTCTTTTATAATTTCTCATTTTTGTCTACAATATTCAGTGCCAAATAATGTATCTTGAATTTTGAATTGAGAAGCCAACTGTTACATAGATTGCTTGTGTTGTATCAATATCCACTTGTACATAACAAACTATTCATTATTATAGTTCACCTCTTCTATTCTTCATTTTTTTAAGTTTTATTTATTGTGTCCTCCCTTTTTAATGTTCACTATGGGATGCTAAGACTTCTATTTTGCAAATATGAACATAATTTATTCCTATGTTTGCATATATATATTCGTATATTCATTGAGCTTGTCCCACTCTCTGCACAAGATATACCTGAATCGTGTTTATGTGATCTCTTCTATTGCAGATGCATTACATATTATTTTTTATAAACTATACAACTGTTTATATTTCCTAGTTTACATATTATCTACCAATTACACATGTTCGTTGCACTAAACTTCATTTTTTCCTTGTGACTAACTATATCTGATAGAAACCATTTTAGATTGCAAACATTCTCAACTATAACTACACATCTCAATAATACTAAATAAGTTTTGATCACATGTTTGGTATGGCATACAAGCTACAACTATATTCTATTTATATAAAAGGTAAGGCTACATGTCCTTTATTCCATGTCTTATTTCATGACTACATGTCAAATTATTTGTCATAAATGATACAACTATATATTTTTTTTAAATGTATTACACTGATTTCAACTAAAGAAAATTATCAGGTTAATGATATGGGATTTCCACAATCTATAATGCTTAAGATTTATCATTTTTGGATATTTGATTGTGTTTCTATTTTTAGATGAAAAAACTCAAACACAATCAAATATCCAGAAACAACAAACTTAGGTACCTAAACATTGGATTCACCATTGATCATAGTGGTGGGCAATGTATGTTCTTTCTTGGGAGCTTGGTGATAGCCCATGAGGCTGCATGACCCAATATGGAAGGGTGGATAGCAGGCCTTCTTTTGTTCTATTCATACTACATCCAGTTGCACCCAGAGGGTATGCCTACATCTTATCTAAGACTTTTGTTTTGCAAATATGAATGTAATTTGTTCCTATGTTTGCATATATATATATTCACACATTGATTGAGCTCCCATGCTTTTGATTTTAATATGGTTTCATCGCTTATAGGTGCCCAAACATTGGCTTCACCATTGATTATAATGGTGGGCAATGTATGTTCTTGCTCGGGGGTTTGGTGATAGCCCATGAGGCTGCATGACCCAATATGGTAGGGTGAAGAGTAGGCCTTCTTTTCTTTTGTTCATACTACAGCCAGATGCACCCAAAAGGTATACCTACATCTTATCTAAGACTTTTGTTTTGCAAATATGAACGTAATTTATTCCTATGTTTGCATATATATATTTGCACATGCATTTAGCTCCCATGCTTTTGATTTTAATATGGTGTCGGTCCATTGTTTTTAGTCTGCTAAGAAATAGAGTAATTATATAAGAGGAGCTGGATTATTTGGTATTCAGTATTATAGAGAAATAGGGAAATTGTAATAGAACTATTAGTAAAACATACATACATATATTTATGCATATATACATATATATACACATGTATATATATATGTGTATATAAATATATATGTATACATGTATATGTGTGTGTATATATATGTATACATGTATACATGTATAAATGTATATATATGTGTGTGTGTGTATCTATACGACTCACAGGTTTTGGAGCACAACAATTTTAACACCCTCCAATCTATTATAAAATAGAGGTGGACCGAATGATTTTTACAATAGTTTGCTATAAAACCAACACCACTGTCTTGCCAAGCAAAAAAAAAGAACAGGACACAATTCTTAATTGAATGCACACAAATCTCTTTTACAGTTTACTTGTTTTTCTATAATATTTAGTGTGAAATAATGTAGCTTGAATTTTGAATTGACAACCCAACTGTTACATAAATTCCTTGTCTTCTATCGATATGTTTCATGATATACTCTTCTCCTCATCTATTTTAAGCTTTGTGTAACAAACCGTTGATTCCCACAGTTTAGCTCTTGTATTCTTCATATCTTAGGCCAGGTAAATATTTTTGTGCACTTTCATTTTGAAAATATGAATGCAATTTATTCCTATGTTTGCATATATAATTTCACACATTCATTGTTCTCCCATGCTTTTGATTTTAATATGGTGCCCACATTGTTTTTAGTCTACTATGAAATAGAGTAATTGTATAAGAGGAGTTGCATTATCTGGCATTCAATATTATAGAGAAATGGGGAAATTGTAACAGAGCTATTATTAAAACATACATGTACATATATTTATGCATATATAGTATATAAATATATATACATGTATACATTTGTATATAAATATATATACATGTATACATTTGTATATAAATATATATACATGTATATATGTGTGTGTGTGTGTGTATCTATACAACTCACAAGTTCTGGAGCACAACAGTTTTAACACCCTCTAATCTGCTATAAAACAGAGGTAGAGTGAACGATTTTTACAATAGTCTGCTACCAAACCAATAACACTGTCATGCCAAGCAAAAAAAAAAAGATCAGAACACAATTCTTAATTGAATGCACAAAAATCTCTTTTACAGTTTCCCTGTTTGTCTATAATATTTAGTGCCAAATAATGTAGCTTGAATTTTGAATTGAAAACCCAACTATTACATAGATTCCTTGTCTTCTATTGATATTTTTCATGATATACTCTTCTCCTCATCTGTTTTAAGCTTTGTGTAACAAACTATTGATTCCCACAGTTCAGCTCTTGTATTCTTCATATCTTAGGCCAGGTAAATATTTTTGTGCATTTAATTAATAATTATGTCCTTGTGTTATTTTTTTGCTTGGCATGACACTTTAGGAGTTTCTTATTTTATTCTCCCTCTAACAAGAATGTTTTTGAATTTCAAAATTCTAAAATTTTATGCTATTTTTAACTCTTTTTATATTAAAATATACATAAATACAAATAAATATAGCATACACAACTGTTTAGACATACATGTGTATATATAGATGGTTTTTTCATTGTGAAACAAACCACAGTGGTCTTGATCTATATATATGGATATATATTCTGCCTATATGTATATTCTTAAAAATGAAACTGGGATTTTAATACATACATATGTGTGTGTGTGTGTGTATCTCTCTATATTTCGGGGAATTCAATACTGTTTCCCTTTTTGTCAATAATATTTACAATAAGTGTGCCTTTTTTGCTCGGGAGTTTGGCTATAGTCCACGAGGCTTCATAATGCAAATATGGGAGGGAGGAGAACAACTGTGCGTTTGGAGATTTTTCTTTCCACCATCATATATTTCTTGACATATACATATACATTTATATTTATATTGAAGGAAAATAGACTCATTTTATAAGAGGTGTTGGAATAACACTTATTCGGTACTAAATATTATAGACAAAAAGAGAAATCGGGAAAAATGGATGGTGGTGGTTGAGCTACTTTCCTCAGGGTGTGGAAAGAGCATGGTAAGTGTTTTCTCACATGAGGGTTGATGCATCCTACCATTCTTATACGATGGAACATATTGTTACAAGGAAAGCAGCCTATGTAACAATTGTAAGAGGTATTGGAATAAAATTTAAAACTCGCACGTAAATGATAGATGGACCAAAACCTTTGCCCTACTTTCAATTTCTTTGGTTTGTGTATGTTTCTGTATCATTTGTCATTTACTTGTGACTCTTGTTTGTTTTCCTTATTGATACAAGATGAACAATCTATCTGAGGATTGGCTTCTCAATTCTAGATTCAAGCTACACTATTTGGCTCTAAACACTATACATAAATATGTAACTTGTAAAAGAACTATTAGGAAAATACTTAACAACCACAGGAAAATAATAGATGGTAGTAAATCAACTTTAAAATATGGAGCATAGAAGAGGAAAACTATGATAATCAATAGTTTGTTATGGGAAACTAAAAAAAACAATATCATGAAGAACATTTTGTTATCATGAACTCCGAACAGATGAGAAATAAAGAATATCATGAAACATATTGATACAAGACATATAACATGTTCCATCCAAACAAAATAACCACAAAAAACAATTCAGAATTTTAAAAATTGAAAACAATCCTTCTTACAAGAACAATAGAATAATTTATTGCAGGGACCTTCAAATAGATGATGCAAAAAGAATATCATGAAACATATTCGTACAAGACAATAAATCTATGTAATAGTTCAGTTGTCAATTCTAGATTCATAATTTTTTTGAAATTCTTATTAACCAATGAGGTACATTTAGCAACATACTTTGTTGAAGAGGTAAGCGCCATGCCGTCATAAAAAACCCCGGGCAAGTCTCCTCTATTTGTCTATAATATTTAGTGCCAAGTGATGTAGCTTGAATTCCCAATTAACTTTGTGGTGTTATAGCCATTTTGTATAGATTACTGCTACCCGTTGCCTTTACAAGTTTTGTTTAATGTGGATTTACTGCCAAAGAATGTACTTCAAATTTTTAATCGATAGCTCAACTGTGACATAGATTGCTTCTCTTGTATGAATAGTTATCTTTGTCCATCTTTATGCACCTTTTTAGTCATTATTCAAATAGGTGAGAAAAAAAGAATATCATGAAACATATCAATACAAGATTTGAGCTACGTTCTTTGGTAATAAATATTGAAGACAACTAGAGAACTTGTATAAGAGGTGTTAGAGTGATTAATTTATTGTTCACGTGTTTCGCTCTCTAGTTATTATTCCTTGTTATGTGTTTGTATCTTTGACGTTATACCCCTTTTTGAGACTTCAAAGAGATTATGCCTCTGTATGGATGGAGAAATTATACTTAAATCTCCTTTCTTTCGTCAATAAATATGGTCAGGGTTAGTAATTTTTTTGCCCTTTATTTATTATTTGTAGTTATCTGTGTGAACTTTTGGCATTATAGCCATTAACATAGGAGCAATTATAGATTAACATAGGAGTAATTGCATATATATATATATGCAGAGGGTTAGTATGAAAGCATAAACATTTTGGAGATAAAAATAGTTTAGTGGGTGTTAAGTGTTATTCTAATAGCTCTTTTACAATTTCTCTATTCGCCTATAATATTTAGTTGGAAGTAATGTACCTTGAATTTTCAATTAAGTTTGTGGCCTTATAGCCATTTTGCACAGGTTATTGGAACCGAGTGGCTTTACCACTTCTATTTAATGTGGGTTGACTACCAAAGAACGTAGCTCGAATTTTCAATTGACAACTCAACTCTAACATAGACTGCTTATCTTGTATTAATATGAGTCTCTTTTCAACTTTCTTGATAGATTTCTTACACACAAGTCTTTGCCGAGATGCCATGTATTAAAAATGTTCCATTTTATCTTTCTATTTACAACAGATAATGCTAACCTCTTTTACTCTATATCTATATTATTTACTTTATAATATTGCACACATACAATAGATATTCAAGAAAATTAGTGTATTGTAAATTCTCTATTTCAAATTCTTTCATGGTCCAACAACTTGATCTAATACTGCTCACCCTTGTCCAGCAGCAACAACAGTACATGTAAGTACAAAAAAAATCCATTTTCAATAAATAGATCCGGTGAAGCAATTGTAAATATTATTAATTATTTTTAAATTCAGATTGTCTATATTGATTTCTTAATTTTTTTCCTAATAGCTCTTTTACAATTCCCCTTTTTGCTTATAATATTTAATACCAAATAATGTAGCTCAAATCTTCAATTGACAAGCCAGCTGTTACACAACTTGCTTGTTTCAATATGTATCACACTATTCATTTCTCCTAGTTTCCATAACAATTTGCTCCTTATTGTAGTTTTCCTCTTTTGTTTTCCATACATTCAAGTTCTTAAGTCTTTTCCTAACAACTCTTCTACAATTTCTCAATCTGTCTATAATATTTAGTACCACATAATGTAGCTTGAACCTTGAACTAACAAGCCAATTGTTAGGTACATTGCTTGTCTTGTATCAATCTATTTAATATGGGTTTCTGACCATCCATCACTTGTGATTCTTAAGTTTTTTTCTAATAGTTGTTTTAGGATTTCTCTATTTTTTTTACTGTGTGATATATGATAAGAGTCCTTGAGATTATAGATAATGTAGCTCGAACTTTCAATTAACAAGCAAACTATTAGGTACATTTATTTTCTTGTAACAACCTATTTAGTGTGGGTTTTCGGCCATCTATCACTTGTGATTCTTAAGTATTTTTCTAATAGTTATTTTAGAATTTCTCTATTTTTGTTATTGTGTGATATATGATAATAGTCCTTGAGATTTTCTATGGTCCTTACCTGCCTTGCTTGCTTGGGGGTTTGGCTAGAGCCTATGAGGCTTCATGATGCCAATATGGTAGGGAGGAGAATGATCGTGGATTTACTATTTTTCGCATCTATCATCATATATTTGTTGTTTATTTTATCCATTGTATTTTTCATTGTTTGCACAGCTCTCTTTTCAACTTCTTCAATAGATTATTTATACATAATTCTTTACTGAGATCCCATGTATTGAAAATGTTCTATTCTCTCTCTCTCTCTCTCTCTATTTAGAACAAATAATGCTAACCTCTTTTATTCTATATCTATATTTTTTCCTTCATAATGTTGTGTAGATACAATAGAAATTCAAGAAAATTAGTGTATTGTAAATTGTCCATTTCAAATTCTTTCATGGTCCAACAAGTTGATCCAATGTTGCTCACTTTTGTTGAACATCAATAAAACCTGTAAGTACAGAAGTTTCCCATTATCAATAAATAGATTCAATGAACCAATTATAAATATTATTAATTATTTCTTTCACCTTCCTTGCAATAGAATGTAATTCTACCAGGAATCTACCTTTCCAGAAGACAAATCAGCGTAGTGAATGACATCCTATGTAATTCATAAACATGAAAATATTTCTTGATGATGAGCATCTTGCTTTTGTAGGTGGAAATCTATATAATTGTAGTCATCAGATATGTAGTTCATTGGATAAATAATTGTGAAGCACATATTTCATTTAAAATCGTGGGGATGAAGAAATAAAAGTAGATATTTTGGCTTGTAGAGAATGCAAGGAAATGTTATATACCCATGGAATTTGTCATGATTTTACAATTCATGGCATTTTCCAAGAAATTATAAGTTATGTTGTTTGTCATGGATTTTATAACATTTCTTACTGCATGCTTTGCAGCCTAAGAGTGCTTTCTTGTCCATGCCTTGAATTTTCCACATGGTGATTATGTCAACCGCATGTTGCGTATACATCTACTTCAACACGGTTTCTCCAAAAAATATGTTCATCACTCCCAACTATATAATGCTAGCATATCAATAAATAGATTCAATGAACCAATTGTAAATACCATTAATTATTTTTAGTTTTACATTGCCTTTATTGGTTGTGCACATATATTTACTTTTAATGCTTCCTTTTTTATTGTAATGGGTTGAGTAGAATATCTTTTTTGAAGTCAAATAAATGATTCTCTCCCCACAAACCAAGGCATACCTTTTAATTCAATTATTCTAAAGATGCAAAATATGTGTGTCGTGTCATCACATTCTTCTTTTCCTGAGGTTTTTTAATTTGTTTTCGATAAAAAATGGTCTAAGTTAGCCTTTGATTCAACTATGCACATCTTTACTTTGTAAGTTCTATTTGCCCCTATATAATTCTTTTTTTGGCTCATCAAATGGTCTAAAATTTATCAATATAATATTTCAACTTTCTTCCTGAGTAAATGCATTTACATATATTTTTTAATTAGGGGAACAATTCAAGTTGTTATTCTATTTGATCATCTATTTATTATTTTGTTTTATCTAAGTGCTAATTTTGTTCATATGCCATTATACAACATCTTTTAACTAGAATGATGAATGAAAATCTAGTATTTATTTTTTTTAATTTCCTTGTAATGAACTACTTTTGAATCCTTTCTACTTGTGGCCATTTTATTTTACTTCTACTAACCCATAAAGTGCATGGATAATAAAGCTTTTATTTACAAAATTTTGGACTAAATGTACTATTTATAAAAATTATTCTTATATTAAAGATCTTTCATTTTTGAAAAAATCATTAGTGATGACCATCATAACTAATATTCAAATAAGAAATAATCACAACAAATAACATGAAAACAATAAATTATCTAGTATCACACAAGGATTGCAATAAATATGCCATAACTAAATTCACGGACTAATTTTTTTAAGAATATTTTTTTATTCAATATTACTAATTAATTTTTTTATTCAACAATAGTAATTAAAGGGACCATTAATAACTCTTTAAAAAATGGCAATTGTTAAATGTTCCATACTTTTTATAAATATTATTTAATCCATAACTTGAGGTTCTCCATGTACTAGTATCCATATCTATCTTAAGATATTAAATAAACCTAGACAAATACATCAAATATAGATGTGTATCTAGGCCTAACAACTATTAAACTAAAATACATATAAAATTATATCATACCTTAAATTTTGGAGAGAAATTATTATTAGTAACAAAACTAATCATTTAAGAATTGAAATTGTATTTAATTTTCTATATGTAATTTATTAAGAAAAAAATATTGTTATTAAAATTATTAAATATTCCATATTGATAAGGACAAAATTTATTGATGTTTAATTGCTTAAGATTGCAATTCATAATCAATTTCCAACTAAAAAATATTGATGTGGAAATGCAAAGATCAATTTCCCATTCTATGCAAATCATTCTTAATCTCCCATGCATTGTATTATCTTAAGATAATTAAATAATAATCAATCAATTCATTGATTAACCTAGACAAAAGTATCAAACATCAATTTCCTCTTTTATGCAAATGGTTGTTAATTTCACATGCATTGTCTTATAATAGAATAATAAAATAATAATTAATCGGTCCATTGATTAACCTAGACAAAAAATGTCAAATATAGATGTGCATCTACATCTAACAACTATTAAACTAAAATACATATAAAATTATATCATACCTTAAATTTTGGAGACAAATTATTATTATTAACACAACTAATTATTTGAAAATTAAATTTGTATTTAATTTACCAAATTTAATTTATTAAGAAAAATATTATTAAAAAATCATTCTCCTAATATTATTAATTAAAATCATATTAAAAGAATTATTGTAATTAAAATTACTCATGATTAATTGCTTGAGATTGCAAATAATGAAGATGACCTATGGTTTTATTTTACATTTCCATAATCAATTTCCAACTAAAAAAAATTGATGTGAGAACGCAAAGATCAATTTTCCGTTTTATGGAAATGGTTCTTAATCTCCCATGCATTGCCTGTCAGATAACAATAAAGAAGTGGACTATAACATGGGGTTTAAAATGTTGTATAATGCTCCAATTAAATGTAGAGATATAAAATAATTTCTTCACTAAATTTAAGTGCTTTATAGCATCTTCAAGTTATGTAAGTCGAATTCATATCTTTAAATGCACACATCTTTTCTTTAATTGATCTTATATCCATTTAATTATCCATAAAAATATATAAATTGATTTTCAAATATATATATATGTTCATTACAATGTGCTCGATGAATCTTATCTACGATAAACCTCCTACTATAAAGTAACCTCACATTATTTCATATTGAATTATTAACATGCTTTCCCTTACTTGACTCATTCAAACAATAGCAAATATTTCTCAATATTTATACTTCACATTGCATTACAAAAACAAGTTTCTTCTTTTCTTCCCATTGAATAGTCATTTGCGGTGGACCCCTATTGGTTGATCATTTCATGCCTATGCATGCAACTACTAGTATATATTATAATATGATATAATATAATATATTATAATATAATATGATATTATATAATAATATAATATAATATTTATATTGTATAATATTATATTATTATATATATTATTAATATTATAATATTATATTTATATTATAATGTATTTAATATTATATAATAATATAATATTTTATTATAATATATTTAATATTATATAATAATATAATATTATAATATATTTAATAATATTGATAATGCAATAAGTGGATATTTATGTATTTTAGCTTATTTATTTTGGATTCCATTTTGAAATCCATTTTAGCGGCAAAAAAATAAAATCCTAATGGCTTTATCAGATCTTGGCCCTAATTTCATTTTAATAAACATACTCTAAGACCCTCGTTGAAACTAGGTTGTAGCTCGCCGAATTGGAGAAGTGAAAGGTAAATCCAATATTGGGTGGGTGTTGAGGAGGCTCAGTCCTCAAGGGGGCTAGTGTGGCACCCTTGTGGCTCTCGTGGGAGGAGGCATTGTTTCTCCTCCACAAAGGTTTGGTTCTTGAATGAAATTTTTCCAAGTATTAAACCTCCGAGCATTTGCATTTGACTTTCTATAAAAAATCATAAAAAGACTAAGGGCACAAGACCTGTGATTTTCTAATAGAATCATAAAAAAATCACCAAGGTTTAATTTCCTCCATGGATCATAAATGACTAAGGCATACTATATGGTTTTCAACACATATGCCAAAGAAGTGCATAATACTAAGGAGTTATTAGTGTAAGAATTTGATTTTAAATCGATGTGATAATAATCACAAATCAATTTAGGGCAACTTTACAAAACCCTAAACTCAAAACACTCAAAATCCACCTTTTTCGCATCATTTTTCTTTGAAATTTTTTGGAAAAAATATGCTTTGCATGGCCACTATGAGGAATGAGGGTTTTTTGAATTTTTGAATCTACACTTTTCTTGCTATTTTGGAGAGATCCCATGGATATTTTTGTAGACAATTGAGTGGGTAAGTGCTCTTTGTGACCAATCTGAACATCGACCTACATTTTGAGATCATTTTTTGGCTCTTAAGTTGTGGCCTCTCCATTATTTCTAATGTATTTTCTTGCTTCTTTTGTCAACACTTTCTCATTGTTTTGAGGCCTCATTCAAAGCACTCTTGAAGCTTATATTGTCAAGGCATTTGAATGCATCTTCCAATAGGAAAATGAGGTAAGCTTCACCATTTGACTCTTGTAACATTTATTTCCCTTTTGCAAACAATAAAATTCTCGATCAAGCTTTGAAATGGTGAATGTGGTTATTCATTTTTCATGCATTCTGGGTTTTGCTACTTCTCTAACATTTGTGGCCTTTTAATATCTCCATGGCCGCAGTTGTATGGGATATATTTCCTCTATTTTTTGAAAAGAACTAGAATATAAACTCCTCTCTTCTTTACTTCCCATGAAAGAAAGAGAAATCATTTGTTTGCACATATATTTTCTTTCACATAGGAGCATTCTAGACTCTCCATTTGTTGATACAGATGCTTTTCTATTTCATTTTTTCTATGGGTCTTCTCCTTTATACAGGTCAGACCTTTCCTCCATGGATAAACACATGACCCTAGGCTCAAAACGAGATAAGAGATCAAGCACCAATACCAACCCAAAGCTCTTATTTTTCTGAATTTATGCAAACATTTTTATACAAAACCCTTCATGGTTTTAGTTACCTTTAGAAACAAACAAAAACCCCAGGTTGCAGCTTGTATTTCAGTTTACAGTGCAAATACATGAAAGGGTTTAGAACCCATGACCTCCATTGTAGATGTGAGCCTCAATCATTGCTTGTTTTTTTTTTCTTTTTGAAATAAAAGAGGAGAATCTTTATTTCATTATGGATTTGCATTTTTAATGGTGATTTTGTCCCACTTGCATAGAATCATTGCCTCTGGACTAGTGAAAAACTATCACAAACTATGAACTGGGTCGGTGAAAAATTTAAAGGGTTTTTTAACCTTATTGTTTTCTAATTTATGTATAAAAATCTCAAAAAATCAGATTGTACTTTTCGAGATATGATGAAATCTCAACTTCTCCAAACTAAAAATCTATATTTTGCATGGTTTTCATCACCATTGTTCTTTTGCATTGCAATTTTATGAAAAAATAAATAAAGCTCCCTTCTTCTAAACATTAAGGCTTTTGTCCATTTCTTTCATTCTTTGCATAATAAGTATATTATATCATGTTATATCTAAAACTTGTACTTTACCTTCCTTCAATAATGATGCTTTGTCTTTTGTGCAAGAGTCATATCTTCCTCAAATTTTGCATACATACCTATAATGATCTTCATATATCACCTAGGTTGTTGAAGATGAATGTTTGTATTTTGTGTTGTGGCTTTATCCATTCCACCTTATAGTTGTTGATCACTCTCTTATAACCATTCCCTCTTAATTCCTTTTCACTCCTTTCATTCTAGAGAAAGCTCATGATTGTTGCCCCATTTTGCTCTCTCATTTTATCAATTCTTCAAGAACTTTGAAGCTTTAATATTGTAGGTTGAAATTCTTTTGCATCCTGAAAATGCGCATTAAAATTGACTCTTATTCAAGTTTGGAATAAAGATTCATAATGATTCTCACATATTGCACATATGTCGATAGTGACTCCTTTGTACTCTTCATGCATTTTTAAATCCAGCTAAGAGTAGCCTATTCATTGTTGTCTAATGATCTCTTCACATGTTGGATTACTCCTTGCTTACCTTGAGGGCAGCTTATAACTTGATATTCATATCTAAAGGCATCTTTCAAACAATACATCTTACTTTTGAATGGCTTAGCCAAGGATGTGGAAACATTATAATGTTGAGTGCTTTAAAGTTCTTCATCTTGTTTCTTGAACATTCTTATTTGATGAAAGAAGTCTAATGCTCATTTTCTATCCTAGCTCAAATATAGCAAGAAGGTCATCATATTATAACTTTTTCAAGTCTTCATTATTGTTGTTTACTCTCTTCTCTTGCGGATATGTACTTTCAACACTTTATTTTTTGAAAAGGCATATGATTGCTACCCCAAATCAGCATTGTAACCTTTGCACATTCATATGAAGCTATCACCTTTGCATCCTGTGCTCTATAAATGTTCCTTATTCATTGTGGAGATAAAAATAATTCCAAAATGACATTGTCTTATATCTTACCTATTTACCTATACACCTTGGTATGCTTTGTAAGCTCCCCTATGATGTTCATGATACTCACACATTGCTTCCCCTTTGTCGTGTGCACTTTAAATGATTTCTCACCCCTTTTATCTTTGAGGAAAATGCATGAATGTTTTCCTATGTGTAACCACTTTATCACTTTGTGAACCATGCATTATTTTGTTCCTTAATAGGTAAGCACTACTTATCATCACTGTGGTGGACATGTTTATGAGAGAACCCTCCATGTTGAACATTACAACAACATAATTAGCAACACTTTCCTTGATGTCCTATCAATGTGAACATCATGTTAATGAAATATGGTAGTAATATAATGTTGTAGCAACACTTTGAACATGACACAATTGCATGCAATATATGATGAAAGATGGTGCTTTTAATTTATGTTCTGCATAATTTGAGCATTTTGAGAATGATTCCTTGCTCATATGTGATTATCATCTTCACTCTATATTTTGAATTTGATGGTCATGTATGGGTGATGAATCCATTTCTCTTGCATTTCTTTTGTGGACTTCTCCTTCAGCTGGATGCTACATTTTGACATTCTGAATGTATTTATTTTATCAAAGCCCCCATTTGCAATCAAGGAGCAGCATGCCAATCTCAACCCTTGTGGGAGCTCATTTTACACCACATGCTATAAGTCTTCAAAACATATCAACAACATGAATTTTCCTATACCTGCATAGGAAACAAATAATGTTAGATTAAAAATAATAAGTTCAAAGTTTATGTCATGTTTCCTCCTTTGTATTCTCTTGCACACTTCTTGTCTTTTCCCAACTGATTCAATACACCACAAGCAATGTTCTATAATACTATTGATAGATCATATAGGAGGATTCATAACCCGAGCTCTAACAAATCTTTTCCAATCATTTGTAGGCTCACTTGGAGAGCAAGAGCAAGGAGGAATGAACAACATCAAAGGCAACTTGAAGACACTTCAAGCAATGATGGCTATGTTTCCTCTTATGTGTTATTTTCTGTCTTTATCTTCAACAGTGTAGTGCACTCCTTGTGTTTCATTGATTTAGCTATTCCCACGGCTTCTATGGGACACTTGATTCTTCTTTTTATCCTAATGAATATAAAACAACATTTTTGTGCAACTCTTGTTCAATTTTGTACTTTTCTTTTGCAAAAATTTATGGAACATTATGGAATGAATAACTCAATATAGAATGAAAACACTTCCTTTATATCTCATGCAACCTTTTAATATATTGTAAATTATGAATGAAAAATTGAAACACATTGCACCTTCTGAACAATTCTCTAAAAAACTCAAGTATATGCAATGGTTTAAGCAACTGTAGAAATGAATTGAAAATTTTCACCTTAAAATGAACCTAAATTAATCAGCTCTGTCAATTTGAGCTATGGTGAAAAATTGATAATAGGTATATTAACCTTCTCATGAATATTTCATTGTAGAGATTTTGTTTTTCATATTTCAAAGTTTCATAAATATTTAAAAAATATGAACAAAATTTGAGTTTTTTTTATTGTGGACAATTAGAGAGCAAGGAGAAAATGCAAAACTAGTGCCTTACTAAACACATCTATAGTCCACCCCATGTGCAAGAGTGGCATCACTGAATACATGCATTCACACAACCCACCCCATGTGCAACAGTGGCATCATTAAAGACATGCATTCACATCGATGGCTTTTTAGTTTTAGTTTTAGTTTTCTTCAATTTTAAAAGTATAACAAATCAGCAGTTTGCATACTGCAAAAGATTTTATCTTCAAAACTCTATATATAGAGTTTTTTGTTATATATTTTATAGATTCTATCTTCAAAACTCTATATATAGAATTCTTTGTAACATATTTTATATACAATGAATTATTTTTCAACACTTTCAATTCTTTGAGAAAATTTGTTGAAGTTTTATGATTGTTTCCAGTATAACAAAGAGCTTTAAAGTTTTATATCTTTCAAACACAACATAATTTACATATACATATGAAAGTATTAGTTCATAAATGATTAACTAAATGACTACCATGACTAAATAAAATGACTACCACAACTAAATAAATGACTACCATGAATAAATAAATAATTACCATGACTAAATAAATGACTATCATGACTAAATCAATGACTAAATCAATGACCAAATCAATGAACAAATCAATGACTAGATAAATGACTAAAATATAGAATTCTTTGTAACATATTTTATATACAATGAATTATTTTTCAACACTTTCAATTCTTTGAGAAAATTTGTTGAAGTTTTATGATTGTTTCCAGTATAACAAAGAGCTTTAAAGTTTTATATCTTTCAAACACAACATAATTTACATATACATATGAAAGTATTAGTTCATAAATGATTAACTAAATGACTACCATGACTAAATAAAATGACTACCACAACTAAATAAATGACTACCATGAATAAATAAATAATTACCATGACTAAATAAATGACTATCATGACTAAATCAATGACTAAATCAATGACCAAATCAATGAACAAATCAATGACTAGATAAATGACTAAAATAGTTTAGTCATAAATTTGGTCGCATTATAAATGATCAACAATAAACTACTAATGGTCATGTGACCAAAATTAGTTATTTATATGCAATTTTTAGTAGTTTATTTAGTCATATATTGTTGTTTTTGTACTAGTGTCAGTGAGCACATTATTGTCATCTTTGATCTGCTTGATGCCAAGCAAAGAGTGCTTAGCACGAAGATCCAAAAAGAATTCTTTCAAGGCACAGTCCCCAATTTTAGCTAGTGAATTTTAGCTTTGATTTGTGCACCTTTGGCAGCATAACAATCAACCGAGCTTACTTTTGATGTCTCAGCTCTACAACCCTGGCTTGCAAAGAAGACAAAAGGCGCTAGCTACTAAATCCTCAGTGACTTTATGATTAGAAGTGGTTGCTTCATAAGACTTCCTATGAAAATGGTTAGTTGGTTCCCATAGATGTGAACAAACCTCGTAGTATGGGTGATGGCATCATTGCACCACTTGATCCAACCCATAAAATGGGTAGATCTATACTCAAGATTCCAAATATTTCTAATGTGAGCTAGCATGGGTTGGTGACACAAAAAAAAAGTATTTAAAAAAAATTGGGTCTTATTAGCATGAGGCGGCCCCACTTGCCATTCAATGTAGAAATGAATGGAAAAGTGATCTAACGATGTGATGTCCACTAACAACATAAATAGAAGTGAAGAAGAGCTATAAAAAGAGAAGAATGATTGAGCAAAAATCGTAGCACGATCAAGAATTTTAAAGACCCTATCAGTCCTAGCTTGATATTTGCACCAAGTGTGCCAGAGAGAATGACAATGGTGGTAGCCAATATTGGTGTCAAAAATACCTAATTTATTTTGCATGTAAAACCAAGCTTCTCTTTCGCCAGCTACTCACCTAAATGGTAAAGTATTGTCTTTGTTGTAAACCACCTCAACCATATTGAAATCCCCATAGAGAATATAGGTGGTAATGGGCAATGAGTTTGTAATCCATCACCAAAGAAGAGATCTTTCAGCAAAATCATTCAAGGCATAAGAATTAATAATCTGAAAGGAACGGTTATCAATGTTCAGGAGGATCTAGACGAGCCAGTGTGTGGGGTTAGATCAATGATCAACCACACAACCATGTCACTTTGGGTATAGGGTGACCACACCACCACATCCAACATCATGATTAGAGGAAAACATTTTACTAGCTTGCCAAATAACTTGACAAGCAAAGGAAAGAAAAAACCCAACAACTTTAACTTCCCAAAGGCACAAAACATCAACACTAGCATGTTTCTAAAAATTATCCCTAACTGAATTATTCCTAGAGAGGTTTGTTAGACCTCAAACATTCTATGAGAGAAAATTCATGTTAAGGACTTGAACATGGCATCAGAGTCCAGCTCTTCCAAAGAGGAATAATGATTCTACAAAAATTCTAGTGGGATTGTCCCAATTTGAATTGGAGGAGATGAATTCCTCCATTTTTATTGAACATATTCTCCTTCCTCAAGAGGTTGAGAAGGATTATGTGATCTCCAATGAGATCCCAACATGAGACTTGGGACACAACCTACTAAGATATCATTAGAAAAGTTGGGTGAGGTGTGGTAGAGGGCCTTGGCCGAGCTAGAATTCTATTAGAAGCAACTTGAGCTTATTTCCCCTTTGTGGAAGGGTTTGAAATATCCATTGACAACTTACGGGTTTTGGGAACCACCCTTGCATCATTGGAATTTTTTTATTTGTAACCATTATCCACTTTTCCTCTTGTTTAGAAATTGAACCTTCCACCTGACAGGGATTTTTAGCCTCATATGGTGGAGATTGGGTACAGGGGACTGCAAGAGGGAAATATTTGATCTTATGATTAGCAGATTAGCACTGATAAAAAGTGTTGGGTAGATTGAAATATGTGACCTTCTGGGTATGCTGAAAATCACCAATTTGAATATCAATGGACTCTTTCAAATTTTGTGAAAGGTCCACTTTAACACAAACTCACTTTTCAGGGCAAGCCTAAAAACCTATTGGGTTCAACATAGATGACTTTCTCAGGGAGAAGGCTATATGGTGTAGAAAATACAAGCATGACAAGGGTAAACCAAGAAATTCAATCCAAACTAGAACCCATTACTTTTTGTCTTCAGAAACAAAAAAATCCTAGGTCTAGGGTTGGAAAACCAACAAAGATGACCAAGAATTACAAGCACCATGGTTCAGGATTGCTTGAACATGACTAACCTTCGAAAAATGAAAAAGAAAAAAATCCTTTGGTCAAGTTTTGGACCATATCAAGGCGAACCCATGAGGGATCCAAGCCTTTTGGACCCATTATTTAAGCACACTTTCAAGGGGGGTCCTCCCAACAAAATAATGAACAAGAGTATGCTTTTCTAACCATTGAAATGCATAATCAAAATTTAGGATGGCAAAAACTACATCCATCAGAGAATCAAGACTTACCTCATGGAACACTTTCAAAACAAATTTGCAGGGTTGCTTGTTCAGAGGAGGAGCCATTGTACAGAGCCATTGAACTACCAACACCAACAAGAACTGCTAGGTTAGAGTCGATCAAAGGCATAATAAAACAACCAAAAATCCATAGTAATTACCTAGTCTTATTGAAATAAATAAAATTATATTTTGTGTGAGTGTGGGTACAAAGGACCTATTTTCGTTATTTCACTCAAATTGTAGGCTACAAAGTGCAAATGAAGAACAGTAATCAAATCTGACTAAAACAACAACAAAAAGGAAGATCTTGAAAGTGGAAAACAATGTGTAACTTTCACCAAAATTCACCTTCTGAAGCTCACTAAGGACTCATTCGCCATATGGTGAATGGGTCCTAGCTAGGGTTTCTAGAAAATTCTTTTTGGGTTCTCTTCTACTAAGTCTGCACTCCTAGATTTTAGGTGTTTATTGTCAAACAGTTGAAAATAAATTTTTTACAAGATTTTCCATGATTTGACAACTTTTCTTGCAACTTTGACAACTTTGAAAAAATTTGCAATTTTTCTCTTCAAATGATTTTCAACCTAAAATCTACAATCACACATCAAAGAGAAAAAATGTTTTTTATTAGGGAATGGGGGTTTGCCTTGGTCAAACCTTGTTTTGGTAATTAAACCTTGAAATGAAACAATGAAACATGAATGGATGAAACAATGAAACAATAAAACTTTATTTGAATCCTTGGATAATAAATCTACACACTAGCATGAAGTGGCCTCAATGAATGTAGATCTTGATCATGAAACTTGATGTGAAATAATTCCTTTAAATACTTGATAGATCTTGAACACTACATCATCATAGGAGCTCAAACAACATGCATGATACAATAAATATTTAACATAATGAAAGGAATCTTGATTTCTGCAATAATCTTCTTCAAATCTACCCTTGAATGCCTTGAAATTGCTCTTGTGAAAATACTCTTGATTTCTTATGAAATTCTAGGATCTTAGGATGAAACATAGTGAAATAACCTTGTATTTATACATATCTTAAGATTAATTCCTGAAATTCAAATATCTAAAGCCGACATTGAATTATAGATTTGAAATCAATAAAATACCACCAAAAACATAATTAAAGGGGGGTCCTAGGTCTAAGTGAGGACCCATTTGCCATAGGGAGAATGGGTCTTAGGCCACTTACCCTAGGACACACACCAGTCAATGTTGAACATTATGTAAAAATATGGTCTTTGAACTAAGTGAGGACCCATTCTCCCTATGGTGAATGGGTCCTAGGTCACTTATCTAGGACACACATCTTTTAAAGTTAAGTGTTGTGTAATGGAATTTATGAATGTCAAGTTTTATCCCTCAGAATTTCCATTTAATTAGGCTTGGATTTGAATTAAAGGGGCCAATCAAGGCAAATCAACCTCAATCAATTAATAAATCCCTAGATTAATGTGAAAGTGTAAAGATACACCTTACAACATCTAAAACAAGGCACAATTAAGTCCATTTTATTAAAAGGGCCCTAAAATTAATGTGAATTATGAAAAACATATTACAACACTAAATTAAGACATAATTAAGCTCATTTTATTATTAATTATTTTCAAATTAAGTGTGAAAAAGGGATACTTTTTCCTACACTACATTTTACCCCCACTTTAGTGAGAGGATGACCCCGTGTCAAACTCACACTAAAGTAGACATTCAAGACACTTATGTATGCAACAATGACAAAGATACACAATCGTACAACATCAAAGACTAGGAAAATCAAGCCTAAACAATTTGATCAACATGAAACACATTTAAGCCATCAATTTTGTTTTTGTGTGCTCATTTTGAGGTAGTGGAACCTCAGGTTTTCCACTAGGTGGGTATCCCAAAAGGGTGGAAAATGAGAGAATCATATTAGGCTCCCATACCATATCAAAGGTATCCTCCTGAAAAATTCAATAAGGTGCCACAATGCTAGGAAAGGCTCCACAGGAAAGCAAGTTGTGTCATGATAGGTGGCCTTGAATTTAGGGTTCAAGCTTCACAAGGTTAACAAGGTGCACTATGCTAACACTTATGAACAATAATTGTGGTAAAAAAAAATTTGTTTAAAGTGATTTTGCTTAGTTTGTGTAAGGTCTTCTTCATAGGGAACATCATGCCTAATGTCTCCAAGAGAGGACAAGTCATGACTAAAAGATTCACAACTTATGGAATGTAGTGCATCAAATCACCACTAAGAGGAAAGTCATACGCTAATAAATATCGCACTCTTGGAGGACATCAAACCCAATGACACCACCAAGAAAAGGATGTATCACAAGAAATATAAAAATCACACCATGAAACATGAAAAATGTCAAAAGATATTATCAATGTATGCCCCCACTTTAAAGTGGTTGCTAAAACCATTGTTGTGAGCAATTTCTTTAAACTAGACAATGTTCAATCCTACGACATAAGAGCTTCCTCAAAAATCCCTATGCCAAGTCATATGTTTTTGAAATAAAGCTACATCATGAAAAAGGAGGGAGGGGTTGCCCCCAAAAACACATAAGGGATCTATGGATTCAGGGTTAATATATCTTTGCTACAATTTTGTTATAGAGCTCGAAAATGTCATCATTCCCCAAATACTCATAGAACTGAAAGAATGGCACAAAGAGGGTGAAAATAAAGAGAAAAGTTTGAGTCAACATGGAAGAGACCTAAATGTCTCGATGCCTTGCATCATCCCCAAAAACAAAACAAAAGACAAAAGAAAAAGGTAAAATGTTTACGAAATAGCAAAGAATGTAGATACATATAGAGGAATTCACATGAAGAGAGAGACACACTAGATAGAACAGTATGGGAGTTCACATTACACACATGCAATCACATAAATAAACATGAAAAAGAAAACAATGCAACAAAATAGTAAGGCACATGTGATTCAACCTATAGCAGGTTGTTCACATCACAATCTCGATAAATGTATATAGAAGGTAGGCAACTAGCCAAAGGGACAATGTCAAGTGCCGAACTAGGACACACACCAAGTTCCACAATCTTTTTAAGAGAATTTTAATTTAAGTTCATGGAAGGGGAGAACAATGAGTTCAACTAATTATGCACTTTTTCATCAATCTTTGCAATATAAATGTCATCATGATCTAAATTAATCACAACAGGAGGTCGAATGGTAATGTCTCTAGAAGGTTCTTGTTTACATTATGGCGAAGGTATAGAGTCATCATGCATTGCTTCAGGGAACTTCGGATTTGGATTTTTTATGTTTCTCTTTTCTTCTTTAGTTTGTAACATACAAGCAATAGCACGACATCTATGCCTACACTCTCTAGCATTTCAATTTCTTCTCAATCTATTGTCGATTTGTGATTATGTAGGAGTGGGTTTTTCAACCATGGGTTTATTATCTTTCCTTAGGGGAGGAGCCAAAGGAACCATAGGAGGTTGTTCAACCACTTTCTCTTTGGCTTTGTAAACTTGTTTGATTTTAGGAGGCACAATGCAATTGTTTTGATTGTCTTGTGGTCTCTTATAGGAAATGGTGGGAGGACTTGTAATAGGTTTCTCTTGGATATTTGGAATGGATTATGGTTTAATCATGGTTTCATCAAGGATGTATGGATCAATCAAAGGTTGAGGCATATTTTTAAGGGATAATTCTACTATACACTTCACCTTAAACTTTTAATGTTCTTTGAAAAATAAGTCTTCGTGGGGTCTAATAGGTTCAATAGGCTTGAGCCAAAAGAAATCCAATGAAAATTTCCCATGAGAAGACACATGATTAAAGCCACTATGATGTACAGTAAAGATTTCATTTCCAAAGGGAAACTTTAGAAATTTATGCACAACTGACAGGATGAAATTCATGGAGTGAATCCATGGATATCCTAACTTCACACAAAATTGGTTCAATAGTGGGATGATGGTGAATGAGACACTTAATTTTTCCATTCTGATTTTTAGAGGGAGATTTATTGAGCCAATTGTAGGGAAAGCGAAACCATTATGCATTTTGATCCATGCTTTTGGTATTTCTTATGTATTTTGATAAAGTTCATGCACAAATAGGAATTCTTCAGTAATCACATTCTCTACATAGATGGGATCAATTGATATCCCATTAGTAGGCTTATCATTGATTCTTCCAGCTATGTAAAGAGGACCATTAGGTGCATGTTTGATTATGTCATTTTGGTTTGGCCCACACTAGGTTTAGCTTCAATAAAGTTGACTAATGCATGTATGTTATCATTCTCTTGAATGTTTAAGTTCTCATGAAGGAAGCAACCGAGGCTACTAAAAAGTTATATTACGTGTTCAATTTTAAGCATTTTCCTTAGATTTTATAAATTAGGAATGATACTAATGTCCATGCTTTCAATAAGCACAAGGTCATGTAACATTTCTAGGCCTTCATCCATTCTTTTTATGTTTTCTTTTGGGACATGAACAACATCATGTGCATTGGTTGTAGGTAAGGAAGTCATTGGAAATGAGGTGTGATGCCATGATCCATAAGGGGATAATTATCAACACTATTAGAAAGAGAGTTAGAAAACCCAAGATCCATGATGAATAGTGTATTGTGGGATTACATGTCTGAAAATATGTCTCACAACAATATTGCTAATAGAACACCAAGTTGTAAATCTCATACAGGTTTTACAAACTGAATGCCAACCCAAAATGGAAAAAGGGTAAAGTGCAATAGAATGACCTAGAATGCAATTTTTAGATTCTAAATAGGGTAAAAAAATTACTACACTATGCAAAAATCTGAAAATGAAGTCTTGTAAATTCAATTTTGAAATCACACAATGCACTAACTTTATCAAATTAATCTAGATATGATCAAATTGATGAAACATAAATTTTAGAAATAGGTTCAAAATTTTGAAAACAACAAACAGGAATGCAAAAATGAATATTTTAATGCCCAGAAAATCATAATGTGACCTTGATTAGGGACTCATTCGTCCTAGGGTGAATGGGTCCTAGGTAAGGGTTTTGAAACAAATTTGTATAGATTCTTGATTAATTTACAGTGGTTTCTAGATTCTAGTTTGATATAACAAGTTTTAGTTTTAATTTTATGTGAATTCAATGTAGAATGCAAATGCAAATGAATATGATGTAATTCTATGTAAATGATATGCAAGATGACTGTTTTTTTGTCTTTTTTAGATTTAAAGAATGCAAAATATGCAATCCTAAAACCCTTAAATGAAATGCAAAGTTAAATGAAAACTAAACAGGTCCTAAATGAGAGCTAATTCAATGCAAAGAGATGCAAATGAAGGTAAGATCTAAATCTAGGATGAAAAAGGACTCCAAAATCGTAAAATGCAAGGATCAAACTCAAGTTCACCAAAATGAAAGAAAGAAAAATATATTTTGTTTGAGTGTGGGTACAAAGGACCTATTTTCCTTATTTCATTCAAATTGTGGGCTACAAAGTGCAAATGAAGAAAAATAATCAAATTTGACTAAAACAAAAGGCAGATCTGGAAAGGGGAAAATAATGTGTACCTTTCACCAAAAGTCACCTTTTGAAGCTCACTAAGGACTGATTTCCCTATGGTGAATGAGGCCTGGCTAGGGTTTCTAAAAATGCTTTCTAGGTTCTCTTCTACTAGGTTTGCACTCCTAGATTCTAGGTGTTCACTATCAGACAACTGGAAATAAATTATGTAGAAGAGTTTTCAAGATTTGACAACTTTTCTTGCATCTTTAAAAACTTTGCAACTTTCTTCAATTTTTCTCTTCAAATGATCTTCAACCTAAAATTTGCAATCGCACATCAAAGAGAGAAAAATGTTGTTTATTAGGGAATGGGGGTTTTCCTTGGTCAAACTCCATTTTGGTAATTAAACCTTGAAATAAAATAATGAAACATGAATGGATGAAACAATAAAAAATGAAACAATGAAACCTTATTTGAAACCTTGGATAAAAAATCTGCACACTAACATGAAGTGGCCTCAATGAATGTAGATCTTGAAAATGAAACTTGATGTGAAATAATTCCTTTGAATACTTGATAGATCTTGAACACTACATCATCATAGGAGCTCAAACAACATGCATTATACAAGAAATATTTGACATGATGAAAGGAATCTTGATTGTTGCAATAATCTTCTTCAAATTTTCCCTTGAATGCCTTGAAATTTCTCTTGTGAAAATACTCTTAATTTCTTATGAAATTATAGGATCTTAGGATGAAACATGAAACATAGTGAAATAACCTTGTATTTATACATATCTTAAGATTAATTCCTAGAATTCAAATATCCCAAGTCAACATTGAATTATAGATTTGAAATCATTAAAATACCACCAAAAACATATTTTAAAGGGGGTTCCTTGATCTAAGTGAGGACCCATTCACCATAGGGTGAATGGGTCCTAGGCCACCTACCTAAGACACACACTCATCAATGTTAAACATTATGCAAAAATAGGGTCCTAGAATTAAGTGAGTACCCATTTTCCCTATGGCGAATGGGTCCTAGGTCACTTACCTAGACAAACATCTTCCAAATTTAAGTCGTGCTTAATGGCATTTATGAATGTCAAGTTTTATCCCTTATAATTTGCATTTAATTAGGTTTGGATTTGAATTAAAGGGGTCAATTAAGCCAAATTAACCTCAATCAATTAATAAAGCCCTAGATTAATTTGGAAGTGTAAAGATACACCTTACAACATAAAAAACAATGCACAATTAAGTCCATTTTATTAAAAGGGCCCTAAACTTAATGTGAATATGAAAAACTAAAAAACATATTACAACACTAAATTAAGGCAATTAAGCTCATTTTATTATTAATTATTTCCAAATTAAATGTGAAGAAAGGATACGTTTTTCAACACTACACCTACAACACAGAGTAAATGAAAATTTTGCACCTAAGGTGTGGTATGAGGCAAGAGAGGCCAAGGGTGACTGTAGAAATAAGAAACCCTAGAAGAGCTCATCTACCATCCAAAAACCCTCCTTTTCCCAAAGTTAGATTTATAAATAAACTATTTTTTTTATAAAAAAATTAAATAATTTTATAAATGTCTATTTTTAAAAAATATTTAATAGAGAAGAAAAATATTTTTTAAATATTATGCATGTCAAAAAAGTTTAAAAAACTAATCTAAATGTCAAGAAATGGTTAAGAAACCAATTTAATGTCTCATTGGAGATACCTACAGTCAATAATAAAGAGAATTATTAACTGTCATTCTATATTAATTTCTCATTGAATCATCTTTATTCTTTATTCTACAGTTTAACTAACAATCTATATTAATTTCGTAGATAGGGGATGTAACACAACCATTGCTCTACTCAATGATTTCTTCTTTCTTTTCTTTTCTTGATGAATAGGTAGATATCTATATTAATATAAAGATAAAATTAAAAATTCACAAAAAAAGGGGCGGGTGGTAAGAAGGCACACCCCGAAAGCCACATGGGCAGAGCCCAGAAAAGCCCAAAAAAAAACCCGATCACATGGGCCTAGCCCAAAAGTTTAAAAGTAGGAAAAAACAGGAAATCACGCAGCCAAAGCAGTGCCAGTGGAGCCTGGGGGATCCCTGTCATCTAGATTTTCCCCCCATTCATCAGTGAGGATTGAAGTGATGTTAGGAGGAGCACCCCAACCATCATCATCTTTATCTTTATCTTTATCTTTATCTTTATCTTTTTCCTTGCGTTGGGGTGAGATTGCAAGAGCCAACCATGGAAAGTTTTTACCACTGGCAGGCCAACTAGAGCTAGAAGCAGGTGAAGCATCAGAGGGCCACCCATAACTGCCACCACCGCTCCTCGTATCACCACCAGAGGGCCAGCCCTAACCAGGCCACGACGGAGGAGAACAAGATTGCCTAGGAGGCCGAAAATCTCGCCGAGCAGGAGGCTGGGAGCGGGAACGCGCCAAATCATTCTGCTTCCGGCCCTAAGAGGGCAACTGGCTACGGGAGGAGGAGGATAAATCAGGAATTCGAGCCACAGTACAAGGGGCATTGCCCCAGTGGTCTAGGAGGACCTACAGGTGAGCCACCTCCAGTGAAACCTTGTTGGCTTGCACCTGAAATTGTAGGAGAACATTAGAACAAATGACTGCTTTAGCATAAATAGAGACATTAACATCCAAATGAGCATGAGAAAATATGCAAGCATTTCTATCTTTCCAAATATTGAAGAGGATTTCCACCCTGAAAGTGTGCCAAAGTTGGGTGAACTTAGTCGAAATTCCAGGCAGGTCCCCTAGCAAAGCCATATGCCAAGAGAAGGGTTCCGACTGAAAAGGCTGAAAAAAATCATGAATCCAAGTCTAGAGCTGTTGAGCTCTGGGACAAAACCAAAAAATATTCTTAAAGCTTTCAGATTTCCCACAAAAAGGGTAGCGATGGCCAAGAACCCCCAAATAAACAAGCTAAGAACCCATAGGCAAGCCTTGAAAAATAATACACCAAGCAAAGTGGGCCAGCTTCGGATTAACCCTTGCAGATCAAGTGGCATCAAACCTCTTACGCTAAGTATGGGCAGAGGAACTAAGAAGCCACCTCTAGTTCAAAGTAATGATCATAGGAAAATGGGGTGAAAGCCACCTGTAACCAAGTCGCGGCTTGTAGCCCCTGAGAGGGGTGTCTGCAAACCATTTCTAGTCTTTCCACCAAGGTTTGTGCCCACGAATGCCAACTTTGTGAAGCATGTCAACCGAAATGGCGCTCACCAGCCCGTCGAAGGTAGAACGGTCCTGGTTTTGAAGACTGTACTAGGCTTTAAAAGCATCCCACTGCAAAAGATGCATAGTGGGCTAGTAAAAGAGCTGATGCAAGGTTCAAATGCCCTTTTTGTGAAATCTAAGGGCCTTGAGCCAAGGTGACTTGGCCAAGGGTTGACCATTTTGAACCAGAAGGGGAGACTGCCATAAGTTTTGTTTGTTGATGGAAAGCCCATCACGAAATCCAAGCCCGACCCATTGAAGCCACAATTTAACAGTTTCCTGAGAGTGGCAGATGCTCTTGGCCACAAAGGAGCCAACAATTTGAATTGGCTTCCTCATAACCAGGAGGATTTGGAGACCAATTCCTTTTCAGGCAGGTCTGTGAACACATAAACTAGACTGAATACAATGCCTGAGGAGAATTTTCTAGGCTTCATCTCTGGTAAGAGCCCAGATAATCCATTTGACACAAAGAGCAGTCCCTTGCCATTGAGTGGAGAGCAGCCCAAATCCTCCAGAGTCCTTAGGGAGACAACAATACTCCAAAGCGACCCGATGAAAACCTTTGTGGGTTTCAGAGGAGGCACATAAAAAATCCTAAACCAATTTTTCAAGCCTACTATAGGCAGATTTTGAAGGAGCCCAATAGGAAGAGTAGTAGACATGAGTGGCTACCAAAATATTAGGGAAAACCTGGAATTTACCAGCCAACAAGAGAGGCTTAGTAATCCAATAGGCCAGTTTCTTCTTAACCCTAGAGAGCACAGCTTGCCAAAGCTCCCGAGGGGAAGCCTGAAAGGCGAAGGGGATGCCCAGAAAACAAAAGATTTCTCCCTACCCAATCCACTTCCAGTTATAAGTTTGGAGTCACGCAAGAGTGGGGAGCATTGATTTTCTATAGCATAAGGTCTTGTTCCATTGAATTGCAGAATCAGAGGCAAGACAAAAAGTATCAAGATAATCAAGGGCAGTAGTGATGGATTCTTCATCTTCTAAGAGAGTGAGAAAAGAATCATCCACAAAGTGGCCATTAACAAGCTGCTCCTAGGAGTCTAGGAGAGAGATCCCTTTAACATGTTGTTGAGAGACATCGTGGGCTAGAAGATAGCCAATGCCTTCAGTAGCTAGCACATACAAAGCAGGGGCAAGAGGGCACCTATGGTGAATGGAGCGAAAAAGACCAAAAGGAGAAGACTGGTGGCCATTAATGGAAATGCAAGCTGAAGCATCAAAAAAAAGCATACGAATAGACTCAATAAAATTGGGTCCAAATCCAAAAGCTTGCAACATCGCAAGAATGAAAGGCCATTCAATGCGGTCATAGGCTTTGGAAAAATTAATTTTAATGAACACTGCTTTTTGGTTCGACTGCCAAACACATAGCGATAAATTAAATTGCCAAACACATAGCGATAAAAAATTCTTTTCAAAACAAGATAATATGCACATTTGATATAGCAATAATTCATCTTTCTCATTTCGTTCAATGAAATGTATAATATTTCCAAAGAAATGATTTCACAGACAAGATACAAAATACATTTTCCATCTTTCAAAGAAATAGTTTACAAGATACATACATAGCTCAACTGATTTTCATTGGCACTAGAAATACAAATGATCCAAGAAATACCCCTTCAAATATTGGCTCGTTGATTGAGAGGAGAAGCATCACTCAAGTGATTTTCCATCATCCATGGGCTTATTGCGGTCCCCTACACATCTACCACATATGGTAAGATGGTCCTACCCTTTGATGAAGAGTTTGGTCTAGAAACCTCAAAATGCTAGCCAATCTTGAGCTTGGTGTTTTGTCCTCATAACTAGAACTTTCCTATGCAATGACTATATTCTACGTGTTTGAAAATCTTGGACTAGCATGCTAAAAGGTAACCCAATGAATTGACAGTGTAACCAATGGAAAATTACATCACTTTTACCAAATTATTCATCACCCCTAATTTGGAATGGACATCACACACTCATCCACCATTCTAGCTCGATTTGTTATGACCATTCATATTTTACGCATAGGCTATCCCCTTCATTGGATTATCCTAATCCCAAGAATAACCTATATACTCTTAAATTCACTATGACTCATCTGGTAGGTAAAACAAGTGTTTCCATAACCTATCTTTGTAAATTTAGCTTTAGCTATATAGACTTTACTCTATTGTAGTATTTAATATTGATATATACACTCACTCCTTAATATGGAGTATGTAGAAACACTCAAGAAATAAAGATTCAAAATTAGAAGCAACAACTTCCTATATCACATAGGAAGAAAATAACTTTTCTCTAATAACATATCACGTTTTCGAATTAAAACAAGAAAAACATAAAATCTTTCCAAAGACATTCAAAGCGTAAAAGAGTAAGATTCAACATGCCTCTATATGCAAAGATCCAATTCAAACTAACCAGTTTCCAAACTTAGCCTCCTCAAATTAGCTTACAACTTAGCAACTAACACTTCCACTCTTCCCAAATTCTCTCACTAAATCTCTTATAGAACCCATCACTAAATCTCTCACAAAACTCAAAAGAACAAAGCAATAATTCAAAAAATAGCAGCAGAATGTAGATATGTGTCCTTTTGAGGTAGAGAGTACCTCTATTTATACATGCATAAATCATCAACTAAAGGCTAGAAATAGGGTAATTGGATTAACACTTCTCAACTCAAATGGTTCAACTCAGAAAGGTAAAAAAAAGGTGCCAAATTTTCAAACTAAGACTCAACAATATTGCACAACCAGTCACTTCTATCATGGACAACAAGAATATCATTGGAAAATGCAAGGTAATTAATCTCACAAGTCGACTCTCTCTATGCCAACTTCTATTTGACTAATTATCCCATTTATTTTTGGTCTCCATTACTGGATAGATTTCTCAAAATAGACTTCTAAAGGAATGCAATTATTCATAATTTCGCACCACATAAACTTCATGCGTTCTATTTTGGCATTTCAATTAAAAGACCAAGTCAAAGCTTGTTAATGCATTTCAGATTTCCTTCAATACATTTGACTATGTCTTGCAAATCATTTCCACGCACTTTTCATAGCACTACATGTATTTTACACATCAGGTTAATGCTTTATGCAATCCTCATAGCACTGCCATATAATGTGTTATCCTTTAAGGATGTACTTTACAGTATAACATGTGCTTTATTATATAATCAAGGCTATTTAAACATTATAATATATCAATGATATATACATATATATAAATAACATTATATGTTATTATATATATAAACTTGTAAACACATTTATAGAATGTGTCATTCAATATTCGAATGCATATACTTATATTCATTTACTTCCAAAATAATACCACACATGTATATATATACATATGTATATTTATATATATATTAATACACTTGTATGGACATTTCCATCACATCAATACATAACACTTATATTAATATATGTATATATATAACATTACCTCCAAACAATTAAGCATATACTTGATTGCATTAACATTGACTAACATATATATACGAGATATACATATATATGTCACCTTATCCATTCGATGTTCCCATGCATATGCGTAATCCGTCCATAAGCATGCATAGATATGTCTATCTACTTATACTTATGTACGTCTTTACTCATGTGAATGAACACACATATATGTATGTATATATACATCCTATGTATATATATCTCATTGATTGTAATATAAACTCATAAAGAAGTACTCATAGATACAAAGAAACTCAAACACTTAAATCAAGAACATTTTAACAATTGAACCATATCCTCTCTTAATTCACACACAACCAAACTAAGGTATCTTAAATTTTTCCTGTAACTATTGACTTGACTTGACCAATCTAAAAGTGAGTTTGTCAAAGCTCGATTAGACTCATTAAGATTTACTGGACCAAAACTCTTCTCCTGAGTGGTACTTTCCCTCCCTTCCTGAGGCATGAACCTGTTCCTGCAACCAACTTGGCACATTTGCAATAGTAGTCATCTGATCACAAAACATTAATTTGAATTATATACTCTATAGTTAGAATTAATAACTATATAACATCAATTTGAATCAACCATTTATTCAAATGTATATTCCCAATGATTCATATAAACAAAGTACAATCATGTTTATTTCCATCAAAGTTACAAACACACACATATATTCAAGTATTCCATCTAGCTTGGTAATAGAAATTAGGTAAATACACAATAGGGTGTAACATATCCCCCACTTGTGAATCATCATCCCCAATGATCTTAAGTAGCATACATAGATATTAAGCATTAAACATAACACAAAAATAGTGTTTTCAAGACTCTTAAAAGCATGTAAAACATGTGGAATTTTGTTCTTTATCTCAGCATGGTCTTCCCAAGTGGCATAATCTTTTGTGTAATGGTCCCACTGGACTTTGCATAGCAAAACCTTTCTATTACGTAAGTGAAGCTTATGCATTCTGAGCACCTTGATAGATTCAATTATTACCACTCTTGGGTCTTGTACCTATAAAGCATTCCAATCAAGGACATGATTATCACCTGGTATATACTTCTTTAGGTATGAGTCATGAAAGACATTATGCATATGGGCAAGAGCTTGTGGCAACATAATTCAGTAAGCAATAGGGTTTACTTCCTCAAGAACCTCAAATGGACCTACATAGTGTGGAGCTATTTTGGATAACTTTCCAAACTTGATGCAACTATTTTGAGGGTTTACTCTCAACAACACCTTCTCCCCTACAATTTTTTTGGGTACTCACTTAGAATTTGTATATCTTTTTTTTCTATCATTAGATTTTGCTAACCTTTTCTTGATTATTCCAACATGCTCCTCCATTTTTTATAGCATCTTTGGTCGAAGACTTATCCTATCCTGAAGCTTATCCCAACTTATAGGAGTTTGACATTTTCGACCATATAATGCTTCGAAAGGAGCCATCTTAATTGTAGAATGATAGGAATTTTTAGATGAAAACTACACCGAAGGCAAGTAATCTTCCCACTTGTATTGTTGATCCATGAAATACATTGTTAGTAGGTCTTTTAGCACTTGGTTCACACTTTCAATTTTCCCATCCATCTCTAGATGATATGTAGAACTTATGCTCAATTGAGTTCTGAGTGAGGATAGCAAGATTTTCCAGAACCTAGATGTCACACACACATCACTGTCTAAGATAATCTTCTCAAGAATCACATGTAATCTAAACACTTCTTGAATTAATTTTTGAGCTATGACAAGAGCTCCATCTGTTAAATTTCAAGGAATAAAATGTGCTACTTTGGTAATCTTTTCCACTACCACCAAAATGGCATTGTGCTTATTCCTTGACATAGGAAGACCCTACACAAAGTCCATACCAATGACTTGCCACTTACTCTCAGAAACATCATAAGGATACAAAAGACCTGTTGGGTGATGTTCAAATTTCATCCTTTGACACTCTAAGCATCTTGCTGCAAATCTAGTAGTGTCTCCTTTCATCTCGTCTAGAAATATAATGGCTTCACATCAACCAACATCTTAGTCACACCCGAATGTCCTGAGTATGGTGCTTCATGTACTTTCCACACTAGATTCTTAATTCTTTAGAATTAGGCATTCCTTTAAACCTTAGTAATCTGGATTAAGTTCAAAATGAAATCCTTTGTACCTTGCATCTTGCAGATTATCCAAGAATGCTTTCTTAATTTTCTCATAGTTTTCATCACCCTTGTATTTTTGCAACACTTGTCCCTTAAAGTCAATTTGAATGGATACCATTGGGGTAATATGCCTTCTATGACTTAGGGCATTGACAACTCGATTCTCTTTTCCCTTGATGCAATTAATATTGAATTCATAATCAAATATCAACTCTAACCACCTTTGTTATCATGCATTTCGATTGGGTTTGGTAAACAAATACTTCAAACTACATGGTGATTCATTTTTAGTTCAAATGACTTTCCCAATAGATAATGTCTCCACATCTACAATACATGGATAATTTCTACTAACTCTAAATCATGCGATACATAATTTTTATCCATAGGGATTCAACTTTCTTGATTCATAGGCTATGACATACCCTTCTTGCATTATTACTCCACCTATCTCTTCTCCTGATGCATCCGTGATGGCAGTGAAGTCACCCTCCGGATCCGGTACCTTCAAGATCAGAGTTGTATTCAACTTCTCCTTGAGTAGATCAAATGTTTCTTGAAATTTTTCCATCCACTCAATTTCTCCCTTTTCCTTTGCAATGAAGTGATAGGAAAATCTATCTTGGAAAAGTTTGCAAAAAAATTCCAATAGTAGCCAAGAAAACCCATGAAACTTCTAATCTCAAGTACATTCTTAGGTATTGGCCATTCTAGCACCACTTTTATTTTAGTTGGATCCACTGAAATTCCCTCAGCTAAAATCACGTGATGTAGATACTATACCTTCTTTTGAAAGAAAGTACACTTAGAGAGTTTTCCATACAACTTATGTTCTCTTAACCACTGGAGAACTATCTCTAAGTGTTTACAATGCTCCTCTTCATTCTTGGAATAAATTAGGATATCATCTAAGAAAACCAAAACAAAACTATCCAAATAGTCCCTAAATACATTGTTCATCAGGTTCATAAATATCATAGGTACATTAGTAAGTCCAAAAGGTAGGAATGTCAACTCATCATGCATGTATCTAGTTCTAAAGGTAGTCTTGAAAATGTCTTCATATTTGATTTTCAGTTGATGGTAACCCGGTCATAAATCAAAATTTGAAAACACACCCACTCCTCACATTTGATCAAAAAGATCATTGATGCGTGGCAACATGTACTTATTATTTATCATAGCTTTATTAAGAATCCAATAATCAATACACAAGCGCTCCCCAGGGTGAAACACCGAGTCTTATCAATCCCTTTGATAACAATTCCTCTAACTATGCCTTGAGTTCCATTAATTTTGTAGTAGTTATTCTATAGAGCACCTTGGACATAGGTTTTGATCCTAGTACTATATTGATGGAGAATTCAAACACCTTCTTGGGAGGTAATCTTGGAAATTCATCTAAAAATACATCCACAAACTTCCTTAAGATGGGATATTTCTCCATATCTGTTTCTCTAGATTCCACCATTTCACCTTCTTCAACCTCTTGAGAATCTTGCAGTTCACAATTCATGACATTATCTTAAGGAGTGACTTCCTTGATTTTTTCTATTTTACCTACAAAGGGTTGGCAACCTTTCTTTTTTTCCCTAAGCATTTGCATGGTGGAAATCTATCACAACTTGATCTCTCTTGGTGTTCCTTGCAATGTCACCCAATTACCTAGATCATCTAAACACTCTACTACTTTGGAATGACAATCTACTTTTTCTCTATGTTTCTATAGCCAATTCATTCCTAGAATGACATCATAAGATCCTAGGGGTGCTACATACAAGTTTTCCTTAGTTGAGAAACAAGGAAGTTCTACCCTGGCTTTAAACATGCATTGCTTCACCGTTGCTCTTGTCTGGTTTGCATACTCAACAACCCAAGAATTTTCCATAAATCCAACATTTATAGATATTTGATTAGCTACTCTAGGTGAAATTTGTTTTTATGTGGCTTCAGTATCAATAAGTATAGAAATAGGTATACCAAAAAAAATACCTAGAGTTTCCACTGGTGTGACCTAATATTCTGCTTGTCAATTGTCCAAGGTTGCATGGATCTTCTACTAGAATACAGTTCATTGTGGAGGAAGATATTTCCATGTGTTTGAGATCTTGGAGTTTTTTTGGGCATTGAATGACATAATGATCCCCTCCACAAGTAAAGCATCCTTACACTAGTCCCTTCCTTTTCAAAGACTTGTTAGAATTATTGACATTTCCTCCAACATTGTTGAAATTGTTGTTGTTTATTCGACGATCTCTGCTTGGTTCATTCCAGTTGTTATGATATCCCTTATCTCCTTGCCTTTGAGAATATTGCACTCCATTGGACTTCTTAGGAGCCTGATTAACTTGAGACCCACTAAACTTCTTTCAGTTCTTATTCTCCCAGTAGATTGAGATGTCTTTCAGATTTTTCTCTTGCTTGATTGCTTTTTAATATACTAGATCCATAGTGGTTGGACCATGTGCATCCACCTCACCACCTATTGGGCCATTTAGTCCCATGATGAACTTTCTAATTAGAAATCATTCATATTTCTATTACATTGGCACGTACTTTAGAAGATGAGTGAACTTCTCCCAATATTCATTTATCGACATATCACCTTGTTTCAAATTCTAGAAATTAGTGAGCTTTTGGTCATAAAAGAGTTGGTATAGCCATATTTTCTAAAATATTTCAACAAACTAATTCCAAGTTAACTTTAGGAAACTAAGACCAAGTTCCATCTTTTTGTTCATCCACCAATTAGAGGTGTCTCTAGCTAACTGGAAGAAACCTCAAATAGCTTTGGTGACTTCAGAATAGTTTCTAATTTCAAAATATTTTTCCATTTGAATTAACCAAGCCTCAGTCTCATCTCCATTGGTTCTTCCCTCAAATTTTGACAAGGTAACCTTTCTCATATCCCTAAGCAACTCAATTGCCATACATTTTCTTTTGCTACTTTCATATTTGGACTAAGATTCTTCTTCCCTATGTTGAATTGATTGAGTATGGTCATGAGATTTCTCTCCTTCATCCTCATTAGCTATTTCTTCCTCCTCATTAATTGGGACTTCCTACTCTTCCCTTTCTTTTCTTTTCACTTCTTGTTCAAGGTTTTCTATCCTTGCCCTAGTTTCATCCATGATGGCCAAAATGCGGTCCAACTTGGTTTTATTATTATTTGGACCTTGTCCGCTTCTTGACTTTCTCCAAGATTAGTTCTTGTTCTCACCAACCTTTTAAGAAAAGGTTATACTTGTAGGTTCATCTATATTAGATCCTATCATTGTTTACTTAACATATTGAAAACTTTCCAAAAGAGAAAACATTCACATACAAGAAATTCTATTTTGCTCACAAGTTTGATATATAAAATAACCTTTCAATTATTCATAAGGATTTAAATATACTTTCATTTACATTGAATGAATATTTAGGTAGTCAAGAGGAGAGTATCCATCGGATTCACTCGAGCAAATACATAGCTCAACGAGGTGTACCCCTCAGATTTTTTCTCATCTCCATCCCAAAAAGGATAGTATCCCTTGGATTTATCTTCCAATACATAGTTTTGAGGTACATAACCCTCTAACTCATCACGTGAGGCTATTACAATTATTTTCTAGCCATGGATTAAACACGAGGGTCTCTAAAAACATTGCTGGACTAACTCTACATTCTGAGGGCATATCCCTAGAAAGTGATAATGAGTCTTATTTTGTAGAGAGACAAGAGGTAAATGGTTGAAGTTGGATTCATTTCTCATCCTTCTCTTCTCTTGGCTTATTCACGATAGATTGTGACTGATTGTCTCGATATCACTCAACCAAATGCCATTTTCATAGTTAGTTCCCTCTATGGTACAAACAAGGGCTTCATTTTCCTTCTTGGCCCTTAGGTAGTGCTCATTCCTAATTACTAACTTTCTTGTAGTTAACCTGAGACACACCATCCTAGCACAAGAATTTCCAAACATTAATCATATAACATTTTGGAAGGAAAAACATAGCGAGCACATAGGTTCTAGAGTTAAACCTAGTAACTCTGATACCATGTGTAGCATGCCCATTGCTTTACTCAATGATTTCTCCTATGTTTTACCACAAGTGAATAAAATAAATTTCCAAACACATAGCGATACAAATTTTCTTTTCAAAACAAGATAATATACACATTTGATATAGCAATAATTCATCTTTTCCCATTTAATTCAACGAAATGTAAAATCTTTCCAAAGAAATGATTTCATAAACAAAATACAAAATACATTTTCCATCTTTCAAAGAAGTAGTTTACAAGATACATACATAGCTCAATTGAGCTTCATTGGCACTAGAAATACAAATGATCCGAGAAATCCCCCTTCAAATCTTGGCACGCCAATTGAGAGGAGAAGCATCACTCAAGCATTTTTCCACCATCCATAGACTTACTGCAGTTCCCCACACATCTACCACATATGGTAAGATGTCCCTACCCTTCGACAAAGAGTTTGGTCTAGAAACCTCACAATACTAGCCAATCTTGAGCTTGGTGTTGTGTCCTACATAACTAGAACTTTCCCATTAAGTGACTATGCAACATGTAACTTTCCTATGTGAAATAGGAAGTTACTTGTTGCTTCTAGTTTTGGAATCTAGCTTGGTAATAGTAATTAGGTAAATACACAACGTGGTGTTATAGGGGAAGCTAGTGATTTTTTTTTACTACAACAGCTTGGAAACGACTCAGATAGGTTGGAAATGACCGTGGACGATGGGAAACACATTTCGACTGTTGAAACGTGAAACAACACTTCTCCGTTGTGTTTCTAGTAACATAGTAAATGACCAAACTAAAAAATAAGAAATAAATCTTAAAAGAAAACTGAATTCTTATTGGCCATCATAACATGGATTAATCATTGTTTAACATTCGAAGCTTCCGGTATAGTTCCATGGTAGGAACTAACAAGAAAAAATACCATATAAATAAGCATGTTTTCAATACAACCAAGAAAAACACCTTTGAAAGAGCTATGATTTGAAGTTTTTGATATTCAAAAACTAAGTAAAAAATCACTTACAACATGCCTCAACATACAAGTTTGTCGAGTCCTATTGGTGTTTCCAACTGATTGTCTAGTTTTTCCTAAAGGTTAGCTAATCCTTAAGCTCAGAAATCTTAGGTCAGTAGCCAATGAACAGGAGATAGATTTAACGCTTTTCTCCTTTGCACTTTTGGCTTTGCAAGACCTAGGTGGGTATCCCTATATGTAAAGTAGATGTAATTCATATAGATGATAAAGGCCTATAAGGCTAGTTACACACCTTGTTCTCATTTAAGTTCAGGTATGAAGCAAGAAACATAAAGAAAATCTAAACTAATAAAATAGGGAAAAGGTTTTTGAATATTTAAATAAAGAAAAGTAGGTTAGGGGATCAAAATAGGGGTATGAACCACTTAGGGAACTATTCTTCCTCAATTTATTAGGAAATAATATCCACACCATAAAATTATTATCAACCCTTAGGTTGATCAAGTTGGTGTGAATCTACAAATTTCTTTTTTTGCAAGGACGGGGATCCTGATCAAACAACACTTTGGGGAGAAAAACTAAAAAATAGTACATCAAAACCAAAATGCAATCTACAACTTGGAATAGCTAGATGAAACTAAAAATAAGAAAAACCATAAATTAGATCACAAATCAGGGAAGGGCATAATGATGTGTATTAGTCACCAAAATTCAGTTTCTAAAGTTGATTTGGGACTCATTCGCTTAGGGGTGAATGGGTCTTGAGTTAGGGTTTGTTTGCAACTTTTGAGAGCCTCTGCTACATATCTAAATCTTCTAATTTTCCCAAGTTTTAGGTTCAGAAATTTGGGAATAAATTCCACAAATGAGTTTCTATAAGATGACAAATTTTATGACAAATTTTGCAACTTTGACAACGTCTTCAAAGATCGAAATCTTCTAATTTTCCCAGGTTTCAGGTTTAGAAAGCTAGAAATAAATTTTGTAGATGACTTTCCGTGAGATGAAAATTTTTATGATAACTTTTGCAACTTTGACAACTTCTTCAAATTTTCTCTTCAAGAGATCTTCAAGATTTTTTCCACCTAAATCTACAAACACAAATCAAGAAGGAATTTTTTTTGTTTTGTCAAACCCTGTTTTGGTAATCAAACCTTGAAATGAAATAAAATAGTATGAAAGGAATGATGAATGAACAACTCAATGTCACAACTCACCAAACCATTGAATAAACCTTGGAATGTAAATCTACAACTTACATGGAATGGATTCAACGGATGAGGATCCTGAACATTGAATCTTGACTTGAAATAATGCTTTGAATGCTTGATTGAACCATGAAACCTACATCACCATATTAACTCCAAAAACATGCATGATGCAAGAAGACTTTGATGTGCCAATTGGATCTTGATTGCTGCAATAAATCTTCAATAAATCTACTCTTGAATGCCTTAAGTTTCTGTCGAAATACTCATAAACTTGCTAAGTTCTTGAATTTCTTTTCTAGGATTTGAAATGATGAAATAACCTTATATTTATAGATATGTATCCTTAATTTCTCGAAATTAAAATATCACAAGCCAACATCTGAATATTGATTTGAATATGTTAAAATACCATCAAAAACATAATTTGAATTTAGGGCCTAAGTCTAAGGGAGGACCCATTTTCCCATGGGCGAATGGGTCCTAGGTCCCTAACCCTAGGGCACACATTGCTCAATGAAAAGTGTTATGTTAGGGTATTAATGAATGTCAGGTTTCCTCTTCAGAAAATACAATTAAATAGGCTTGGAAAATGAATTAAGGGTGCGATTAAGGAAAATTTTAAGCTTAATTAATTAAGGAAGCCCTAAACAAGTGTGAAAGTGTAAAGGGATACACTTTACAATACCAAAATAAGGCACAATTAAGTCCAAATTAAGTGTGAAAATGTAAAAGGGATACATTTTTCTACACTACAAATATAATTTGATTCTATCAAAGATTTAAGCTTTGAGATCTAGGTTGACCAATGCCTTATCCACACAAAGTCTAGAAATGAAGTAAAAATCCTACAACAGACCAACCTTTGGCTTCTAATAACCTTATTTCCTTTCAGTAAGAAACCAACAAATGAACAATATTCCTTGAATAGAAGCAAAAAATTCATGAACTCGTAACACAAAATGTGATAAGAGAACCAAAAGATAAGCCTTGATTATCTTGATTCAAAGGTAGTGAGTACAACAATGGAGAGAATGATAAACTGATATTCAACACTAGATATAATACAATGTGTATTTAGGTCATCTATTGTTATTATAGAGAAAAAATTAACAAAATTTCATCTCTGAGTTTCAAAGGCCTTATTTATTCAACTTGAGACCTATATAAAGACTTACAAAAAACCGAGAAGTAGAACACTAAGAAAAACCACAAAACTTGCCTTTATAGTTTAGGCATAACTCAAAAACTAAAAACCACAAACCCTAACCTAACTAGAGTTTACCCAATATTTCAAAATATCTGATCAGGTGCAAAAATTCGACTAGGTATGAAGGAGGCGACCACCATTAATGCATTTGATATCCTTGCTAGGCCTTTAATCCAAGGAGGACACAAATTATGAATAAAGCCCCTACCAAATCCACAACAAATCATGACAAAGGGTGGAGCTTTGACAAAAGGGAGGTCGACAGTATAGAGGGAGGCATGGGAACCACTTCATCATAATGGAAGTAGGTATAAACACCATTTAAGATCATTCTTGCCCTTTAAAAATCAAAATTGGAAGTTGAGATAAATGACATAATAATGGAACTATCGCTAAAAAAACATGTCATTCACGAGTATTGTTAGACTATTGGGCTCAAAAGTAAAGCCTTTCTTTGAATTAAATGGTCTATCAGACCGAAAATACTTCGCCCATCAGACGTCGGACCTTAGACATCCCTTATACGTCATATTCTTCATCAACACCAACATTGACATTCACATTGGGCTTCAGAGGTCGAGCATGTAGCTTACCGCATGCATAGAGGCTTTGAGCTTGTCAGAGGTATGTCTTATCACTTATCGTGAAGCAATAAAGCGTAAGGGGGAAGGGGAAGAAAGAGATGAGGAAACCCAATCGTCGATCCTTGAAAGGTCATCGAAGATCAGAGGTCGGGGGGTCAGCTTACCACTTACCTCTTATGGCAAAGTGGTAAGAGGTAAGACGAAAACACAAAGTCCAAAGTTTGAACAATAAGAAATTGGTTGAATTATGAAGGTTAGAGGTTGAGAAGGAAAGGAGCAATTAAGGATGATTCAAGAAGGAAGAAGCTTTTTCGGGGGTCGGGCATCGGGAGGATGCCTTACCTCTTACCATAACGATGGTAAGAGGTAAAGGGAAACCCCAATCCTCAAAGTCTGAAAAACTCATTCTTAATGTTTTTCATGAGAGACTTCGTGGATCGTGCCTTGAGAAGAATGACTACCACTTGCAAAGAAAAGAAGAAGGGGAAAGGGGAAGACGGATCCTTGATCCCCAAAAGATCGACACTTAGTCAATTTTCGACTTTCAAAGTAGAGGATCGAGAGTCAAAGGGAGGCTTACTTCTTACCACTTTGTGGTAAGAGGTAAAAGGTAAGGCCGATACTTGATACCCAGAAATCAACACTTAGCTAATTTTTGAAGGAAAGGATCGAGGGTTGGGAAGAGGGAAGAAAAGAAGGTGGTAAAGGGTAAGGGTTAAGCCCGATGAGCGAAACCCAAAATATCAAGGCAAAAAATGGAGAGAAGGGGAGAAGAAGAAGGGGATCGGGGGTGACAAAGGAGGGATGTAAGGAAGAATGTAAACGAAAGTTTGACGCACCAAAAAACCTATACTTAGCCAATTTTGGAAATCAATAACTGGGGCATTTATTGCAAAGGGGTGGCACAAGTAGAAAAAAGGTGCTACTAGTGACTCTAGTTGGGGATGCATGCTTCAGTGAAGGATGGCAAGATTCCAAATCTTTGGGAAAGTAGACCAGCCTTATCCATTGGGCCCCAAGATTTCCCTATCTTCAAAATTTCAGTTGGTGGTCCCAAGCCACCAAAAGGAAGAACCAGTGCTTTCCTCTATCGAACACTAGCATGTTAAAGGAGTTGATCCTCAATCCAAAATTTACTCTGCCACACCAAAGTAGAAAAAGTAGCCTCTTTCCTGCAAGAACAAACACACGGTTACCCCTGAACATGTGAAAAATTGCTCCATATTTGAACCTGCTACCATATGGTAAGCACATAATGTAGACTACCTCACTGCCACACACTACATTTTTTGATTTTGTACTAGGTGGCAGAAATTGAGAAATTTGATCAACACCACATGAAACCAAGGTACCTTCATGCATGTTGACCACCTCACATGAATCAAGGAAAAAGGAAAATGCCTCCAATTCACATGACAAAGAAAAATATGCCTCTTCATCATGTTGACTTGCAGAGGGACACTCATCCTCAAACAAGTCAAATTGAAAACTTTGAAGCTCAAGCACATGAGAAACATGAGTGCAGCCAGAAAATCACCAACCTAGGGAAGTTGTTGCTGGTCATCATCAATGCAAGATGCATGTTGGGTCCAAGTGAAGTGCTAAAATTCAGAGACATTAACATCCATACCATGAAAAGCCATATCTTCATCACAAATGAATGTCTCATACTTAACTTCACTCAGAGTAGGGACCATGGATGACCAACACATCTTGGGGTCATCTATGCTGATGCAAACCTCATCAACACATTCATTCAATTGATGAGACACCTTGTATGAAAAGCTACACTCTTCATATTGTCTCTTTGTAACATAGTAATTGGTCGAACTAACAAGCAAGAAATAAATCTTATAAGAAAACTTAATTCTTATTGACCATCACAACATGGATTAATCACTGTTTAACGTTTGAAGCTTTCACCATAGTTCCATGACACGAACTAACAAGAAAAAAAGACCTTAAAAATAAACATATTTTCAATACAACCAAGAAAAACACCTTTGAAAGAGTTGTGATTGAAGTTTTTGATGTTCAAAAACTAAGTAAAAAATCACTTACAACGTGCCTCGACGCAAGTTTGTCGAGTTCAATTCTAACATAAGCAAAGCTGCCACATGTAAGTTATTTCCTATTGAGCCAAGAGTCTTAAAAAAGGTGGCAGCATCTACTTTAACCCCACCTCTGCAGCTAGATTCCATAATGAATCTTGGCCGTCAATCAACCAGTATATGTAGATGGGAGAGGCGGCTGCTGAGTGCCTGTTAGTCAGGGGTTGATGGTTTGAATATGTTTGTCTGGAGTCTCTTTTATTTGAGTTAGATTATATTTAGAAGAGGCAGGTTTATTGTGATTATTAATTAAAATTCCAAATTTAAATTTAATGAACTGTCATATTAAATGCTACAGTAAATCGGATAATAAAAAAAACCCATTTCTTACATTAAAAAAATTATACATTAATTTCTGAATTTTAAACCCGACTGGTTGGCCGTACTAAACCTTGGGTTTGGTATGAGTGGCCAACAGAGAACAATCGAAGATCAAGTTAGTACATGGGTCTACAAGTTTTGGGTTTGTTACTCAATATGTTATGCTCTGGACTTGTTAATGCTCTGGTTTGAAGACACAATGCATTTTGAGGGAGAAGAAATGATGCCTTTTTTGCACGCAGTAGTTGTGTCGTGGCCTGGACAAGGCCATGTCAATCCACTGATGAATCTTGCAGAGCTGCTGGCTATGCGAGGATTTTTTATAACCTTTGTTACTACTGAATGGATGGATCAGCGCCTCTTAAAAGCAACTTCCAAAGATGCAGCTGCACGTGACCGTGAGATTCAAGAAAGGGGCTTCAAATTTCGGTTTTTAACTATATCAGATGGCTTACCGCCGGAATATGACCGAGCTTCCGATATTGGTGACCTTTTCCTTGCGCTGCAAAGTATGGGCCCTGCTTTGCAAACTGTGTTAACTGCAACAGATAAATCTGTACCGCCAATCACTTGCATTGTTTCGGATAGCTTTTTATCCTGCACAGCACAGGTAGCTAAAAATCTTGGGGTGCCCAGAGTTCTCTTCTGGACTACTTGTACTGCATATGCCATTATCCAGACAAACGCTAACTTTCTTCTTTCTCAAGGCCATATTCCTGTCAAAGGTACTTCTCTTATAATCGCATCTTATTTTGTGTTATTTTCTGGTGCACGGCAGTGTTAAAAGGAAATTAAATTTTAAATTTTTTGTATTTTAGATAAGCAATTTGAGCTATCTAGAACTTACCGTAACTGCATAAATTTTTCTGTGGAAGATCCATAATAGTGTTTGTATTATTCACCCAATGTGCTCAACTCAGTTTTAGTGTTTGTTGCTTGTACATCCTGCAGTAGTGCTTCGAAATTTTCCATACTTCAATTTCGGTTGATTATATGATATATAGAGATGTTACTAATGTCCCTTCCAGTTTCAATATCTCTGTATGTTCAGACCAGTCTAAAAGTAACAACGGGCTTATTGAAGATTTCAAAACTATCTCAGTGTTATATCAACCAATTGTAAGAGCAGGAAAAACACTTAAAAAACATTTAATATTCAGAAAAATAAGTAGCCTATAGCACACTCATTGTTCCTTGATCTGACTGAAAGCAAATCGTACCTGGAAAAAAATCTGCTCACAGCATTTAACTGCTATTTGAAAAGGGAAAAACACAGTCCCTAAACAATCTAGGTCAATTAAGAAAGAAATTAAATACTAATCAACTTAGATTAAATTTTAGTTGCTAGAGTGCCATAAATTGTAGTGGTTTGTCTTCAAATCTAAAAATCTTATAAATAGTCAGGTATGTGAATTAAAATGAAAATATTTTTTTTTATTCTTTGCTGAATCAATTTTACTATTCTAAATCAGATTTATAGTCACAATTGTATTCTATAGTCTGTCATATTCTATAGACTCTATTTGTTGAGAAATGATGCATGAGCCTCACCACCATACAATTCATTGAGAATGTCATGCGCAGTTATTAATAAACAATTAGTTTTAATAACTGTTTGTAAGTGCATGTTGACTATAATAAAATTGAGACCTTGTGTTTGTAAAAAAATTCTCTGTTCCATGTTTTTTGTCTCTGTTTTCTTGTTTCTTGTCTGGTTTTTGAAATCTACACTATTATCCTGAGTCCTCCTCCCTTGTCACTTTCACTATTATTCTCATGTGCCCCTAATACATGCTCTCTCTCTCTCCTCTTATCTCTTCAAAGACTTTCTTGTTGTCTGTCTATTTCTTCCTTCTCAAATTTGTTTTTCTTCTAAAACTTTTTGACTCTTTTTTTTTTCTCTTTAAAACTTTATGACCTATTTCAAACGTACTATTTTCTTCACAAATTTTCTATTTCAAACATACTATATTCTTCACAAATTTTTGAAGACAAATCAAGTGATGTAACAATGCAGATTTAATTATACAAAAAATATATCATTTGTAACTATATAAATACATTGGAACATTATTCTTACCTTTAATTAAACAAAAACAAATTCTTCACTATTCAAAAGTAACAGTGTGTAAGGGAGAAATGCTCATGAAAACTAAATGCGCCAGGGCTAATTGAGCTCTTTTTAGAGCTTTTCTAATATTTTACTTTTTATTAAAATGTGGTCTGTATGAATTAAAACAAATGCTTTCAAAAAGTAAACTTGCTTACCACGCCATCTATCACCTGTCCTAATTTCTCAAATCCTTCCTGCAAATTCTGTAATTAAAATCATACTCTGTATTACTTATAATAGCTATCTCTGCACATTTTGTCCTTATCATAGACTTTGTTTATAGGAAGAAAAATAAATTAGTTTTAGAACTCTCTATTATTGGAAGTCTCTAGATTTCTTCAATATTTGTAGAAATTTACTTTACCTAAACGCATGTATTCAGCAGCTTTGTATTGTGATATATAGAGAAAAGTAGTGTATGATGAAAAAATATAGAGATGTAGATGTTTGCGGCAGCATTCTCAGTTTATAGAAAAATAATTAACAGTAGTAGTCTTTTCTGTAATTTTCATGTCTTGTGTGTGATAGAGATTAATATTCATGTTTGATGCATTCTGGGATAACATTTCTTTTCTTTAGGGTGAAAACACCAGTTTCAGTATTTAAAAGAGTTGTTTTAATGTAAAAACAGAGCAAAGCAGGGTGCATGCACAGTTTACTTTTCTATCATTGTCATTTAAGAAATTAAAAATTGGTATAGCTATTTACAATTAAACAGAGCATATCTGTTACATTCACCATTACGAGACAAGGTGATTTTATCTTCTAAGAAATGACTATAATTTTTCTATAATTTTTCACAGTTGGTGTAATATTAATATGTAATTTCAATATATCAGATCACATTTAATAATCTATTCACAGGGTATATAATGATCCATCATCAGTGATTTCTGATGATAAAACGTCAAATAAAAATATACACAATAACTAAAACAACAATCTTTATATTAATACTCTTGAAAGTTTTCACCTTCTTTCATGTTTTCTTTATAAGATGAAGCCCTATGATCATTTTTATTTCATTTACTTTCATGTTATGTTCTTTTCTGATACTGGTCTGCATTGTTATTGTAGAGGAGGACTTGAAATCCAGAGAGAAACTAATTACATGTCTTCCTGGAAAACTCCCACCTATCAGGCCAACCGATTTACCCTCCTTCTACAGAGAACAACACATCTCTGAGAGCATTTACAGTGCCTTTCTCCATGAGTCTCGTTTCCAAAACATAGCAGATTACATACTAGTAAACACTTTTGATGAGTTGGAAGGAGGTGAAGAGGCACAAACGGGTCTCAGAATTAATGGATGCCCAGCTTTGGCAGTAGGCCCTGCGTATCTTCCAAATTTCTTACAAGGTAGGAATTCTATGTACAGCATGTGGGAAGAGGATAAAACCTGCCTCCAATGGCTAGACGCCCAAGCGCAGGGGTCTGTGTTGTATGTTTCCTTTGGTAGCATTGCTGTAAAATCTGAAAAGCAATTGCATGAACTGGCTCTTGGACTAGAGGCTTGTGGATACCCCTTCTTGTGGGTTCTCAGATCAGATATGGTAAAAGGCAAACCTGTGGATTTACCAGAGGGCTTCATCGATCGAACCAAGGGTCGAGCCTTGATTGTTGATTGGACGAACCAATTGGAGGTAAGGAGATTTTTGTGTTACTACTTACTATTTACCCTACATAAAGATGTTAAATTCCACAATACAAAGGCAACAGTATTTTCTATAAAGGTAGAGTAATCTGATTTCATATATTTAAAGCATGTTAGATTTGAATAATTGGCGTATAAAACAATTCAAAAATAACGGCCTCATTGTTCTCACGACGTTATGATTATAATACTAACATTTAATGATTTATAGTAGTTCAATTAGAAAAACAAGTTTCTTGATCTTACTCAACCATAGCAAGGATAGTACAAATGTACAATCTGACATTAAATAAGATTGCACTACAAGACAAATCCCTAAACCCAAACCTGATCATTAATTGAGCTTATGATTTTAATTCAATCAACATACAATAGAATGAAGCTAATACATTCCAATCAAAATGTTAGTTCCATGCCATCAATGTACTAGTACACACAAAACCACATAGTGACCATTTCATGTACCTATCACATGTATACACATAGTGATCAGTTCATGCATACATCATGTATACACAATGTAACTAGCTTACAAAAAGGAAGGTGGTTGCAACCTTATGATAAATATCTTCCCCTTAACCTAGTTCACTAACACATAATCCTTAAGTACACCTAAGCTAGAAAGAGGAATGTCAGAGAATCCCATACTACATTGTAGTTCCCATCCTATTTTGATATTAATACCAATTGTGATCATGATAAGACAAGCTTCCCATGCTATTTGTTATCATCATTGATAAGGTCACAAGTGTAACAACATGCATCATGTAAGGCCATTAATAAGATTTTCATATCCCATTAAGCATTTGATTCATCTTATAATTGAATAAATATTACTAGGATGTCATGTGGCTTTACTTCACCTAATACTAATGTATCTACTATCAATCACCTAGATTGATTTAACAATCAAAATTTGGAGAACCATACCCTGGGCAGACACAACACAAGAGGCACACACATTTCTTTTGATACACCCATGTCAATACTTAACTCTTGAGATAAATAGCCCCTAACATCAACGCTTGCATGCTACTGGTGAAAGTTGGCTAACTTGATGAAATTGGGTAGCTCTTGACATTTGTCACCTACATGCTACTAGTAAAACCTAGCTAACACTATGATGTGCTCAAATACTTTTTTTAGTAGAACATGCTCCCTAACTCTTATCATTCTAGAACAAAAATAAGCTTATTTATAAGCTAGTTGAATAGGTATCATAATTTTGGTGGTCACCTCAAGATGAGTGGGACAATCTATGCAAACAGAAAAATTATCTACCTATGCCCTTGTAGATTCCCTTTCTCAACTCTAGTTGTGATGCCAAGAAGTTAACCACCATATCAATCGTGGTTTAGTATTGTGACACTTAGAAAGTACTAGAACATTGATCTAAAATATTCTATCAGAAAGGATTACACCCTAGGATAATTAATTTGGTTACATTACTCCAAATACATCCATTCAACTACATAATGGTCCTATAGGTCTTGGATCAAAATCCATCACATAAGTAACACATTGAACTCACATGAGTTGACTTCTATTTGTACACATATATAAACCAATTATTACAAACTCCTAAAGTAATAAAATTCCATTCACTTCCTTCAACTATTATTCAAAAAAAAAATTATTATTAGACATAAATTAAACCCATTATAGTAATACTAAACAATATCCTCCTTTTGAGTACATATCATTTTTGTGTATTAATGATCATAAAGCTTAGCACACATTTATCCATCATACATCTATAAAGGAAAGACACCTTACCATATTTAGTAATACTTAACATTAATGGTCCACAATTGGGAGGTGGTCATCTAGAATATTGTCTTAATCTCAACACAAATATGAGTGCATATTATGAGTAGTCAAAGCATCCATACCTAATAAGAGTTGTTTGCACTATCATATCATAATAGCTTAATCAAACATCATTATTAAATACAAAGTTAGAAGGTTGAACCTTAACTAATTCATAGCCATGTCATGGCCAAGTTAATCATACCCTTAATACAAGGAATAATAGACCTCTTGAGCATCTTGAGGTCAACCTACATCTTCTCATACTTATCATTAAGCCGAGAAACAATGCCATAGTGTCCAACAAAAAGTTGAGAATTCTAGTTTAGACAAGTTTAGAGGTCTTCTTGCGCATTCACACAAAAATAAACCACAACGATAGTCACTCTAAAATTGAAGTAGATTTTGGGAAGCCAAATATCACAAACCTCAAAGAAGTTAATATTTCCAATGATGGATTTCTTTTTATTGACTTGGAGCCATACAGTGGGGACGTATTAATTAGATGGATGAGTTTACAATCATTTGATACAAATTCCAACTTTTGGAGGATGTAAATTTAAGAGGGAGGGACAATCATTCTTAGGAACAACCTCAAACATTGGAGCCATTCCCTAAACCCTCCCTTATTGACTTGGGTCTAAGGGTATCCTTTGTAAGAGTTATTGATGAACTCGAGCACCCAGGATCACCTACAAAACCAAGATAAACCTTCCACACGAGAGCAGCAAGAGATAGAATGCAGGAATATAGTGTAATAACAAAATGATGTTATATCACACACTAAATGATACAATATGCCTCAACTCTCCCTTGAATTGATTGAGTTAATATGAACTCATCTAGACTAGATAGGAGCTAGACCTGAACTAGTTAGGAGGGAGAGGTGAGTGCAGAATATATAGTAGAATATGGGCAAATAATTCCAAGAGGGGTAATAACTCCCAAATAACCAAATTAGGTGGGAGTTATGCCTACTTGGAAAATGCCAAATAGGTGGCATAACCTACTCAAAAAGAGACAGATGAGTGGTTTTGTGAGGTGGCATATAAGGCCAAAAGAGGGTGTGAAACTCAACCACCCAAGTGTGAGTGGGAGCAACACATGTAATCGATGGATTATGCCACGTGTCCTCACATGAACCACATCTCCTATAACCTAAGGTATGCTTAATAATGTGTAGGAAAATAATATTAAAAAAACCTACACTAACACCCCCCTTAAGCATAGCTTAGGTGGGTGAAAGGATGAAAGAATGCAAAGATGCAAATATGGGTCCCGGCTACTAGGCCATGTTAGGTACCCATGTACAAAATACTCTCTCACAAATGGAGTAAAGGAGAAAACCCAGTGGGACAAAACTCCTCCCCAAAAGAAAACAAGTTTCCCAACACAAGAAGAATCCCATGCAAGGAAGAAGTCCCCTCCAAAATAGAAAGGATAAGAAAGACCATGTAGCCTTCCCCAAAGTAGTCAACTATGCCAATGGTTGAAGCTCGAAGCTGAATGTAGAACATGGTCCACGATCGTCGAACAATGTTCCTCCCCTTAGGAAGAAACAAAACCAAAGGTGTATGAAGAATGTCTTCCCATTCCTGAAAGGAATATGAAGGAAGAATGATGAAAATGTATGAAGTCTCTAAACTCTGCTCAAGTGTCTCCATGTTGATGTCGAAAGATGTCACCATCAAATCAAGTGTTCTAGGCCACACTGTAGAAGATGAAAATCCAGAACCTAGTGGAGATGGATGTAGAACAAAATTTGAAGACAAAGATATCTCCTTTGAAGACAAAGGCGCCTCCTCCAAATGTTGCTCAAAAGTATCCTCACTCATGTCAAAATGTGATGAATGATCATGTGGAGAATGAACAAAAGGATCCAAAGGTTCCTCCATAACAATTGAAGAAGAATCAACTTCATCAAAGAGAAGATGGATGTCATGAATAATGTCTCCCAAGTTTGAAATATGAGACTCTATGAACAAACCTGCAATGTCTGTCAAGTAGTCATCTGAAGTAGCTATGTCTGGAAGACAATGTGTATCTTGCTGCACTGAATCACAAGAAGCCATGAATGTAGCAATGCAAGTATCTTCAGATGCAATAGTAAATGGAGGAGAAGGAATACAAGGCTCAAGAACTGGATCACATGTGAGAATACCCAAGTTCAAGTAGCCAAAGTTCTCCTCAAAATCAAAGCTCACACTAGGAGTGTGATCAACAACCAAAGGATTAGAACCATCATCAGGTGCAAAGTCTAAAAAGGTATACAATCGAGATGCATGATCAACCACCCCAGTAGCAATTATCTCTCTGCTCTCCAAGTCTCTGATGATAACTAAATCAGGTGTGAATTCAACAGTCTTCCCTGTTCCACCATGAGTGATTTGATAGATGGAAAGAAGATTGTTTGAAAGATGAGGTACACACAAAACATCATTGAAAGTACCATCTCCAATATCAACAGATCCTTTCCCAATTACATCCATGTATGTATTATTTCCCATCATAATAGGTGGCATAGCACAAGGCTCAAAAGAAGAGAACATAGACTGTGTAGAAGCCATATGATGAGACGCTCCAGAATCTAGGAGCCATCTCCTTGATCCAAGACCTGTAGAAGCACAAAGAGCTTTACCTTTTGATTTACCTGCACCTGTAGTATGGCCCTTTTCCTTATCAAATTCTAAATTTTTGGAATTAGAAGAAGAAGCTGAATCAACCATTCGAGAAGGAAAATTGATGTTGTTCTTTGCTAAAAGATTCTTCAACTCATCAATTTGTTTTAAGTAACATTGATGTTCATCATGCCTAGATTTCTTGCAATATGCACAAGTGAGCTTCTCCTTCTTAGATGAATCCTCTTTTGAAGAGAATTTAGAGTCTACTTTAGAAGTAGATGAATATTTATCTGAATCTTTCTTTCTATCACCTTGGTTCTGTTGTTTCTTGTTTTGCTTATTAGTGCCTTGTTTTGCAGTCAAGGCTTGAGATTTGGAAGATTTAATAATGCCCATTTGAATCAATTTATCTTGCTCCTTTGTGAGATCAGTTGCAAACTCACTTAGAGAAGGCATAGTAAATCCTTTTCCTAAGGCTCTTTTCATTGCATGAAATGTAGAAACAAACACTGCATAATCAGGACCAAGTTTTGAAAGAATACTCAAAATCAATTGTGAGTCATCCTTTTTAACTCCACACTGCTCTAACTGCAATCTTATGGCATTCAATTTAGTAAAGAAATCCTGAATGGTATCAAAATTGCATGGGCTCAATCCTATGAGCTCGTTCTCCAATGAATGTGCTCTCAAATCATCCTGTTTACCAAAGAGAGTATTCAAAGTATTCCACACTTCATTTGGTGATTTTGCAGACATAATATGAAAGCGTAGATCAGGAGATACAGCCATGCATAAGGTGCCAAAAGCTTCATCACACTTATTGAACCATTTAGGCTTATCTTCATCTTCTGTAGGTTCCTTATCAATACCCATTGTTATTCTATACAATTTTAACTTCCTTAAGTGAATTTCCATTTCATTTTTCCACTCAAAGTAATTGTATGGTGTGAGTAGAGGAACCGATTTATCCATTTTAGATTGTTGTAGCAATGTGAGAGAAAAAATGCAAGAAGAACACACATAGACACCCCCCTTTTTCACTCAAAGAAGAATCCCCCCCAACAAAAAATTATTTGGCACTTTATAAATTAGTGCGTTTACAATGCTGGAGTTGTTTTCCAGAGTTTTTCAAGTGTCCAAAATGGACTCAAATACTGAAAGTATAATTAAATCTCAAATTAGAACTTCAAAATAGCACCAAAGTATAGTGCTAAAAAAAATATCAACTTTCAAAAAAATAATCACCTCGATCCGAGGTCATATCTGAAAGTTATAGCCGTTTGAAGTTTCAAAAATGAGAACTGTCCTTCAGATCTGCTGTTAAAACTGATTTTCTGAAGCATCTGGATTACTTGAGAAAAAATGGATCACACCACTGCAAAGCCTGTGAAATTCTACCCCAAATCAAAAAAAAATTCTCTGAAAAAAGAGCTCGTATGACTGAATTATGGCCCTCCAAAGCTTGACTGCAAAATCAAAAATGCAATTGAAGAGGGGGTCTACTGAAATGTTCCGATTTAGTTTCTTCAAAATATGTAACCTGTATGCAGAAAATAGCAACGACCTAGATGGTTTTTTTCTTCTACGAACAAACCCAGATGACGGATTTTCTTCAAAGTATACAAAAAATGTGGATCTAGTGTAAAACAACACCTTTAGAAACATAAAACGACCCCAACAACCAAAAAAATGATATGAAAAGGTAGAATCAACTACTTAAGACAAGAAAAGGCATGCTGCAACCTGCAATACTGATTAAAAAACTCACAAATCTCTCAAATTTGAGAAGGGGCTTGCAGATCTGACGCTCTGATACCATGTAAGAGTTATTGATGAACTCGAGCACCCAGGATCACCTACAAAACCAAGATAAACCTTCCACATGAGAGCAGAAAGAGATAGAATGCAGGAATATAGTGCAATAACAAAATGATGTTATATCACACACTAAATGATACAATATGCCTCAACTCTCCCTTGAATTGATTGAGTTAATATGAACTCATCTAGACTAGATAGGAGCTAGACCTGAACTAGTTAGGAGGGAGAGGTGAGTGCAGAATATATAGTAGAATATGGGCAAATAATTCCAAGAGGGGTAATAACTCCCAAATAACCAAATTAGGTGGGAGTTATGCCTACTTGGAAAATGCCAAATAGGTGGCATAACCTACTCAAAAAGAGACAGATGAGTGGTTTTGTGAGGTGGCATATAAGGCCAAAAGAGGGTGTGAAACTCAACCACCCAAGTGTGAGTGGGAGCAACACATGTAATCGATGGATTATGCCACGTGTCCTCACATGAACCACATCTCCTATAACCTAAGGTATGCTTAATAATGTGTAGGAAAAATAATATTAAAAAAACCTACACTAACATCCTTCACCAAGGACAATCTACATGCTTATTATCAAATGAGATTGAAGTCACGTGTTGTTCTCCTAGAATTTTAGCTATTAAGATAAGAACTTTCTCTTTACTAGATTAAGATAACATATACAAAAATTATACCCAACTAGTTTGTCATATACATTATCGAGGCATAATCCTCACATATTCCCAACCTTGATAGATGGTTTCCCTAAAGAGGCTAGGAGTAGCTTAACCAAGGGAGATCATGTACATGAAAAGAACATAATCATATAACTTCACTTTGATGAATCAATTCAATAATGCTTAGATGAATCATTGTCAAGAACAAGGTTCCTAAACTACCTCTACATATAATGGATGCATTTATAAACCACCTTTGTATATTTAGTTGGGGATTTAAATTTCACTCATCTTAAATGACTTACCTTAGAGTGCTTATAAGGATAAGTTGTGCCCAAATTCAATCCATATTTTAACAAGGTTCTTTTTAATAGTTCCCGTCAATTAATAGTGCCTAATAGTAGGTGAGGAAACCCAATTAAGTTCACCCTTTAGAAAAAAGGTACTACAAAAATTCTAAGGCATCGAGATCTCAATTTTAGACCTCTCCACTAATGATTTGTGACTTAACATAGACATGTTACCTAACTCTTATAGGCTCATCTTATTAACACAAATGCTAGGTCAATTACCTACCAAAATAATTTCTTTGATTGTATAGTCATATTGTGACCTTTATCCTATAACCCTTAATTAATACAAAACTAAAATAATCGGTTGAAGTCTTTAGATAGACCTCTTAAGATAAATTTAGAGATTTGGACTAGTTCTCCACAACCCCTTATATATTTTCTAGTAGGTATGAAAGGCTACATTTTTTAAGGCCATCATATATGATAATTATCTATCACCCCATACATTAGTGCTAAAAAAATATCAGGTTGAATATTTATATACATTTAGCTCAACTAACATTAATATCCATTTTATATCAATTATATCAAATATGTCATCTTTCTCTACCACCTAACTTGTAAGATTTTGCTAAATAGCCTACCCAAGATGCAAATGAATGAAAGAAAGAAAATATAAAAATAAGAGATGAGAAAGAATACATTGTATTCCTCTCAAGAGAATGCAAATCTGCTATGAGCTTGAGAATTAAGATTACAAAGGAAACACCTTGGTTATATAGGACAAGGGGAGAGATAGGATGTAACTAGATTATGAAAAGTGTTGTCATCCTATGAAGTGTGACAAATCGGGTCATTAAAGCTCAACAACCTTATCCAGGCTATGTAAAGTTAAGCTAGTGTGAAGAGGACCTAAGTGGAGAACTAGCTAGGAAATGAACTAGTTAGATAAAGTACCCCTCCTAAATGCAACTTAGGGAGAAGTATATAATTCAAAGATGCAAATATCCATGGTCCCAACTACTAGGCTCGATGAGGTACCCAGATTCATAATAACCTCTCAATGATAAAAGAAGGAGAAAACCCAGTGGGAAAAAAACTTCCTCCCATGAGAGGTTGAATGAATTAGGTCTAAGTGACACCCCAGAAGAGATTTCCCTCACCCCAAGAGAGACCAAAGATGAAAACAATTGCTCTCAGTAAAGGGTTTGGTGAATATATTTGTAACCTGGTCTACTATAGGACAGTATCACAAATCAATGACCAGTTCTTGAATTAGCTCCTAGAGAAAATGCATATGGATCTTAATGTGTTTGGTTCGTTGAGGATGGACTGAGTTCTTTGAGATCTGGATGGTGCTCTGGTTGTCACAACAGATGATTGATGGCTTTTGAAAGGTGATACCGAGTTTAATGAGGATATTCTGAAGCCAAATAGCCTTAGTGGCAGCATTGACAACCCCCTGACACTCAACCTTAGTTGAAGAAAGAGCAATAGCATGTTGTTTCTTGCTTTGCCAACAAATGGGGTCAGAACCATAGTGAAAATTGTAGCCAGAGGTGGACTTGCGATCATCGATATCACTAACCCAATCAAAATCTATTTATCCAAGTAAGTCTAAACTTGTGATGCTACATAGTGAATCCCATACCTATGAGTGCCCTGGACATAGTGCAAGATGTGTTTGGTAGCTTTCCAATGAAGCTAACAGGGTTTCATTATGAAGTGCAAAAAAATTCCAATTACAAAGGAAATTTCAAGGTGAGTATGATTCAAGTAGATGAGGCTACCAACAAGTTGACGTACAAGGTAGCATCAACTAGTGGTGTGGAACATCTTGCCTCAAGCTCAGCCCTAGATAGAAAGGGAGTCGATGCAGGCTTACAATTAGTCATATGAAAATGTGACAAAAGATTAAGAGCATACTTAGGTTGTGCAAGAAAGATCCTAGAAGAGGTCTGAGTGATCTCGATCTCGAGAAAGTAGTGCAAGAGACCCAAGTCAGTCATGGAAAATCTATCATGCAAAGCAATCTTGATAGTTGTGATGATGGATGAAGTGCTCCCAGTGACAATTAAGTCATCAACATAAAGAGCCAAGAAGAGAAGAGCATCCTCCTACCACAAGATGTAGACATTCGGATCTGAGTGGCATTTGGAGGACTTAATGGAGAGAGGAAAGGAGCTCATTTTGTCATACCAAGCCCGTGGAGCCTATTTGAGGCCATAGAGAGACTTCCTTAGTTTGCAAACTAATGAAGAATATTAAATGAATCCTTGTGGCTACTCATAAATTTCTTCATGTAGATCTTTGCGAAGAAATGCACTCTTCATATTCATCTGATGTATAACCCATCCATGAGCCGCAAAAATAGCAAGTAGCAAGCAAATGGAGTTCATTTTGGCGACATGGGCAAAGGTCTCAGTGTATTCAATGTCCGGTACTTGATAGAAAGCTTTGGCCACAAGTCATGCTTTATATTTGTAAACTAAGCCATCTGTTGCAAATTTGGTTTGATAGATCCACTTACATTGAACCAATTTTCTTCCCTTAGGAAGTCGAACACAATCTCGTGTTTTATTTTGCATTAAAGATTTGTACTCTTCCTCCATTGTAGAATCCCACTCAGCAATACCAAAAACTTCACGAAATAATTGTGGATTTGAAGTTGTGGCAATGTAGGAATGTGGAATGTCATGATGTTGTGACCAAGTTCTCCTAGTATTGGAAGGATCCCCAACAAGATCGCATGTAGACTCTTGAAGTGTTTGGCAAGCCGAACACGGCATGGTAGGGGATGGAGGAGGAGATTCCAAACTTTGTCAAGAGGAAGATGAAATATCATGATCAATTTGATGACCAGAGGAATCTTGAGGAAAATCCTTGATGTCAAAATCCTTTAAATTCATTGTGGAGGAAGGAAGAGTCAAGGATGAGCTAGAAGAGCTTTCCTCAAAATGCACACTACACTCAATGAAGAGCTCATGTGTTTCAAGATCCATTAGCCAATATCCTTTGACACCATTATGGTAACCAACAACGATGCAAGGCCGACTCTGAGGTTCTAAGGCCTTGTGCTTCTCTGAAGGAATATGCACCCATGTTGGGAAGCCAAAACTCTTAAGTGCCCCATAATAGGTTTCCTACCACAACAAGATTTGAAGGGAGTGATGCTCTTTAATGCCTTATGTGGGACTTTGTTCTAGATGTGAGCAACACAGTTGATAGCTTATGTCCAATATGTAGGTGCAAGGGAACATGTGTAGATCATGCAACCAACCATCTCTTTCAGGGACCTATTTTTCCTCATTGCTCCATTTTTTTATGATATTTAGGCAATTGTATGTTGAATATCAACCCCTTCAAGAGTATAGAATTACATTTAAATTGACGATTCATATATTCTCTTCCATTATCGGTGTAGAGAATTTTGACACACTTTCTAGATTGCTTCTTAGCACGAGCCTTAAACTCTTGAAATTTATCAAATTATTTTGCTTTGTGTCGAAGAAAGTAGACCCATGTATATCTGGAATAGTCATCAATCAAGGTGAGCAAATAATGAGCCTTACTAAAAGATGATGATGGAAAAGGACCTTTCAAGTCACTATGAACCAATTCAAGGACTTATGAAGCCCTCCAAGCCTTCTCTTTGTCAAACCTGTCCTCAAGATGTTTTCCCATGGCACAACCCGAACATACACCATCAAAAAAATTGATTTGAGGAAGACCTACGATCATATTTTGTTTGGTGAGTTGTTGAAGATAGCAATAGTTGAGATGGCCAAATTGCGCATGCCATAGTTTTCTCACAAAATTTTAATGGATGAGCAATGCGGTGGAATGTTAATCAGGCACAAAATGAGAGAAAGGATACAAGTGAGACTCATGATTGACCTTACCAACTGCAAGGAGTACATTATCTTCAAGATTCTTGATGTTGGCAGAATTTGGAGTGAATTCAACTTTTCTACCATTCTGAGTGATTTGGTAGATGGAGAGAAGGTTGGCTGACAAATCAGGCACGCAAAGGACATCCTCAAATGTACCATTGCTAGCATCAATTGAACCATTCCCAATTACACCTACTAGAGAATCATCCCCAATGAGAATGTGAGGCACATAACAAAGCTCCAACAAAGAAAATTGTTCTTTAATAGAACCGATGTGATGTGATACACCTGAGTCAAGAATCCACTATTGTGAAGAATCAACAATAGCAACAAGTGAAGTTGCTTTCCCTTTACTTGATTTGGAAGGAGTAGAGGATTGCTAAGCAAAATAAGAAGGCAGATTAATGTTGTTCTTTTTAAGAAGATGTTTTAACTCATCGATCTGCTTCTTATGACAAGAATGTTCCTCATGACCAGGTCTCTTGCAATAGCTACAAGTTGGCCTTTCCTTCTTTTGAAAAAATTCCCCTTTGAAGATGAGGAGTTAGAGTAAACTTTTGTTGTAGAAGATGATTGTGCTTGATCTTTGTGTGACTTCTTGAATTGCTTTTGTTTTTAGTCGGATTTAATTGATTCTTTCTAAACCTTTGGTTGACTAGCCATCAAAACTTTGAGTGTGAAGGCTTAAGAAGACCCATAGAAAGAAGTTTTCCTTATTCTTGCATCAACATTTCAAAAAATGAAGTAGAAGGTGTAGTGAATGTAGATCCCATTGTCAACTTATGAGTGTAAAAGCTAGAAACAAAAGCTACATATTCAGGTCCAAGTTTGTTGAGAGTGCTATAGACAAGTTGAATATCTTTCTTCTCTAAGCCACGTGATTTACATTGTGCTCTAAGGTCATTGTCCTTTGTTACATGATCTTGGATTTTGTCAAAAGACTTTGGATCAAGACTCATTAGTTCATGGTCAATATGATAACCACGAACTTCATTAGTTATATTATAGAGATTTTTTAATTTTTCCCATTCATTATATGAATCTTTACATTCTTCAATTTGAAACATTATATCAAGAGAAACTAAAATCCTTAGGAAACCAAGAGCTTTTGTATTTTCAAACATCTGGAGTAATTTTTCCTTATCATTTGTGGGTTCAGTTACCTTCTTCTCAACATAAGGTGTATATCATAGTTGCATTAAAGAATTTCATGCATTTTGATGCCATGTGTTGTAGTTGTATCGTGTGAGAAATGAAAATTTAAATGTACCCATTGTGAAGGAAAAATAGAGCACAAAGTAGAAGAGATGTACAAGCACAAAGACAACAAAAGACCCCCCCTTCTTTACTAAATCAAAGAACCCCCAAGAGAAAATGCCTTGGCACTTTATATTTAGTGTAGTTATAGATTTTTGGATTTCAATGCTTTTACAATTCCTCAAGAAATGAGCATATGTTGAAAGTATATTTTTGTTACAATTTCATATGAAATAAGTAGCATTAATGCAAATTACATGAAAAATCATGCACTTTCAAAAAAATCAGCTTGATTTGAGGTCATATGCAAAATTTATGCAGCTTTGAAGTTCTCGAATAGGGAACGATGAGGTGTCCTATTTGAGAATCAGTAATTTTTGAAAAATCTATGCACCAAAATCTGAAACCATCCTCATGAATACATAAAGTGCAAAAAATTAGCCCAAATAAGAAAAATGCATTGAATTTGGAGGTCTAGAACCCAAGTTATGAGCTTTCAAAGTTGGTCTTCAAAAACCAACCTATCAATGGAGAGGGGTATGATTTTTCTAAAATTTCATTTTGCCAAATTTAGTAGAACTACTATCAAATATTATGGTCTACCAAAAATAGTGAATGGCTAATATTATTGGTTTAATAATGGAAATAGGGTGCCCCACCTTTGAGGAGATAGGGTTCCTACTTCACACTTGTTACACTCAAGGAAACCTTAGAGACCTCAATTCGAAGGTGGAAAGGGGGAAAGATATCTTGCAATAATGTATCCTAGGGTGTGATTAAGGATTAAAAGGAGGCTCACCACAAAGATAGGGCTTGGAAAGACAAGTAACATGCAAAACGTAATGACGAAGCTTAATAATATGCAAGACTTGAATAGATGACTTAGAAATGAATGCAAAACATAATAGTAAACTAGAAAAGTACATAAGGGAACCTAGAAACCTATAGAAGCTTGAATGATGAAAATTTTGAATTTAATGCATACTAGGACTCATACCCCAGGCTAGGTGATTTAGTCCCAAATTAGGGTTTTTGGGTAGGAACAAAAATTTGGCAATGGCAGGTCTAGAAATCCTGAAATCTGGAAATTTGACTATACTGGAACTCATACGCTAGAATTGGAATATTAGTCCTACTTAGCTTTTTTAGAGGATCAAGATTTGAATCTACTCTTCAATCTCTGCTTCGTCTTCACAACTTGATTTTTGAATCTGAAATGTTGAATTCTGCTCTATTGATTCCCTCTAGTGGTCTTGTAAACAAGGTGAGAACTTTGAAAACTTGACAACTCTTCTCCAATCTTGCTCTTCAATGTGTCTTCAACCTAGGTTTGTAAAGCACACACTAAAGAGAGGGAAAAATGTTGATTTGTTAGTAGAAAGGAGTTTGCCTTGGTCAAACCCCGTTTTGGTAATCAAACCTTGAAATGAAATGAAATGGAAAGGAGGAATGATGAATGAAAAAAATGATATGTTGCAAACATGTATGAAATGGCTCCAAAGGATGTGGATCTTGACTCTTGCTTGAATGTTGTAGATCTTGAATTGAATGCTTGTTTGAATCATGAAGCCCTACATCACAAGTGTTAGCTCAAAAATAAACATGATGCTTGATACTTGAATAATGGTCTAAAACACTTGATAATCAACTCTTGAATGCTCTTGTAGACTCTTGAATGCTCTCGTGAACTCAAATTTTTTATAAGGATGCTTATTCAACTTTCTAGGTCACTTGATTGCTTGGTAGGAGAAAAATGAGTGAAATAACCTTGTATTTATACTTGTTTATGCCAAATTTCCTGAAATTACAACACTACAAGCCAACATCAGATTTAGGAGAATAAAATCCCACCAAGAATTTGAATTTAATTTAGGTTTAAGCTACACGAGACACATACGCTAGTTGTGGCGTATGAGCCCCATTAGGCTAGGCTTTGGGACACATTTTTCAAGAAAGATTTAGATTAATATGAAATTAGGATTAGGGCCCCAAAACTTAGGTGGGACCCATATGCCCAAGGTGGTGCATGAGTCCCAGATCACTAAATCTAGGCCCTACAATCCAAAAACACATGAATTATGATTGGATATTGATTTATGTCAAGATTATCCTCATAAATATGCATTAATTAAGGCTTGTGGATGGAAAGTGAGGCCAAATAAGGCATAAAGAAGCCCAATTTATTAATGAAACTCTAGATTAGTGTGAAAGTGTAAAGGTACACTTTACAACACCCTAAATAAGGCACAATTAAGTTAATTTAGTTTACAAGGGCCCACGATCTAATGTGAAGGTGTTAAACACATTACAACACTAAATCAAGGCAACATTATACTTAATTTAATACAGAGGGTCTCAACAAATGTGAAAATGTAAGGGGATACATTTTCTATCATTACAATCGATAGAATTAAAAAACATGTTTTTAAAATATAAAAAAATATTTAAAAATAAAAAGCATTAAAAATATATATAAAAACATTATATTTGTGTGGGGGGCCTTAGCCACCCCCACATCCCCACATGAGGTATTTAATAGCCTTTATAAATGGATAAGCCCATAAAGGGGTGTGGGGCCTTGTGGGCCCACAAATTTATATGGCACAGAGCCCTAAGGGTACCCACTTTCCCTTTTGAAATTTTTTTAATTTTTTTTTCAAAACTTTTTAGTGTTTCTTTTTTGGAACATTTAAAATCTAACATTTTTTTTAAATGTATGAATTTTAATTTTTTTGAATGCTTGGATTTTGAATTTTTCTTTTGCAAACTCAACTAAAATTGACAAATTAATAGTCGGTTTTAGCATTTTTGAACCTTCTGAGCACGATGGCAGGGTTGGATTAGACCTAGAATGCTCTGAAATGAGAGTTCTTTGATGGATCTTGCAACAAACCTCTCACTTCAAATTCTTGCAAATTTGGCCCTCATTGTCTAATTCAAACGAAATAAAGGGCAGATCTGACTTTCTCAGCTACTTTGGACTCAATGGTGAGCTTAGAAGTTCTCCAGGAAACTTCAGAAAACCTACAACTATCAATTCAATGTATGAACCCCTTCAGAAAATGATATTTTCTCCATACTTTTCTAATTCTCTAGATCATCCAAGGATGTAGGAGAAGAGCATACTTAGTTCTTTGAATAAAAACTCATATTTCCTAGAATATTTCTAACCCACAACTCATTCTTGTTTTGATACCATGTAATATTCTCCTAAATAGCCTACCCAAGATACAAATAAATGAAAGAAAGTGAATACATAAATAGGAGATGAGAGAGAATAAATTGTATTCCTCTCAAGAGAATGCAAAACTACTATGAGCTTGAGAATTGAGATTACAAAGGAAATGCCTTGGTTATATAGGCCAAGGGGAGAGATATGATGTAACTAGATTATGACAAGTGTTGTCATCCTCTGAGGTGTGACAACTTGAGTCATTAAAGCTCAACAACCTTATCCCCATGTAAAGTTAAGCTAGTGTGAAGAAGACCTAAGTGGAGAACTACTTAGATAAAGAAACCCTTTCACAATAACATAACTTCACACCAAAAATTACTATCCTTAGTAGAATTCATCCATCCATAGAAATTATGCTTAAAAAATAATCAATATAAAATGAATCTAGCCATATTAGAGCATAAGACAATGATAGTTATTGGCAATCACACCTTAGTGTACAATGGGTGTGCCGAAGATGTGTGGAAGGTAAATTAGGGAAAATTTTGGTCTATTTTTTTAATACATTTGTGCAGTATGCATGAGGTCAATTGGTAGCCCATTTAGAAAATGATGTTTTTGCAACAAAGGTCTTAAATTTAAATGGAAAAGTGACATCTTCAAGTCAATCATGCATCCACTTACAAGCATCTACATAGAACTAAAACTAAACCTCTAAATCAAGAAGATAATCAAGCTCCATTACCAATAGGCTCATGTTATGCTTCAAATAGGGAGAGAGGGAGAGAAAGGGAGAGCTTCATAGATAGAGATGGAAGATGTAAATATATAGATATGGAGAGAAAGGGAGAGAGAGGGAGAGAATGAGAGAGGGAGAGATAGAAAGACAAAGATATAGGGAGTGATATATAAGAGGTAGAGACGGAAATATATAGGGGTAGAGAGACATGGAGAGATAATAAGATAGAGATAGAGGGAGTGATGAAAAAGAAATATGGAGAGATAGAGATAGAGAGGTAAAGAGATAGAGGTAGAGATAGGGAGGGAGAAACAAGGAGTGTGTGTGTGTGTGTGTGTATGCATAAGAGAGAGAGAGAGGGTGATAGTTATGTATAAATATATAGAGAGGGAGGGAGAGGAAGGAGAAAAATAGAGAAGATAGGAGAGAGAAGTATAAAGATATAGAAATAGGGAGTGATAGGGAGAGATAGAGATAGAAAGAAGGAGAGATGGAGAGATAGATACAACTTGGGAATAATAGAGGGGTGAGATACAAAGAGTCAAAGACAAATATATAGAGAGATGGAAGGAGAGACAAAGAGAAAGAGGGAAAAATAGAGACAAAAAGAGGGAGATAATGAAAGAGGGGGAGTTAGAGAGAGCAAGATAAATATATAGGAAGTGATATATAGAGAGAGGTAGAGAGGGATATATATAGAGAGAGAGAGATTAGGAGAGATGGAGGGAGAGATTGAGTGAATAAGTGAGAGAGATAGAGATAATGAGATATAAAGAGTGAGGGATAGGGAGAGATAGGAAGATAGAGATAGAGGGGGAAGAGTGAGATAAAGGAGGTGATAAAGATAAGTAATAGAGATAGAGGGAGAGAGAGATAGAAGGGGGGAGATAGAGAGATAAAGAGATATATACAATAGGAAAGATATAGGGGAAAGAGAGAGAGATGTAAGGAGAGGTAACGAGATAGAGATAGGGGAGAGATAAAAAGAAGATGGAGATGGAGATGGAGATGGATATGCAGAGAGAGGGAGAGAGAAATAGAGATATAAAGAGAGGGAGACAAAGAGGGAGATCTATGGAGGGATAGAAAGATATAGGAGGTCATATATAGAGAGGTAGAGAGAGGGAGATATATATAGAGAGAGAGGTACAAATGTGGAGATATATAGAGAGAGATATAGGAAGAGAAAGAGAGATATCTTTACATCTCTATCTCTATGCTTCTCATGATCTCTTTATCTCTCTCTTCCTCTCTACCCTATTTCTATCTATATTTTCCTTCCCTTCTCTCTACCTCTATCTGTGTTTCTCTATTTCCCTCTCTCTGTCTCTTTCCCTCTCCCTATCTATCTCTCCCTTACTCTCTTTTTTTCCATCCCTATTTATCATCCCTTCTCTCCCACTTTCCCTCTTTATCTCTCGACCTCTCTCTATATATTTTTTGTCTCCTATTTCTCTTTATTTCTCTATCTCTATCTCCCTCTCTATGTGACTATCTCTCTCTCTCTCTCTCTCTCTCTATTCCTCTATATATCTACCTCTATCTTCATATCTCTATCTCTTTTTATCTCTATATCTCTTTGTCTCCCTCTTTATCTCTCTATTTCTCTTTCTCTCTATCTATATATCTCTATCTTTATCATTTTGTATCTCCCTTTGCCTCTCTTTATCCCTTCATTTATATCTTTGTTTCTCTCTATATAACTCTCTTTATCTCTCTTTGTCTATCTGCATCTCTCCTCCTTTGTCTCATTTGCTCCCCCTCTCTTTCTCTCTTCTTTTCTTTCTATTTTTTCTCTATTTGCCTCTATATCTTATCTCTATCTCCCTCTCCCTTCTCTCTTTCTCTCTCTATCTATTTTCCTCCTTAAGTGTGCAATGGGTACACTAAAGAGGTTATAAAGGTGAATTATCATATCCTTAATCAAATGGTAGGCTACCCTCAACATAAATGCCTAGGGACATGTGCTATCCTTGGATTGTTGGTATGAAATGACTAATCAAAAGTTATCTTCTCTTTTGCACACACTTTATAACTTTTAATTTAGATTTTAAGTTTGAAATTCATTTTATTATATAAATTAAAATAAAAAATTAAAATAGAACTATTATACAATAATTAAATTTTAATAAGACAAATAATTATAAATTAAATTAATTCTAATATTTTTTAATTATTATTTATAATTTTATAAAAGGACATAAATAATAAAAATAAATTTCAAAACTTAAATATAAATAAAAAATTAAAATAGAATAAATTAAATGCAAAGTCAAAATATACCAAAATTCAAATATTTATAAACATAATAATTTTTAAAAATTAATAATGAATAATAAAAAATTTAAGTTAATAAATTATTAAATTAAAAAAAAAACCAAATTTTAATTTATTAGAATTGAAATATTAATAAAATATGTATCTAAAAACGATAATTAATATATTACAAACAATATTAATATTAATTAAAAGATAAACTCAATCAACAAATAAAAATGTTATTATAATATTATCAAGTTAACCATAAATATAGTTAAATTATTAAATAACTTAAAATTTTTAAAAATCAAGTAAATATTAAAAATAAAAATAAACCAATAAAATTGTTAAAGTTAGAATTTTAACTTTTACATTAAAAATTATAAGTAACACCAAACTTAAAAAATCAATTAATAATTTTTAATTTTTTTTAATATTGAAAAAATAATTATATTTAATAAAAACTTATTTTTTATATATATATATATAAATCTAAAAATCTAAGTTTGAAATTTTTTAAAGAAAAAAATGCATTCTTATCCTACCTTTCCCTACTTTAAAGCTAAGATTGGATAAGAGTGTAGTTGTTTTTTCTTTCATTATATATTATATTTTTTAATATTTCAAAAAATTTGATGGCTGAGATCATTTCAATTATCTTTCATCCTTCTTTGTAACTTTCAACCATTGATTTTCAAAAGTAGGTCATCCACTTCATATAAGGAACGCCTTTGGCGTAAAAATACCTTTGCATTGTAACAATTATGCAAAGTCCCAAAATTATAATTGGATTAATGGATACAATGAGCACAAATGATAAATTACCTATATAAAAACATGTTACTAGGTAGGTTCATTAGCTTATTCACTTAGACACAAAATGAAAAAATACAAAGAAATCGGTGTCATGTTACTATATCATTGAATGAATATTTCTATAAGATTTAAGGTTGTTAATCTCTAAGGTCAATGAAAAACCCAAGAGAATTCCTTCCTATTAGAGTACCTTATACAAAAATAATGAATGACCACCTCTCAAACTAGTTTAATTGTGTAGTGAGTCTAGAATGATATTCAATTTAGTATTTAATTGTGGTACTTTGTTTTGTTCCATAAAATAACAAGATGTTACTAAAATAATTCAAAATGAGCAGTTAACCTTATCACTTTGTTGGCAACATAAAACTATTTATTTTTAATTTAGGATTCTCTCCGATTTCTACATATCTTTCTACCGGCCAAGTACAATATAGATCTCAATTCTAAAAACTTATCTCATAATTGGAAATGAAGGATAGGAATTTTTTTCTATATTCATTTCATAAACCAAAATTAACAAGTATACACATATATGAATGTACCCGAAAAATATACAAATATATCTAGATATAATTAATTTTAATGCATAATGTTTACACAAATATTGTAGATTATTCAATCTTACTTTAATACAACTAAAAAATATTAATAAGACAAACCAAATTATCATACATGAACACACAACTAAGAAACTAGAGAAATAGTTGACTATCAACAACCTTTGAAACTAGTGCATATATCTACATTTAAACCAAACTTATTTTTTATACTAGACTAAAAGATTCCAAAGTAAATGAATCCAAAACTAGAAAGAGATAAGTAGGTTGAGTCAAGTTTGGATCCCTCTTCTAATACTTTCCCACTATAATAATTAGCTAGAGGATAAAAATCAAAGCAAAAATCTCCATATAAGCACCATGCCAACACCAAAATAGAAACAAGCTAGCATAATGGTTTCTAAAACCCTTGCATGGGTTACAAAAGCTTTTAACTAGAAAACTCAAAGAGAAGTGAAAAATTGATTATCAACAATAATTCTTTCCCAAGGTGCTAAAGGCTAGCTAAAATAGATACCAAATAACATTAAATGACACTAAAAAATATATTGGCATAAGATAACTATAAAAAATCAAGTTACTTTATACGATTATATTATCGGTCTTGTTTGAAATTCCCCAAGCCACATAAATAGGATGCTAATTGATAGAATAACAATTATTTTTTAAACAACAACCAAGATATGACAACCAAATATGCACAGATGTTTCATATCAAAACCATGACACAAGGATTACCAAAAAGACAACATCACCATTATGACAAGAAAGGTGGCACCATTGAATGACATTGATTATGGGATGAATTCACAATGATGGACCAATGAGAGAGATGTAAAACACCCCAAATGATGATTGAGTACTAACCCATGATCACATTCTCTTGTGAACACACCACAAGGATGGGATGAGGGAATCATCAACCTTGAATCTCCACTAGTACACACTTACAACCTCTCACAACACAAAGGAAACTACCCATTGGTGGAACAACTAAAAGATACCACATCTCAAATAGACAACATGAACACCAACTTTCTAAAACTAAAGCATAAGACAAATCCCAAGATGGATAAATCCCAATAAGGAGCCTCTAACACAATGGTTAGACCCCTAGAAGGCAAGAAAACCTTAGGAGGCAAAATCCTCCCCAATGGAAGTGGTTCACTTTAAGAAAAAACATACTTCCCAATTGAAAGGTTTCATAACCCTCAAGGTATGACACTTGTCACAAAGTGATAACATGGGATGATTCACTAGGCCAAGGGGAACAAATTTTGTATACAAATTGTCCCCAAGAAATGGTCAAAGGAACTCACTATCCTATGAAACAAGGGACAATAATGTGCTAGAGGATAGTAGCACCCAAGGACACTAGTGAATCAGAGGGACACTAGTTAAGGTTCACCTATGTCCTACATCTATGCTAGGGTCCTAGATTGGTGTTGGAGTCATGGCATAGCACTAGAGTCCCAAGAATGTGTTGTAGTCCTTTCCTACATTGGTGTCTTGTGCTCGCATTAGTGTCTTGTCCAATGAGCCAATCAAAGCCCTCATTTGGACCACCATGCCAAGAAAAATACTCAAGGCACACAAGGAAAGAGTCACAACATAATTCAGGATTTGAAATGACAAAAAAGACTAGGAGATTGAAGTGAACACTAACACCCAATCTCCAAACCCACTAGTTAAAAAAAGAAATAACTCCCAAGGGATGCAAAGTCAACAAGGGACTCAAAAACAAGAAAAACAACAATGAAAATTAATGGGAAGGAGCCCTACCCATCCTATGCACACCAATGCCACAAGGAGAACCCAAAATAGCCCCATACTGAGGCAAGTTTGTCACACCCAAAACACACTCGACAAAAAAAGAAACTAGAGATTCAATGATTACCAAGATACATGTTTTCTAACATTATATTCATTTTAAACCCAAATTAAAATGTTCTCTAGTTAATTTTAACAAACATTACAAAAATGATAGAAAACATATGAAATGGCATGCATGATCAACACCAACATTAATACACAGTAAATGCAAATATAGTATCAATTCCACTTATGTGGTTGGTTTATAATCCTTCTAAATAGGAGGACTCAAGTGTCCTACATTATACAATCTTACAAAATAAAGATAATAATACACCAATTGAAACTTGAAGCATTTTCCAACCTTCAACTTGATTTTGGAGCTCTCCAAATGGATCCTCCAAATCCCAATGGTGGTTCCACACCACCATACCATGTGGTACCCTTAGGTCCATCCCATAATGCTAGGAGATTATTGCAAGGGCCACAAACACACTCACACCAACTAGGGGAATAAATTTTACACACATTCCAATCCTAGTACATACAAAATAGGTATGAACAACATAAAATAATTGCTAAACTAAGAACACAAGATGGATAAGGATAGGCACATGCTAGGTATAAAATGAAACTACCATAAGGATGAGGGTGAAACATTGAAAAAGGTGATCCTAAGTCTAATGCAAAGAACCTAGGATCAATTTTTGGCTTTTTCTAGGGGTTTCATTAGGATGCAAATCAACAAGGTGATTAGATTAACTTTCAACCATGAAGGGGAGTCAATCAGAACTAGATCTACATCTACATCTTTGTGGGCCTTAGGGATGAATTGGAATTGATTTCCTTGATTGACCTAATTAGATTATGTGATCTAATATGAAAATTTCAAATTTTGATAATAAGAAACGGTAACAAAGTTTTTCAAGCAGATCTGAGAAAAGTAGAGTAATGTGCACCTATCCTATAAATTCAGAGATGGTTTGAATAGGAGGACAAATCTTCCCAAGGGAATCTATGTCCTTGTAGGGATATTTAAAATATGTTTTTGTAGTCCTCTTATGTCAAATATCAGATTCCCAATTCCACCTACAAATTTTCTGAATCACTACCGAATAATTTTGTAAGTGAGTTTCCATGGCTTGACAAGATGTAGGGCTTTGAATGCAACAATGGAAAATGGATCTTCAAGCTTCCTTCAATCTTCTCCAAACTTGAAACGTACATATTCAAAGAGATAAGAAAGGTTGTTCCATTTGGGGGCTTTCCTTAGTCAAATCCCGTGTTAGTTTTCCCACTTTTATAATGGCAATACCAATTATATAAAAGATAAATGATAAGAAGGAATGATGAATTCAAAAAATTTTGCAACTCACCACCCTTCAATGGCTTCCTTGAAGAATTGAAGTCATGTACATCGACTCAAGGTCTTGAATCTTGTTTGAATTGCTTGAATTTCTTAGAGAACTACAAAATGGTTAGCCTTCACAAAAAATGATAATATGAACATGCATAAACTCACATAGGATTTGACATGATGCTTGGATATTGAATTGCTGCAATAAGCTTTGAAATTCTACTCTTGAATTCTCTTGACTTTCTCTTGACAATAGTTTTTTGCTCTTGGTTTTCTGTTAGATTTGGAATGATGCAATAACTAGGCATTTATAGGCATTTATTCAATTTCTCACAAATTAGATCCCGATAACCAAAAGTTTCAACTTGAATCGGAAATGATAGAATTTCAACACCGATATATTTAAATTTGGGAACAAGCAAAATAGGGGCATTTCCGCCATAAGTCATCTCTATCCTTGCCCTATTTTTTTGGGATTTAAGGTGTTGAGGATAAATTTTTAGATGAATGCATTTATTTGATGCTTGTAATTTATCAGAAAATGATAAAATAAACCTCAAAATGCATAATTTAAGAAATTTGGGGTTCAATCAGGTCCAATAAATTAAGGGGAGAAAAATATAGTGTGAAATTATCAAGGGTGAAAATTTATGACACTATAGAGGGAACTAGTGAGAGGCAAGGAGTGTCATCACAAAGCACAAAGAGATGGCTTGAAGACTTGATTACTATGTCCATTGCAAGGAAAAGGGAGTAGCATCCATCACCTAATTGGGTGTGGTATGCCCTTGGCTAGTCATATCAAACTTGTTTAATATCTCAAGCTATGCCACCAATAAAATCTTAATAGATTAATCAATTACACAATTTCGTCTTGATTTACAAAGTTCTACCACTATTGTGGCCACAAAATTACATCTAAACTTGGGACAATGTGTAGAGTCGCTCCCCCTAACCCTAGACCTCAATCCTAGTTTTTTGATGCTCCAATTTATCCAATTGGACATGGAACATAAAATGATGCACAAACATAGCCTAAAATATTAAATATGATTTTGTAGCATTGTAAATTGTCACCCTTGACAATTTCACACTAGATTTTTCTCCCTCCTATGTGCATGGACCTAATTGTACACCTAATTTCCTAAATTATGCATTATGTGGCCCATTTGAATATTTATCAGTAAATCACATGTACAAAACCAAGGAAAATATTTAATATTTTTCTCTTGACACTTTACAACCCACAAAATAGGGTGGAGACAATGGTTCTCTAGGTGACTTTGTCCCCTATTTTGGCTCCAATTTTTAATATGTCGGAGTTGACATTTTATTATTTGAATTTCAAATTTCAAATGTTAGCTATTGGGATTTAATTTTTGAGAAATTAGATTAATTGCATATAAATACCTAGCCATTGTATCATTTAAGAAGGAATTGAAAACAATTGGTGATCAAGCACTTTTGGAAGCAATTGTTATCAAGCCAAGATAATTCAAGAGCAAAGATATTGTATCATTTAATTGTCAAAGCATCATGTCAAGTTTTATGTGAGTTCATTTTTATGCATACATTTTATTTGTGAGGACTAACACTTGTAGATATTCAAAGAAATCCAATCCAAATTTCAATCAAGCCTTGAAGATATGTGCATGACTTTGGTCCTTCAAGGAAATCATATTTGAGTGTTGAGTTGCATCCAATTGTTGATTCATCATTCATTTATATTTTAGCCTCTATCTCTCAAAAGGATGAGCTCTCTATCATTAATTGTTCCATTGTGGAGGTGGAAACACCAACATAGGGTTTGACTGAGGCAAGCCCCTATATGGAGCTACCCCTCCTCCCTCTTTGAATGTGTTGGTTACAAATCTGAAGAATATTGAAGGAAGATTGAATATCATTTATTCATTGTTGCATTCAAAACCCTAGAACTTGACAAGATATAAAAACTCAATTATCTCAACATCCGACGAAGATCCAACAGTGAGATCAAGAAGGATGAAGCCTCTAATCAGACACGTGAGGACTATGAAGGTAGATTAGAAATTTAGTTACACAGGCATAGGAACCTTGGGTGACTTTTTCTAGTCAACTCAAGAAAAAATTCAGACCACAGGTGCATAAAATTCTGCTCATTTTGTTTCTAATAATCAAATTTGTCTATTAGTTTCTAGATTTTTTGTTTTCACATTAGAAGTAGTGTATTTTCATTATTAGCTAGTTGCATCATTGTATTTCATACAAAATCCATTTCAAACTCCTCCCTAAAAATCAATTTGGTACCCAAGGGTTGATTGAATGACCTTCTAGGCTGTAAGTTAATCTTATGTCCTTGCCACCTCAAATTCTAAATTATATACACCATGAAAAGATATGAAATCCTAAGTTAAGTCCTAGGGTTTCACTTTTCCACCATATAATTTTGGTGAACCCAACACATTAACATTATAAACCTTCTAAAATATTAAGCATATCATCTTATATCTAAAATTAGCATTGGATTGTTTTACATTATTCATTTCAGCATTCATTATTGCATTAAAAAACATAAAAAAAATCAAAAAAATTCATATCATATTTCATTATAGGTTGCAATAGGGTTAATTTCACTCATCATAGGTCAGATCTACATCTTAATTGAATTTACAAATCTGCATTAGGTCATTTTAGATCCAAAAATTGTTCATTGCATTCATTTAGGCATTCTTCATATAGTTCAAAAGATTAAAAAATTGCATTGTTTTGTTTCAAAGAGATAAAAAGATCATCATCTTTCAAAATTTGCATATTAGGATCAGTCAATTGCTGCATTTCAGATCTGGAAACTACATGTGGAATTGTATTTTATTGTTTGCATATTTTGAAAATTATTTGTACACTTGCATTTGGCATTACATAATCATAAATTGGACAAATTTTTGAAAACTACTCACCTTCAGATTTGCACAATCATAGAAAAGAAAAATTAAACAATATTACAAACATCCAACCTTTGAATTTAGCAAAAAAAAATTCTATACAAGGGTGGCCTTGGCAGCCTTGTCCAATTTTTTCTTGCTCAAATTTATTTGAAAAACCTTCTCATGATTTTCTATTCATGTATGCTTTCAATTTTTCAAACCATTGTGGTATAATAGTTTGAATTTCATTGCACACACTATATTTTTATATAATGGCTAAATGTTTTGGTGAAATATTGACTTCTTTGAAATCCTTGGTTGATGTTTTTGTTAGGATAGCTGGCATTATAATTGTGTTGGATGAATATTCTGTAATCACTTCATTAATTATAAAATGGTGATTTCAACCACAGCTATGATGAGATATAATCTCTCCTCTCAGAAAGGGGAGGTTGCCTTCTTACTGCTCTCTAAACTAACTAGTAACTAACCTAGATTATGTACACTAAATTTATCCATTGGGTGTTACAGTCATCCTTTTCTCTTTTTTTAGAAAAGATGGTTTTCTTGTTACAACAATACTATTACAATAAGTAATTCACTTCAAGTATTATTTAGAGTAGTAATAACCAATATCCAACTTGACTAAATGTAAGAGTAATCAAATAGATACTAGTGAGTTCTATAGCTTGAAAATCCACAAAAGCTCAAAGACTTTTGTTGTTTCCAATGAGGATTCTTAAAAATAAAATGTGAATCATGGTGCAGCTCAAATACTTCAACATACACCACCAATAGATCCAAAAAACGTAGCAAATAATCGTAGCTCAAAGTCTCTAAGTTATCAACCGAGTTCACACACTAAAACATAAACTCCAAATATAATGATATAACACAAAGACTATCAAGATCATATTTGAATTCCCTTTCAAATATGAGACGTAACACCACTTAATCAACCAATTGCAAGAAAATGTAGTAAGGACGTAAGAACAATCTTACACATAACCAATAAGATCCAAAACAAAGGTTGGATGCAAAATTCACCTCTTTTATTGATTGATATTTGATATACACATTAATAACAAAGATCCCATATGTTTTTCAAAACGGAAGTGCTTCACTTCAAAAGATAAAAGGTCTTTAATACAAAGAAACTCCCTCATATATATATAGGAGAGTTGAGAGAACAAAGAGGAAAAGCTAACCTAATTTCACTTTATATTCAACAACACAATTTGATTTGATTTAGGACTTGTGCTCTTTTACATGTAATTACATATGGATAAAAGACATGTAAGATGTTGAAAACTAATTACATAAAGAAAAATGATTGAAAATAAACTAAGTGTAACAAAGACACGTCCATCATTCTCCATCACATTTCTCTAGAAAGTCTTCATATTTTTTCATGGTTGCTTGAACTTCTTCATCAGTATGACCTAAAGTATGTTTGGAAATAGCAAGATCTCATGTGATTGAGTCCTTGAAGGTGTTGCAAGCTTTTCAATGCCTTTATAAAACAACCTTCAGATTATCTAAAGTGAGTTGAATGTCCATCAATTTATTAATTGAAGCTACTAAGAAAGCTTCGTTTTCAAATTCCTTTTCAATCATTGATGTAAATTCTTAGATAACTATATCAATGGGAAGAAATTTTTGCAATGCATATCTTGCTCAGTGACAGATTTGACATTTATGGAACAACAATAAATCAATCAAAACTACTTAAGAATCGAGACACAAAAGATTGGAATGGCATGCAAGAGTAGCTGCAAAAATTTCATATTTTCTAGTGTTAGAGAAAAAATAGGGTTTTATGCAGTAGTGGGAAAAAATTGAGATTTTGCATGTGTTTTGGAAATTCAGATGCAATGGCGCAATAAAGTTGAGCTCTTGCAAGTAATTTGATGGCATGAATGCAAAGGTAGAAAAATTTTGATCTTTTGCATGGGGTATTAAACTTTAGATGTGATGGCTCAAAATTTTATAGAAAAACCATATTTGATTAGTTTACATCATTTTCTAATGATTCAAGTTAATAGATTAGATTAAAGTTGGTTGTTTTCTTTATAAAAGTGTAATATATGACTTTGAACTTTCACCCACTTCTACTTGATATTTGCACAATAGTTTTTTGCAACCTATTCTAATATTAATTGAAAGAAGTGAAACCAAAATATAACCCTTACACTATAGTGAATTTAAAAAAAATGAGAGAAAAATATATAGAAAATTATTTTATTGATAGTAAGTTTCAGCTCTAAATTATTCACATCAAAATGATTATTTTCATCACAATAAGTAATATTGTATAGCACTATATGTTACAATGATTACATGCTAATTTACTAATAATTTTAATAAAACTATATAAGAGAACTAGAAAATAGCAGATAAAATATTATGCATGAATAAATTAAATTAAAAAAAATCTTACATATAAGATCACTCTAAAAAAATCATGCAAGTTTAAATATGTATTGATCATACATGCCCAATAAATTGTATTGGAACATGCACCTTTAGCAATAGTATAAACATGCGATAAAAAAAACTTCAATACCAAAGAAGGCTAAATATTTTTAAGAACTTTAACCTATCTTATCTTATTTAGAAGCATTTTAATCATATCTTTCCACTCTCCTAATATCACATCTAGGGTGAGATAGATAAGATGTATTTAATTGACACACTTATCATATTTAGGCATATAACATGAATGATATATTACACACTATAAATAACTTAAATATTAAACACCATATTGGCCATGACAACGACCTTTACTTTTGTTGGATTTTACATTTTGATTAACAAAAATCATCAAACTAATCATAAATTGTTAAAAACAAAATTGAAATTTCTTGTGGTTGTAGGTGCTTTCCCACCCTTCTGCAGGAGGATTTCTTACACATAATGGGTGGAATTCTACTATGGAGGCAATCAATTTGGGAGTTCCTATGATTGGATGGCCCTATTTTTCTGATCAATTTGTTAATTGTAGATTTGTCAAAGATGTGTGGAAAATTGGCTTGGATTTTGAAGGTGTTGATTCAAATGAATACAAAATGGTAAGGAAGGAGGTGGTGGAGAGTAAAATTAAAGGTTTGATGGGAGGTTGTGTGGGAAAGAAATTGAGAGAAAATATTATGAAGTTAAAGGAGGCTTCAATCAATGTAGTGATGGAAGGAGGTACTTCTCATGTAAACTTGAACACCTTTGTAGAAGACATGGTAAAATTAGTGAAATCTAATGTGTGAGATTATCGAAATAATTTAATTTATCTTCTATAGTAAATATTTTTTAATAATTCAATGTGTTAATTGCAAGAGTTAGCCAATAAACTAAATCTTTTAAATCTATGAACTTTTCAAACTGGCATTAATATGATTTTTTAATTATTTTGTATGAGTTGATTTATATTTTTATTTATACATATTTAGTTTGCTACATGATTTTAGAGGAATAAATTGCATGGTTTTCATCTCTATGAGCATTCATTTTACATTATTTTGTATGGATGTGGTTAATGTCTAATCTTAGTTTTTGAATAATTTTTTGAATATATTAGTTGGCATTAATATTAAAATTATTAATTTGACATGTTTTTCTATCACTAGAGATAAGGACAACCCTATTCATTGGGGTTTTTTCCTTTAGACTAGATCATCTTAAAGGTTTTATCCCATGGATAGAACAATGGTCATGTTATTTTCTCCCAATTTTGAATTTTAAATCTCTTGATTGTCTAAACTAAAATTCGAGGACCATGATTCTAACTTCTTGGCTTACATGTTAAGGGTCTCAAGTTGTGTTCTTGTGAAAAAAACATCATTTTAGGTCATTTTGATCATCACTTTATATAACATAATATGACATAAGCTATATTGTGCTAGAAAACGGGTCTCCATGCTTTTTTTAAAACTCACTAGAAATGTAAAAACTAATTGGAATTTAAAATGAGGTTGTCACTGCAAAACAAAAAACTTGTCGATGATAAAAAAAAATCTTGAATTGAGGGGACAAAGCTATGTTAGAAACTCGTGTACCTCTACAAAGAATATGAACTAGTACAAAATTATACAAATGTACAAATGATGTACAACTGTAAGGAATTTTCCCTCCAAAAAACTACAATAAAAAAAAAATCACCCAAATTTCTTTTGCTCACCTTTTTGTGAAATGATAGTCGATCTTTAGGTTTTTTGTCACTTTTAATGTAATGGTGAGGTCTGTTTGGCCTCAAAATACACCAAAAAAATCCCAATTCTAGTTCTCATTAAAAAAGGAGATGCAGATCTTAGATATGGTGTTTTTGTAGACCTTGAGGAAGAAACCCTCAAAAAAGGACAAGGGGTTTTGAATCCATATTTTTATACCATGTTGAAGATGTGAAACAAGAATAGAAGCAAGATCAAATAGAAAATAAAGAACATCTTCCACCTGTGAAAGATGCAACAGAATATTTTTTATTTCCTCAAGTAAAATAATAATTACATAATGCAATGAACAAAGAAAATACATTACTTTTTGTGCAAGGACTAAAAAACTCTAATAAAATCCCTAACCAAGCTAAATAAAGTAATAATGTGTAATTAAATAAATAATTACACCAACAAGTGATATATTATTTATGTGGAGAAACCCTTCCAAGAAAAGACTCCACACCCAAAGATATCTAATGCTTATCTTAATCTCTTGGATGACTATACATCAATATAACATGTCTCTCTAATAATATTTTAGTAGCACTTTGTTACTTCTTCAATATGCAAAATAACCATACATACTATATACCCAAGGCTCTAGTTTATACAAGAGTTAGAGGTGAGAATACCATTTTGGCATCTCAAAACAAGTGGTAAAATCACATGCAAAATTCATATGTCATCGGGTATGTGCAGGATCATCATGGAAAAGATAGGCCCTTAAGTGGCAATAAAATTCAAAAAATCAGAGTTAGGCAACTTAACGTAAAATTTTGAATAAGTTCAATGAAGTAGTACTTAAATTTTGAGGAAAAAATAAGAAGTAGGTGTCTGTCTGACCACCCTAACCACAATAAAATGATAATATTTTATATATAAGTAGGGGACTCATGTCCCAATGTGATGCATATCTTTTTGTAATTTTTTTCTAAGTAAATAATTAATTATGATTTTTTATTACAAATTTTAAAAAATATAAAAACTCGTATGTCTAACCACCTTAACTTGGTAAAAAAATTCATGAAATTCAATTTTATTTTTTTACCCTATAGTATGCAAAGCATAGAATGTGACATATGTTTCGGATTCAAAAAATGTGATACCATTTGAAAGTTATAGATGTTTTTCAATCAACCTATCAATCAAGACTTTAGTCATAATTCAAATAGAAAATGAATAATAATAATTTACTAAATTCAAAGTAAAGTATAATTTATATTGGTGGAAAGCTGAGAATCTCCTAAAGAAACCCTTTTCGTTTCATCAATTTTAGGTAAAAAAAAAGTCGTTAGCCACATGGGTCATCATATCATTTTGATATTGCCACTTTTTGGCCCATCATGATCTTGCACATACCCCATCCTTAGTGTACAACCTATAAACTTAGTTAATAATAATAAATCATCACATTGCCTTCATATGGGTGCCTAACCCACAACAAATCAAAATCTGTCAATATTGTGTGCTCCAATACACATTGATGACTCAGATGGCTAACATGCACAACATGCAAACTTTGGTGCCCCACTAAAGATAATATGCAACAAAATACATAGATATGCAAGTCTAAGTTGTTGTCCCCCAAAATTGGATTCTCGAAAGGAATATTTTGACAATATTCTCAATAAACATCACTGAAAATGTGTCTTCCTCTATGAAAGAAATTACAATTTGTCATAGGTAAATAAATATTAAATATATTTATCTCTCATGAACCTAGGCATCTAATTACACATTTCAAGGATCATGGATCCACATGAAAATAACTTAGGATTGTAGGGTTATTTTTTCTTTATCCTTATAGACATGAGCTTGGGACCTCTCAATTCTAGTTCTTAGTTTTTCCTAGAGTTTGATCCCTGATCCATCTTTCTCTCTTGGATTTCATACCTTGGCTGGAACTTGAAACCTTAATTTTTGGCTCTAAATTCCTCTCCAATCCCAACTCTCACCACCTTTGGGTCCCAATTTATATTTTCTCCCCATTCCTACCATTTTTTTATCACTTATTAGCTGAATGTTCTACTTCTTCCCCAAGCTCAATGCGTGTTAGTTGTAGCTATGTTCTAGTTTCCAAATTCCTTTCAAAAATTGAACCTAAAAGATTTATTTTGATGTTTAGATTTCAAGAGCCTATTTCCTATTCCCTCCCAAAAGCTAAAATCCATGTGGCATTTTAGATGTTCCAATTTCTAGGTTCCCAACTTAACACCTATGAGGAACCCATTATTAAAGAGCATATTTTCAAAAAGTTTTTTTAGCACCAAATTTCTCGTTGCTCTATATTCTCTCCCAATTACCCACCATTAATATAGATGGTATTATCAATTACCAATAATGAATGTGCAAACTCTCTTTCATCTTTAATTGTGAATCTAATGATCAACTAGATAGGCATTGATCTTAGACACATTTTACCAATCTCACATCATCAAATAAATCAAAAACATAAATTGGTAGTTTAGGAAATAGAACTACCTTCTATGCATTCATGACATTGTAATATGACCAAGGATTTATCATCAAGGGAGCTATACAATGAATTCATATCATGTGGGTTATAATTAAACATTTTTATGATCTATATAGGGGTTTTGATATAGCTAGTTGTACTTGGTTCAATGACAAGATTTGGACCAAATCAACATGTTGGGTTTGGCTATCGATATTTTTGGTTGTCAATTTTGTGCAATTTCAATTTGAATGAAAATATGCATCCACCCAAGATGATTTCCACATAACCCAAATACATAAATCTATGCAAAACGGTATTGAACATCTATATACAAAATAATAGACAACATACCATCAAAGATGACACAAGATATACCATGTGAAAACCCTCAAGAGTGAAAAACCCAACCTCCAAAAGAATTCATCACTCATGTATTATTCAACAATAAATATTATAATACATCTTAAGAGTTCTCCATGAACACCTTTGAAATACCAATCACTCGATGTGAACAAGCATGTAACCACACATCCCATGACATGCTTGAAACCTCAAAAATGCAAACAAGAGATTCTCTCAAACCACCTTAGGAAAAATAACCAATTAGCCAACCTTAAAACACTACCCATTTTTTTTCTTGTATAGAAATAATCTGAAACAAAACCACTAAATGGTATTACATAAAAATATGGCTAATACCATGAGCTTAAGAAATCATTAACCCCAACATTTACTTTTTGGTACAATTTTTTTCCAATATCAAACATTTCCCCAATGTGTAACTATAATGATAGAAAAAGGTTGCCCCCTAACATGACCTTGATTTAGTGTTGCAATATGTCTAACATATTCACATTAGGTCTTGGGCCATTGTGAACTAAATGAGCTTATTGGTGCCTTATTTAAAGTTTTGTAAAGTGTTGTAACAAACTCTCATATTTTTCTAGGGTTGACATTAATATTTGGGATTCTTTATGCTTTAATTGGTCTTATTTTGCATCCACAAGCCTCATTTAATGCATCTTTTTGACAATGATCCCAACACAAATCAACATCCAATCATAATTCAGGTGTTTTCAAGTTGTGTGGCCCATATTTGGTGGTCTAGGACTCATTCGCCACCTTGAGCATATGAGTCCCACCTAGGGTTTTGGGTCCTAATCCTTGTTTTACACCTTTCTAAGAATTTTTGAATTTGGTTGTAACACCTCACCGTGCAACCCCAAAGGACAACTAATGACAATGATTTATAACAATTTTTTTTTGTAAAGGATGACCACTATGTAATAACCAACAACTAAATAATCATACAACAATATTATTATTATATAAAGATGCCTAATTGGTCCCATGGGTTTACATGGTTGCATTACTCGAAAATGATCCCAATCAAATAACATCACTATAAATAAATGCCAAGTAATAAAATAATAGAAACATACACTACACAAGACAACATAATTATAAACATACAATCATTCTTAATCCATAGAGATGACAAGAGTACATACATCATTTTATTACATCACCATGAATAGTTCAATATTACATTTATGGAGCATATTTCCAAAGATACAACACATCAAAGATATAATAGTACATTACATAATGCTTCTCTTATATCAATAGGAAGAGTACATTGAGTACAAAAATAATGCATCAATGAAGAATAGAGTACAAGCATAGAACAATCTTCAATCAGAAGAAGCCTTGGAATCTCAGCATCTGCTTCCACTTCTCGCATCACGAACACAACCTGGGAACCCAATCAAGTGCATAGCATGTTCCACCTGAACATGTGGACCCAAAGGCCCACCCCCATGCTAGGAGATAACAAGAGGGACCCACAACCAAAGAAAGTTCAAACAAACAAGACTAACACAACCTCGACACAAAACAACAACAAACACACACAAACCACACATAAAACAAACAAAAGGAACCTTCTCTTCCAGAGACACAAGAACAACAAAGGGAAACAACAACCATGGATGTTAAAGGAAGGAGTGTCACCACATAAGCTCGACCCAGGTTACCCAATGCAGATCTTCATAGGTTATCGGCCCCCCACTTGGTTAAACCCTGGCAACCTAAACGAATCCCCGACCCCCATTCTCACTCATGCAGGATCAACATACCTTTCAAAGGGACCAGACAGTTGATCTTCACCATTCTAGACCTTCCCACTCATCCCAAGCCCAAACAAGCACTTGAGCCATGAGTGAGGCTAACTTATATGAATTAATAAGAGATTCTACCCAAACCCCTATTTAATTGTTAGGTTATTATTGATTATGAAAATTCTCAATGAGTTACTCGTACACCACTTTGTGCGTTGACCCCATTGAGAGCCACTCCCCCTACTAACAACAACATAATACAAGGAACAAGGGTGTACCTCACTTCACATAACGTAAAGATATACACAACACACAACATGTGAGGCATACACCATCCCACAAATACATTTCATAACATTGAACAAGGTACAAAAGAGGTATGACCCACCAACATAAATGACCCAAGTCACTAAATGCATTAAACCAACAGAGTGCCCATCAAGAGTCAAATTTTCCCCTAAGCCTCTAGAAATCAATAAAACAATCTACCCATTCACCCAAAGCTTAAAGCTAAGGAAACAAACAACAACAAATGGGTTCCCGATAGATTTCAACACAAATTTGATAAACATAATCTCCTCAAAACCAATCAACATGGAAAAGGACACATCAAAATGAAATCACTAGCATAATAAAAGAAATTATAAAACATGTTTTATAGGTAACTCAACACATCAACATGGAACCACTAAAAGAATCAACCTTCAACTTCACTAACGCATCACAAGTAAAAGATTTAAAGGGAATTATAAATATTCACCACCTTTTATTTGAATTTCATCATAGAACCATTTAAATAATTAAGAAAACCATATCTATGAACGTATGTCACAACTATACAATCAAATAACAATAACTTCAATACCTATTTCTTTACATTTAACAAGTAAATCTTTACATATTCATTTAATACAAGAAAACGTGTAAACATTACACCCTAAAATCATTGTCTATTATCAATTCAACTAAAAATAAATTAAGAACGAATCCCTTAATTCAAAACATAATATATTTCGTTTAACTTCCAAAATATTTAAGTAACAAAAACAATAAACATTTCCCAACTCGAACGTAATCCTATTTACTCTAATAGCTTCTAAATATAGAGAGCAATCATCCAATTATTATTATCATGAAATCATATGTATATATATATACATAAATTTCATTTGTTTATAACCTTCCAATTACAAGAAATTCAATATTTTGTTTTTCCTAGTTAATCTTTAATAACAAAAATCACTTAATTCTTTCTTTAAGAAAAAATCAATGTATAAGAAATTCATTCATTACATTCACTCAATTTAACTTAATCTAATTTATTCACTTAATTAACTAATTCTCTTTCACAACAATTTACTTATATACTAATATTATATAAAAGAAAAATATTAATTCATTTCGAACTACCCAAATAATTATTACATAATATCAATAAAAGATTACATCCCTATCCTATTATCTACCCTATACATATCCTTACTCTATTAAATACTCACATAAATTATACATATTAAAGAAACTATCCTCTCATATATATTTAAAACTATAAATATTCCCTTTTAGAAAATCTGAAGAAGATCTAAAAAAAAATAAGATATTACCTAACCTTCTTTTCTTCATTAAAATCTAATGAGTACTTTTCGTAGGAAAGTTTCTAATTCATTCCCATGCCTTTAAGGCTTTAAAAGATAAACATGCATTTTATTAACATGCAACCATTAGGGGCTGAAATAGCCTCCAAGCCAAAGCAAGCATCCATAGGATATGAGAAAACTATCATTTTCTTATAGAAATGAAATGTTGATATCGATTATGGATAACTAAAGAAGGTGATGCAGCCGACACTACAAAATGGAATTGAAACTATCATTATGAGTTACATCATGCAGGGAAACAATAGCCATCAAATAATATTAAATCTAATACAACATGTAGAGAGAATTAGTCGATTCACCAACACAAAGAAAGATCAACAAATACATAAAAAATATGTTCATCGTAGGGACTGCACAAATAATATTGATAAAAACAACATCGAAAGCCATAAAATTTCGGTCATATGGGAGAAAATATATATGCTCAAAATAGAATTGAAGAGGTTAAAATAATCGCAACATGCACTAGGTGCATTCCATTTACCTAATACCATTCACAAGGCACAATCATCAAATAAATTCGCAAGCATAAAATAGAATTTTGACGCAAAGGATGGGCCGCTTAAAGTTGTGACTAAGGAGTACACACAAATTTGGGTATTATCAAACAACCATCAGTAATAAAAACAAGTTTTCTGATCACACAAGTTTTGCATGTATTTGTATTCGAAAACTTTTCTTATTTTATTTCAAATAAAAACAAAATTAATAATTTAAAAGCACAATATTATCTAATTGTCAATTTAAAAATTTAACACTATTAAAATTGATATATTATTCTATCTAACAATTAAAAACATTAATATCAACAATAAAAAAAAATACTATATTCATTTAAATTTACAAAATAATCTAATAGTTTAATTAAATACTTAACACTCTCACATAATGTCTTTAATAATTAAATTTAATACTTTAATTAAATTGTTCACAACAACAATAATAAACATTGTTAAATCAAACTAACTCATTAATGAAATTCATAAATAACAACTATATTAAATTGTTAGACAACATTAATAATACCATTAACTTTAATCAACATGCCAACACAAATGAACACTTACCCAAATGACCCAAAGACCAAAGCGGAGAGGCACTACATTGGTCCCATAAATTATGCCTAATGGGACTCATTCGCCACCTTGGGTGAATGAGTCCCATGTGGTCCAAAATTAAAATTAATTCAAATTCTTGGCAGGATTTTATCCTCCTAGATCTAATGTTGGTTTGTAGTGTTGTAATTTTGAGAATTCTTGCATAATTGGGTATAAATACAAGTTTCTTTCACTAATTTTCTCCTATCAAGCAATCAAGTGACCTAGCAAGTTGAATGAACATCCTTATAGCAATTTTGAGTTCACAAGAGCATTCAAGGGTAGATTATCAAGCATCATGTCAAAGACTTCATGCATCATGTTTGTTTTTGAGCTAACAATTGTGATATAGGGTTTCATGATTCAAGCTAGCACTTCATTCAAGATCTATCCTATTCAAGCAAGAGTCAAGATATACATCCATTGGAGCCATCTCATACATGTTTGCAGCCTCTTATTCCTAAGGTTTGGTGAGTTGCAACATCATATTTTGCTCATTCATCATTCTTCATTCCTATTTCATTTAATTTCAAGGTTTGATTACCAAAATGTGTCAAACCCATTTTCACTAACAAAAGAACATTTTCCTTCTCTTTAGTGTGTGTTTTTCAAGTTTAGATTGAAGATGCATTGAGGAGCAAGTTTGGAGAAAGTTGTCAAAGATGTCACCTTGCATTGGAGATACTTGGAGAACTTCTACATGTTGTAAATCAGGGTTTCAGATCTGGAAATCAATTGGCAAGCACAAAAAAAGCCTTGAACTTTCAGAAAACCCTAACTGGACCGATTCACTAGTTCTAGCATATGAGTCCCAGTTTAGGTCAAAATTCAAGTTTTTATAGATTTAGATACCCATTTGCCAGATTCTTGTTTCTGCACAAAAACCTAGATCTGGGATTGATTCAACCAGCCTGGTGTATGAGTCCCAGTCAACATTAAAGTCAAAATTTCCAACATTTTAAAGCCTCATTCAATCTCCTTCAGATTTCTAGGTTCACACATTTCATCTTACAACTTGTTATTTTGTTTTATATGCATTTCTAGGTCATTTAGTTAAAGTTTGTATTAAATTAGGGTTAATCATTTTATCTTGTATTGCATTTGTATTTCCAAGCCCTAGCTTGGTGGTGAACCCCTCATTAGTTTACAATCAACCTCTAAGACATCCCTATTACAAGATATCCTTCTCCTTTGCATTGAGATCTTTGGGGTTATCCTTGAATGAAATAATTGGAAAGTGGGTGTGATCTATGTTCTAAACCATACAAAAGCATCCTATCCCATTTTATTTCATTTCAGTAACCCCACATAAAATATTTAATGCAATGTTACATACAACACATAAAGTGGCCCGAAGAATGTTAACCCATGTGATACATGCATCCCTAGATCCCCTTAGGTGCACCACAAATAATAAAATATTACATTATAACATTATACAAGATGGACAACACACCTTTTCCTAAAATTCTCCCTTATTATAGACATTGCATAAGGTGTAAACAAGTAAACTCAAACATCAATGATGGAAAATCCCTATAGCCATATCTACCATCAAGGAATCAAAGTGCTCCATGTGCTCCATCAGGATACCCACAACAAAAATCAAGGTAACCACCATCTCAAGCATGAATACTCTCATCCTCTATCATTCCAATGCAAAAATATAAGAAAATATTTATTTCACACTAACTCTCACAAAGAAGCATAAGTCTTGCCTCCAATTGATATCCCAAACCACAAACACTCAATCCAAAGGCAAAAAGTATGTAGGAGTAGTTGTCAAGATACAATCACCATAGTTGAAATAACACCCACAGTAAATACCAACACATCCAACTATCCATACCTCAAAGGTATATACAAATCATAACAAGTGAACCTCATTCCATCAACATATTGAACTTATAACATGCAATCAAAAACTGTAAGAGCCAAACCTATCACTAAATAACATATGCATCTAGGAACTCCCACTACATAGGGAATGCAAAATTTGAAAATAATCAAGGCATCTAAAGTCTAGCAATAACATCACACAGAGAGTGTAACCAACATCATGTATTACCAAAGAACATCCACAATGATATTTAAAACCTTCAAACCAATATGTTGCAATACAACTCTCACCACACATCTCCATAGCTCTCCCAAGTTCTTCACAATTAATAAAGGAAAGAGATAAAGGAACCTCCATATCATCACCAAAGAATAATGAACAACACACAACCACAAACATAGTGATCACCGTAGCTCCACACAAGACCTCAACTCCAACTTCATGTGAGTACAAACATCCAAGAGGAAGAACAAGACCAAAGAGAGAAACTACAAATCAAAATATGTAGCATGTCGTTATACACACACCCCTAAATGCTAAGTTGTGATAAGTATGATCTCCTCCAAAAAAATCAAAAAGAGAATATCATTAAATCCAAATCTAACCAATACCAAGATGTATGCATCTCAAACCAAAGGAAGATCAAACTAAATCTATTTCTGAACGAAGAGAATAAGCCCAATAACACCTCCTAAACTCAACATCAATAAATGAACTCACAATGCATAAGGATATAAACATGCCAAACATCCCTCAAATGAACCCTCTGGAACTAGAAAACCATAGCTCAAGATCCATATGCTAGAGAATACAAAGCATAAAACATAATGCATCTGAAAATAATAATGGGCATACCTCTCAGATGATTATCCATCGAGTAGACCTAGAGTGGGGAATGATAATGATCCTCCAAGCTATCCAAGTCATCATGGATCGTCCAAGAACAATATCCTAATGTCCAAAAATGGTATCATGCACCTATATCATGCCAAAAATGTAATTTGCAATCAATATTATATCAAATGAAACCCAATATTTCAAAGAACCCTCACTACATAGAAGAAATAGAATCTAAGAGTTCCTCTATGACACCAAAAAATATTGCAAAATATCATTTTCCATGAAATGTTGAATCCAAATCATCACCAAAAGCTCTCACTAAACCATGATACTAATATCTCCATGGCATCATGGAAACCATATCCTAATTGAAGATCCTACATGGCCCCAACACAATCAAGGAAATCAACACCAAGAGCTCCCAAAGGGAAGAGTCAAACCACAATCTCCAAAACCAAGAAGATACAACATTTCAAAACCATCACTATCACAATCTCCCAATGAGTCGTGTAATCAAGGTATCCATGATATTTTTATAACAATATCCTCAATGTAGATCAACCAAAGACCCTCACATAATCAAAGAGCTCGACTGCAACACTAGGAGCTCCCAAAAGGAAAATTAAAACCAAGAAGATACAATGCCACATCCAAAAACACCAATAATGCACCTACATAAACAATCATGCCATGTAAAATTCCCAAAGGCACAAAGAACATACATGACACCATGATCACCAAAAAATGTACCTCCAACAAACTCCAACCATTGTCACACATATTTGCATCATGTATTCAACATAGGTCCCACATCATAGTTGTACCTAGTAATACCATCTCTCCACTTCAATATGACAACCAAACTAATAAATAAGGTGACTAAACCAAGCCACAAATTTGAATCTACATTTATACTAAAGCATTTATGGGTTCAAACAATCCATATTTGAGTCAGATATGCAAAATGTATGTATAGACAACCTACAAAACTTCGAAACTCGTAGATCCAATGATGCAACATACAAACTTAACAATATATTGATAACCATATCAAATGAATGTAATAATAGATGTACATGTGAGTATACAATGACTCAAACACCAAATTACCAAGATTTAACTAGTCATAAGATCACCAAAGTGCCATATTTAATAGGAACCTATAAAAAAATCAAATGGAAATAACAACAAATAAATCATGCTAATACATCTCAAAATCTGATCCACTATGTAGTTCTATGAACAAGATTATTGTCAACTATGAGAAGTCTAAAATCCAACTCTGTATGCACAAATTATGACCTCTCCATGTCTGAAAATAAAATTTTGATTTCCAATAAGAATTTCTCTATCAAAATAGAAAAATATGGACAAACCACTGATACCAAAGTGAAATACTTAGAACCACCTTTCCAATGACTTTAAGAAGTCAAAAATCTAACACTCTGGGACAAAGTTATGCCCGCTCAAAAAATGTTGCACAATTTGGCTACAAGGAGGTAGTAGGGGTGGCCCCCAAGTAGCTCTTCTAGTAGTAGTGGTGCGCTGATGACACCTAGGTGGTGCCCCAATTATGGGGACCTAACACCATTATAAAATCAGATTTTATTAATCTTTTGAATTTATAATAGGTGGTATAATTTTGTTTTAAGCCCTTTTGGGATAGCACCTACCAATCTTAGTGACTAGTAGCCCATCAACCAATTGGTTGACCAAGGAAAACAAAGCCTGTGGTACTACTAGTGTGTCAATACCCTCCAGTACATGGGGTATTGTGGGTATGAGGGGTCCCTTGCTCTCTCCCCTTCCCCTCTCTCCCCCACTTTCATTTATTTTAACTTATTTTAAATTTTTCAAGGTTTAAAAAAGTCACAAGAATACATGTACATATACATATAAGAAAATCACTCGTGTAGAATAAATTGTATGGTCATACGATCATGCAATGGGGATAGAGAGAAAAGTAATTTCATTTTTTTAGTAAGAAAAATAGGTCAAATTTTATATCAATCTTCATTTCTTGAGTCTCCTGGATCCAATGGTGAGGTCTATTTTATCCCAAGGGGTCATGTGAAACACCTCCCCTACAAAACCCTCATGGTGAATACTAAGAAAAATATTTTTCCAACAAAAATTCATAAACCTAGATTTGCAAAAATAACCACAAATATACAACATCAAAACCCCAAATCTACAAAAACAACTTGCACAAAACCCTCATACCTTGCAGTGCCTTCATTCTTTCATGCAAAGCCCTGGATTAAACCATGCACAAAATTTACTCCAATAAGGGTTATACAAACCAAAACCATGACTCTAACACCAAATGAAAGGAAATATACATCTTCCCAAGATAATTTTCACATAACCCAAATACAAAAATATATGCAAAAAAGTATTCAAAATCCCTATGAAAAAGAATAGACAACATACCATCAAAGATGACACAAAATATACCTTAGGAAAACCCTCAAGAGGGAAAACCCAAGCCTCCAAAAGAATCCATCACGCATGTATTATTCAACAATAAAATTACATTACATCTTCAAATTTCATGAACACCTTTGAAGCACCAAACCCTCTACAAGCACTCCATGTGAATAAGAATGTAACTGCACCTCCCATTCTATGCTCCAAGCCTCAAAAATGAAAAAAAGAGATGCTCTCAACCCCTTAGACAAAATGACCAATTAACCAACCTTAGACAACTACCCATGTGCTTGATTTTATAGAAATAAGATCACACAAAACCACCAAGTGGTATTACATAAAATTGTAGCATCGAAAAAAGTAACCCTTTTTCACGCTTAGTTTGGGAATGCACAATTAATGATAAAATGTACTTAATTGTTCCTTATTTAGGGTGTTGTAAAGTGTTTTCTTACAGTTTCACACTAATCTAGGGATTTATTAATTAAATGAGGTTAATTAGAGCTTATTTGGCCCCTTAAATTCAAATCCAAGCCTTATTTATTGCATTTTCCAAAGGATAAATCCTAACATTCAGTAATATTATTGAATAACATTTAATTTGGCAAGGTTTGTTCCTAGAAAACTATGCTAGGACCAATTAGATACCTTGAGTGAATGGGTCCTCCTTACCTAGGACATCCCTTTTAAAACATATTTGTGGTGGGATTTGAGTAATATTTCACCTCCCCGAAACTTGGTCCTAGAAAATTGTGCTAGGACCCATTCGCCCAAGGTGGTGAATGAGTCCTCCTTACTTAGGACACCCTTTTTTTAACTTATTTATGGCAAGATTTTAATGATTTTGAATCCTAGATATGATGTCAGCTTGTGTTATTTGAATTTTGGGGTTGATTCTTAAGATAAATAAAAATATAAGGTTAATTCACATAGTTTCATCCTAATACTTTCAAGTAATCAAGAGTACATTCACAAGAGAATTATAGAGCACTTCAAGAAAATTTTAAACACATTCAAGGGCAGATTATTGAATTCTTATTCCAACAATTCAAGATCATATAATCATGTTAAAGGCATAGTGCACCAAGCATGTTGTTGAGCTAGTGTGTTGATGTAGTACTCAAGATCCAATTCAAGCATTGTTTCACATCCAATTCAAGATCAAGATCTACATTCTACATGGTCACTTCATGTTAGATTGTTGATTTACATTCCAAGACTTTATCCAAGGTATCATTGTTTTATGTTTCATGTTCATGTTTTAGTGTTTCGTCATAAGGTTTAATTACCTAAATGGGGGTTGACCAAGGCAAACCCCTATTCCCTAACAATCAAAAAGTTTTTCTCCTCTTTCAAGTGTGTTTGTAGATTTTTAGGTTGAAGATCAAGTGAAGAACAAGATTGAAACAAAAGTTGTTAAAGTTGAAAATTTGCAAAGTTGCAAAGTTGTCATCTATCTTGAAAGATCACATAAATTTTCCTACAGAACTAATTTTTGACTTTCGGGAGCTGATCGCTTGGGAGTTGGAAGTGTAGACAGTGAAGAGCAAAACCCAAAAATTAGTTTTCAAAAACCCTAGCAGGGACCCATTCACCACTTTGGTCGAATGAGTCTTCAGTGACCCCCGAAACAACACTTTTTCAGCAAGGTACACCTTGTTTCAACATCTTAAAACCTCCCTTATTGTTGTTATAGTAGTTATGATTGAGTTTTTATTATTATTTATGTATTTTACCCCTTATAATTGAATGAAACATCACTAGTAAAATTAGGTTCATCCATTTGGTGAATCCCCTTTTGGGTGACCTCTTTTTCTATGTTTCAAAAACCATGTTACTAATAACATAAGCTTGAAAAACCATTAACCCCACATTTTCTTTTTGGTACTAAGTTTTTCCAATATCAAATATTTCCCCAATGTATAACCCCACATTAAATATTTATCACAATATTACATATAATACACAAAGTGACCCCAACAATGCTAACCCATATGATGCACACATTCCTAGATCCCCTAGGTGCACTGCAAATAATAAAATATTACATTATAACATTATGCAAGGTGGAAAACACACCTTTTCCTAACATAATTCCAATCAAAAATATCCTTGGAAACACCCTCTCGTGTCTAAGTTGGGCTCAAAGAGAAAGAGATGAAACCTACTCCCGTAGATTTGGCTTTCAACCCTCCATGGTCTTTTAGTGAGCGTATTTCACTTGCATGATGATATTACTAGCCTTGCGAGTGATCTAGGAAATGGAGCAATGATTTTGAAACCCAACACAATTTTTTTAGACATTAATCATTTTAAAAACTAGTTGGTAGAAATATAGCCAAGAGTAAGTAATAGAAGTTATATACAAGCTATTTATTTTTTTTGTGATTTTTTGAAGTGAATGAATCTTAAAAAATATATCGTTGAGAATGTACATCACATAAATTACACAAACCTAATTGAAAATATAATTCTTTTTCTTTGAATGTGCATATTTAAATAAAGTACATAGTATATATATTCTTATAAAAAAAATCAAATTTAGATAAATGAGTTAAAAGCTATACGAAGTTAATTTACATATGTACTAGAAGAATATAAAGACAATATTTAAAGAAAATAAAATTAAATACCTTAATTTATTTAGAATATTAAAAAAATGACTAGAAAGCTAAGTAGCACTTCATTTTCGTGGTGGTTTCATAAAAATTGCAAAACATGTAAAATCTAATGAGGTTGAAGTTAAAATTAAATTATTTTAATGTTAAAACATGAATTGAGGTGTCATAAGAGATGTACAACCCTTAGGATTTAAAACCAAAGCTTAAATGGGTGGGGATCATAAAAAAGTTGAATTCAAGGTATTAAAATATGTACACAGAAAAACACATATGTGCTATATTTTTTATGATGCAAATATGTTTTGTTAAAAATATCAAGGTTGGCCACTAATTTTTCACCCATCTCCATGCAATTACCTAGATGCAAATATTTGATTTGTATCTCTAACAACATACTCTTTGAAGAAAGCACTTAGTGAACAACCAATGGACTACACTTTAAAAGAATGCACAAAGAAAACACACCATATACAAAAGAATACATGAAGAAAACACATGAAATACACAAAACAAACATACAAAGATAGAAAGTAGATACATAAGATAAACAAAAAAATAAACCACAAACACCAAGCTAGTACTAAAAATGATTTGAGTCAGCAAGGTAAAGAGACCTCAATCTTAAATTTGTCTCAAATACCAAAATGTGTTGTTTAAAAAAAATGGTATTCTCATAAGGATGTAAAATCACTCATGAAACACATGGATCCACTGGAAAGCAAGATGTTTTATTCTAGGTGGTCATGTAAAAATTATCAAGTCCCTAGATTGTTTTGTCAATCATGCTTTAGGGAGAACATAAAAGTTTAGCGTTGCAGGGGACGAATTGATAACCACACCTTAATGAGTGGTATAAAAAACACCACCACAAAAGGGGTATGTCACAAGATGTCTATGAAATGGATAGGGGTAATATTCCCCCCCTTAAAATGTCAATATGCTTGTTATGTTGGTATTTTAAGGAAGAAAATGGAAAGAGGGGATCCTTGAAAAGAATGCACACCTCCCAACACTAGTTATCATTTCCCCCCAAGTGTGGAGGCAAAGACAACCACACAATAGACTATCGTTTTGCTACCATAAAAAGAGATATGATTGCACTTAATATGATACCAACATGAATACAAATGAGCAAACACATAAAGCTGCAAATGCCACATAGTGAGGAGAAACACCATAGAATAAAGATCATTATTGTTTAGAGGGATTAGGTGTATCAACACATGAGAGAGCACCACAATCACTAAGTTGTATTTTACTACTCAAGGCCTAACATTCATTAGTGAAATGAATATGCACTCGATGGTATGCACAAAATGAGTTATTTCTATTAAATTTCTTATGTTTTGGAGGAGGAAGAGTAATCAAACGGTCTTTGAGAAGCCTCAACAAAATTTCCTATTGCTTGGATATAGGATAAGTAGTAGGAGAAATTCTTTTCTCTTGTGAAGAAAATCTTGCTCACTTACCACAAGAAGTCATAAATATACTAGATGATGGAGCATGAGATGAATATGATGATGAAGGTTGGAAACCTAAACCATTTTTTGAAAGATATGACATAGAATTCACATGATCCTTAACTACTTGTTCTTTGTCTTCATTATATCCACTTTTAGAAATAATTTTATATCCAAGCCCATAGTGCTTTTCTAACTCAAATGAAGAACTCTTATTTGAATTTTCCTAAAAATAATTGATTCTTTCACAAGAATACAAATCCTTTTTAATATTTTTAAAGTTAGGAATCACTAACACACGAGGGATGAAAGATAAAGATTCCTCATCACCATCATGGAGTGACATTTTTTAATTTTTTGATGTAGAACAAAATTGAGAAAATGAAACACAAGACTCCTTAGATTTAGATTGTGAGATTGTGTACTCTCCTACAAAGGAGGGTGTAAAATATAATGAACCCCAATCATCATCTAAGAATTTTTTTATAGCTAAAATAGAATCATGATTATCTTCAATATGTATAGGTTCTACCTTTAAAGTTGGGATCAAAGTACTAAGAGAGTTAGAAGTTCCATGTTTAGCTTTTACAATATACATCTTGTTATTAGATCCATACTTCATCTCATGGTGAAGAGTATACAAGACTCCCTTCATGACATGAATCCATGGTTTACCTACAAGAAGATTATATGGAATAGGTCCCAACATGATATGGATAGGGGTAGGAAAAACCATAGGCCCTACCTTAATGGGTAGCATGATTTTCCCTAAGGTTTTCCTGCTAACATTGTCAAAGCCACTAATAGAAATATCATTAGATTCTATAAGATTCTTGTCCACACCAACTTTATCTAGAAGATCAATGCTACAAATATTAAGACCTAATCCATTATCTATGAGAGTATGCCTAGCCCCAAATTTATTAATTACCACCATTATCATCAAAGATTCATGTTTATTTTGGATCTCAAATGAGGATAATTCATGCCAAAGGAATGCAATATCCAACTTTTTTTCTTACATACACTCAAACAAGGATGTTACATCATTCGGTTTGACAAAGGGTGAGATATCAATGTTTTGCAAAGCCTCTTGGAGAATCCTATGGTATGTATCGGTGATGTTCGAATCAAGTCCCAAAGGGAACTCTTTACTAGAGTATTATGAAGTTACTCAAAAAGATCATATTCTTTCACAGTATGCTAAGGAAGACTAGGTCGGGTGGGATATATGGTTGAGGTAATGGAATGGAAGTTGGTGTTTGTTTTGATTTCTTATTATTTTTAGTGTTATATGTGTGAGAAACTATGTGATAACTTGGTTGTTCCAACACATCTTGTTGCATATGGTTACTAGTGAGTTGTCTTAAAAAATTTAGAATATGGCCATGAGGTTTTGGAGGTCCTATAATGAGAGGTGATTTAGGAGGTCCAATAATTAGAGGAGTTTTAGGAGGTCCAATGATTAAAGGCAATCCAATTGTCAATTGTGCATTCATAACCTCAACTGAGTTAATTACTTGTTGATGATATTCTATCGATGAGGGATCTAATGTCAATTTAGCATCTTCATCTATGCAATCCATCTTATTATCTTTTAAAATAAATGTATCAATTATTTCATCCACTTGTGCCACAATATCTTCCCAAGTAGGAGAAGTATTGGGAGAGAAATAAACATGATTCTCATGACTCTTAATTATTGAATCCTTTGACACAAAATATCTTCTTCACAAGTAGGTGAGATATTGGGAGAAGAAAAATTTACATGATTGTCATGATTGTCAATGATTTCATTATCTTGCACCAAGATACCCTCATAATTGGGAGAGACATCGAGATAGAGAGAAAGAGATCAAAGAAAAATAACAAAAGAGGAGAGATAAAATCATTTTGCATTCTTGTAACAAGAATTCCTTGAATTTCCTAGAAATATTTTATAATAGAACATGAACTATGACAACACAATATTTTTGCAATGAAAATATTATGTTATGTTCTATGAACCAAATTAGTGATGTTCAACAAAATTAATCACTTTATAGAACAAAATTCCAAAACAAAGATAGAGGATACTAAAAAAGATAAATATAGAAAATTTCACCCTAAATTAGCTAGTCTAGGGTGCAAGGATGCCCTATACTAGACAGGTAATTTAAAAAAAAAATCAAAATCTAAAAATCATTGACAGTGTCTAAGGTTCATGTGTTTCAGAGGTTCAGGTCTAGAAGTGAACATATTTTTGGAAACGCACCAAAACCTAATTTTTCTATATGAATCACATACATGCATGTAATTTTTTATATTTTTAGGACAATTGATTATGTTCAAACGATAAATTTTAGAAATTGAATACTGTAATTGGTGCAGGGGCACCTGAAGTTCCATTTTTTCTTTAATTTTGTATTTTTGGGTTTTTTAGGTGATTAATGGGTTTAAAGGCTTAATAAGGTAATTTATGACCATTTTAAATGTATTTAATCCATTTTTGGTGAGTTATGGATCATGGGTTTGAAAGTTGTTAAAATTGCTAAAATTGTAAAAGTTGCTAAAAATGTTGAATGGCAACTTTAGCAAGTTGTCAAAAAAGTGGATTTTAGTTACATGCAAGGGTAGGAACATGGGAATCAATTTAAAAAAGGTTTTAAAATGCATGAATAATATCTAATGGTCGAATTCAAGGATTGTTGTAGTGATTTTTCAAACTTTGAGTGAATGGAAGCAAGTTTTTCTAAGTTTTCTAGTGTTGCAATCATTTTCTGCTATTTTGTGCAGCTTGTATAGACTAAATGAGGGTTTGAAATCAATTGTATCGTGTGGATATGTGAATCTACTAAATTTTGGTTTTTGTTTCATCAATTTTTATTATGTTTTGAGGGAGTTATTGCATTTTTTCCCAAAAACTACTGAAACCCTAGCTAGGGAAGTCAGTGAGCAATAAAATGCCATATCTTTTGTTTCCACCATAGGAAAATGGTAAAAACTTGTGATTTTTTTTTAAACATGTTGAACGTCCATGCAATTTTTTGGGTTCTAGGTTGCACGTGTGAGGAAGATATCTTAACCAGTTTGCTTCAAGTTTGCATAAAAACAACTTGCAAAACCCTCTTCATGGTGTTGTTTGAGCAATGCATTTCTTTGATTCATAAAGGGAAGGTTGCTAAATGTTGTTTGTTTTATTTTAAGCTTGTGTAGGCCATGTGTTTCAGGTTTGTTAAACCATTTCTCATTAGGTTGGATGCAAAAGTTTGTTATGTGCAAGAATCAAATAGTGACAACAAAATCTAGGAAGCATATGTGGTTCAAAGTTTAGAAACTTGTTGCTAGTCATTGGTAATGGCATGGTAATTTAGGGAGAGGTCATGCAGACCTAAATCATGTGTCTTGAATGTTTTTGAAGGGTTGTGATAGAATATGTTATGACTGTCCCAAAAATACAGTGCATGAAGTCTTGGAATACAAGAGCTACCAATCATAAATTGTTGCATTGTTGAATCAACATATAAGAGTTATTCATGATCTTTTAGGTTCTTAGACAAGTCTACTAAAACTTTTGCATTGTCTTAAAGTATGTTAGATCAAAGCCTCTAAGGGAGTCCATTGTTAGAGTCTAAGAAGTTGCACATAGGAGCAACAATGGAGAACATGCAAGAACATCTTGTCATTTTGGGTTGTTGTTCTAAACCAAGTCCTTCCTGTGCATTAGTAATTGACTAGTTTTTCCAAAAAAATATAGAAAAGGAATGCTTTTTGATATTTTGAAATAAAAATAATATGCAATGTCATCATTTTTTCAATGTTTTTCACCAAAATATGCATGCATAAATGATAGAATGATTTTTCAATTAATTTTCTCAATGAAAATAACTCAAATCTAAACCCTAGATAAAGACAACCGGATCTGAAAATTTATGCAATTTGATTCAAATTATTAGTATGCAATTTCTTCTCTTTTTCAATGTTTTTCACTAAAATATGCATGGATAAATGATAGAATGATTTAGTAATTAATTTTATTAATGAAAATAACTCAGATCTAAGCCTTAGACAAGGAAAATTATATTTAGAAATTTATTCAATTTAATTCAAATTGTTTTTTAGTTTTTATGATGAAAAACTATTGAAAATGGATAGTTTCAAGTGTAGAATATGTCGGGTTCACCAGAAACTTTTGTAGGAAAAGTGATCCTAGGTCCAATTAGGATAACTAAGATTATCTCCTTTTCACTTACAAAACATTAAACATAAGTGAACTAGGGTTTTGATGATTATCTTTCCACCACAATGGAGAGCCAATCCCCTAGTGATTTATGTTTGTGATGTGTTTTGTTGTGAGAAATTTGATGTGTGATTTGATAAACCTATTAAACATATAACCCTAGATCTGAAACTATAATTTCTCGCACAAACAAAAATGAAGAGTTGCAAAATTGACCTGGATCAGAGAAGTGACAATAAAGAGGAGCTTCGATTGTAAATTTTGGCTTAAATTAGCTAGTATAGGGCACAAGGACACCCTAGAATGATCTCCTACTTGTTCGAAATTGCAAATTTTGAGATGTTGATTAAGGTCTACACACTACTTCCCAAAACTATCTCTGGATGAAACCTTCAAATCTAACCTACACACATGAAAATGGGGGAAATGTTTGTGTTGTATAGGGGCTTTCCTAAGTCAAGCTCCATGTTTGTATTCCAAACTCCATGTACAATGACTAATGATGATCAAGAGAGCATGTCGTAGGATAGGTAAAGGTTAAAACAACAACAATTGATTGAAATTGATGAATGAAAAATGATAATCTTACCTTGATTTGAAAACCCTTGAAGAAGAAATGCCACACACAAGTTAATTAATGTATTCCTTGATTGCTTGATACACCTATAAAATATTAGCTCACATACACCATAGATTGTTGAAGCTAGCATATAGAGGATAACTCAATACTTGTCCATAATTTCCTTCAAATTGATCTCCCATTCACAAATTTCCTCCTTAATGTTCAAAATGAGATGAAAACATGTTTATATATGTAATTTAATTAATCCTTCTAGGTAGGATCCAACCTTGAGTCATTTTCAAATCATAAAATCCCACCCATCAAAATTTTAAACATTCAAAAAAATTATTTTTGGTCTAGGGTGCCTCGTGCAAAGTGAACGGCACTTTTTAGATCAAATTTATAGGGATGGTAGGGATTTAAATATGTTTTATTAATATGGCCCCGAAATTGGTAAATTATTATTATAATTAAAGTTATAGGCAAAATAGGGTGTTAAGACCTAGTGTGAAATTATCAAGGGTGACAATTATTGACATTACATTAGGTGATGACCTATTTACTCCAACACCCACCTTAATATAAACTTAGCCCGAGAAACTAAAAATTTGATAAAGGAAGCAATGAAGAATGCAAAATCGATCCTTACTACAAGGCCTAATGAGGTACCCATGAACAAGCAACTAAAATCTCTCATACCCAAAGAAAAAAGGAAAACCTCATGGGAAAATAACTCCTCTCCAAAAAAGAGATAAAATAAATGAAATCATATATGTGGCAAACGAATGTAGGGCCAACATGTGCCCCCAAGTGTTGCTTCATTCACATAAGTACAATCAAGATCCCCCCATAGGAGAGAAAAGATGAGACAATGAACCCCCCCAGAAGGAAGTAGCTCCTCTACCAAAAGTGAATGCCTGAAGAAGAATATTGAGGATGATCCAAAAATAGATAAGATTGTTCCTCCCATTAGGAAGAAACACATCCAATGAAAAATTTAGAAGAAACTCTCTCAGGATAAGAGGCCAATGATGGATACCACAAAAAAATTCTCAAGGGTCCACATGTCTGAATCAAATGAAGCCAAATCAATTGAAGTGAATCCAAAGAACTGTGAAGATACTTGTAGAACAACCTCAAAAGGTAATTGCAATGTGGTGAGAGGTGGGTAGTAGCTATCATCAAAAAGGAAGTGAATAACATCAAGTGTGTCCCAAATATCTACAATGTGAGACTCAAAAAACTGTAACTTTGCAATGTCTCATAGGGTCATCCCACAATAAATGGGTCCCAAACTTGGGACATCTTGATTTTTGCCTAAAATCATGTATTTTTTAGAAAAAACTAATGATTTAAGCCTTGAGGGATTCCATCTAAAGGGTTTTAATTGAAGAGGGTTAGATAATACCCCCTTAGATTAAACCCCTTGGATAGAAGCCCTCTAGTCTTAAATCATACCCACAATGAAGTCTCATTTGCACCCATCAAAATGTTGGCAAAAAAACATATTTCTTTACCTTTTGAGGGATTAAATAAATTCATTTAAAAATTATGTTTTGTAAGTATGTATCCCTTATTATAAGATTTCCAAAAAGTATAATTTTTAATATTTTTAATTTCATTATTATATTTATATTATATTTCTTGTGAATGTTATTTTTTCACTAAACTTCAAGGTATTTGTTTCACACAAGTGGAAAACAAAAAAATAGAGAAAAAAATTCTAAAATATATTTGGGCACTAGGTATTCATGTTCTTGTATTAGCCAAAAAAATAAAAAATAATTTTAATACATACAAAACAAGTTATGTGTGATGACATACACCTATGTCTAGATTATAATTACTTTGAATTCAAACTATAATTTTATAGAACTATCCAACAAAAAATTATGAAAAATATCCATGCACTAGATATTGATGTTAAAAATCTATATTTTAAAAGTTATAATTTTATCCTTTCAATAAAAAATTTATGCGTGATGGCATAAACGTCACTTTTTAAAAATGTTGCCAACTATAAAAATAGGTTATTATTTAAACTTTACATAAAAAATTCATAATTTATTTCTATTTTTTAAAATATATTTAGAATCTACACACAAATCCTCACAAATCACTAGTTCATATCATCTCCAAATTATTAATGGTTTAGTTGTTATAGATTTCGTAAAGTGAAATTTTGTAAAAATATATTAATATTAATGTCCAACTTGGCAAAAAAGTGGAACACAATATTGTGGGTTGACCACACAAGTAGTCATCCCACAAAGCTAAAACTGAAAGACTATGAACATCTTGTTGAAATGAACCGATCTTTGAAGATGCGGGAGGTGTAGGAGGAGGAAGCTCTACCCAAGTATCATGAACCAAGGTGGACAATGGAAGTACACATAGGTTCAAATGACCAAACTCCTTAGATATTTGATCCACTCTAGATGAATGAGAGTGAAGACTAATGAATGGTAGTTCATGCTCATCTAGAGTAAAATGAGATAAGGCATAAGTCAAGAGGCATGATCTATTATCCCAATTTCAATAATCTATCTATTGTTAAGGTCTTTGATAAGCATTGAATCAGGTGTGAAATCTACTACCTTACCTACCCCATTATGTGAAATCCAATAGATGGAAAGGAGATTGGAAGATAATGAAAGAGAAAAAATTACATCGTGAAATGTGCCATCATCAACATCTATGGATCCTTTCCTAGTAACACTCATATAAGTGTTAATCCCCATCAAAATATGTGGTAAAGTGCAAGGCTCATAAGAAGAGAGCATACCCACAGGTGAAGCCATGTGATGAGAGGCTCTTTAATCAAGGGCTAAACCCACAATATTGGTTTACAATTTCGTTGAAGAAGGAAAATTGCAAAAACGCTTCCATGATACAAATTTTGGGTTTTTAGGGGTTTGCACGAAGGGGGGATTCACATGAACCCAAAAAAGGGGTTTGCTTGAACCTCCCTTCAAGCGAACCCCCTTTTTCATGTGACCCCTTTTTGACACATTTTTTTAAAATGGAAACAAAGGGAATTCAAAAAAAGGGGGGTTCGAGCAAACCCCCCCTCACCGCTTGAAAGGGTGAAGGGGGTTTGCTCGAACCCCCCTTTTTGCCCTTCTCTCCCTCTTCCACCAAATTTCTACAAAATTTTGTCTTTCAAAGCTTGAGTTGAGGATGAAAATGAAGGAAAATTCATAGACCCAACCAAATGATGGTAGTCCTCAGAGCGAGCTATCCATTGAATATAATTTTAATATATTTTGGTTTTATTATGTATTTTATTTTTTAGTTTAATTAAACATAGGTTTTTCATCAAAAATTAAGCTCTCTGTTTTGCACATGTGGAAAAATAGTAGATTATAAAAAAATCTAAAAAATATGTTCGGGCTAGGTATTGATGTATTTGATCTAGTAAAAAAAATTGAATTTCGATACATACAAAAAATTTATGTTGTTTATGGTTAGCCTATGTCTAAATTGTAATTGGTTTGACTTCAAAACTTGATTAAGAAAAAATATTGAATAGAACACTATGAAACCAAATGAACTTTTTAGATATCATAGTTACAAAGCTAAATTCAAAAAATTAGAATTTTATCCTTCATAGAAAAAAAATTATGTTGTTTACAGTGAGCATCACTCTTTAAAAATGGTGTTTACTGATAAAAACTAGTTTTCAGAGGAGATGGAAAAATAAATGCAATCTTATTCAAAAAAATTAAAAATATATATATATATTCAGAATCTACACATAAAATGTCACAAATCACTAGTTTGCATCATCTTCAAATTCCTCATGGTTTAGTAGCTATAGGTCCCTGCAAGTGAAGATTTAGTTCAAAAAAATCAGTTCAATATCTAGTTTGGCCAAAAAATTTAAACCAATATTGTGGGATCACCCCAAGAAGTTATATTTAGGACTGTAGATTGGTGGATGCAAAGAGAGTATGGCCTTTCATCTTTTCAACTTCACATGCCATAGTGGTTGACCCTGATTGTGAAGGTTTTGAAGTGGAAGAAGAGTGTGAAGACAATTGAATGTGATTCTTTTTTAGAAGATGCTTCAACTCATCAATCTACTTTGCATAACATTGATTCTCATCATGTCTTATCTTTGTGGAATATGCACATTTTGGTTGGTCATTCTTAGATAAGTCCCCTATAAAAGAGGAAGAACAATATGGAGTATCTTATGAATGTGATTGTTTGGATTTCTCATTAAACTTAGAATCCTTTTGTTTCTATTTCTTGTCTTTGTTATTTGAAGCCTTCACATATCTAGTGTCTAGTGATGCAATAAGAGCATACTTTAATGAGCCCATTTGTACCAACTTTGTCTACTCCATAGTGAATGATGTAGAAAAATTAAGTGAAGGCATAGTGAATCTGAAATCAAGTTCATCTCATGTGGCATAAAATAAATAAAAAATGAATAATTAGGACCAAGCTTAACAAGGATGAAAAGAATCAACTAAGTGTCCTCTTTCTGAATACCACACTATGTCAATTGCAATTTGAGAGACTTAGTTTTGGTGAAGAATTCTTGAATGCTATCAAAATTTGAAGGATTCAAGCCAATAATCTCATTATCCAACTGAAATCCTCACATAGTATCCTACTTCCTAAATAGGGACTCTAGTCAAGAGTTCATATTTGATTAGGTGCAGTGTAAGATTCAACATGAAAGAGAAGATCAAGAGACATAGACATGCATAATTTCTCAAAAGCCTATTCACCCTTGTTAAACAACTTTCTCTTCTTAGCAATAACTTGAGGTTCAAGTTATGTACCCATGGTCACTTTGTATAACCCTAATTTCTTTAAATGTATCTCCATTTGTGATTACCAACCATAGTAGTTGTGTGGAGTGAGTAGAGAAATATGTATTGTATCCATGATGAAAAATTATAGTAATAAATTGATACAACAAAATAGACCCCATCAATGCAACAAAAATTACCCTTTGATCCCAAATCATTGACATGTTTACATGTTTTCTAAGAAAATAACCAAAAAAAATGAGATATAATTGAAATAACAAATACCTAGTTAATTTTATAGAATTATAGCCCTGATATCTATGTAGAGGATTGAATCAATTATCTAATCTCGCTTGAATCGTAAAAATTTGATAAACGAGTCAAAAGTTATGCACTTTTGAGTGAAAATAACTAGATCTGACTTCAGAGGCCTATAGAATAAATAAAAATAAAAACATAGAAAAACCAACTTTCCAACAATATAAATTTTGTAAAAAACAAAGATCAAACGCTTGATTTATACCCAATTTACTAAGACTTGCTCAATCTACCTTATAAAGTGACTTGGGGGCTAAAAAAAGTCGACCCTTGAGTATATCCATGCCTAGTTGTTGGCCACTAGGGTTTGTTGTTGGGCCCTAGCCCTTGGTCACCCACATGACTAGGGTTGTTTACTAAGTGCTAGGTAGGCCACAAAGAGGCAACACATCTAGTGGAGCAAGGTGGCAACATAGCGGGGTAGAGGTGAGCGAGAAGCTTGGGATATTCCACCAATTATTCCTAAGGAATATCCAAAAAGGATACCACTGACACCAGCTATTGCACATGTAATACGGTGCTACAAAACTAAAATCTAGTTGATTTTTAAAAAAAATCATCACAACAAAAAAAGTTGTCAATTTTTTTTGAAATCCCTGTAGAAGTTTTTATGCCTATGCAAGTTGAAGTACAAAACATAATTATATGGTTCATACAATTTATGGATTTTGTACAACTATATAGACTAAAACCATATATTTTGTGCCCTTAAGAAATCTCAAAATTTTGTGGAATAACAATTGATCTTTAGGTTTTTGGCCACTTTGTACGGAATGGCAAGGTTCGTTTTGCTCCTAGATGCACCAATTTTTTTCTCAAGGCCAGATCCCTCAAATTTTGAATAGGAGGTTTCATATCTAAATCTATTATACCATGTTAGAGTTGATGACTAAACCCCATAGCTCTCAAAAATCACCTGCAAGCACTTATCCTATCACAAAAGAGAGATCTAAGCAAAATGATGTGCTCAACAACTTCATAAATTGTATTGATGTAATAACCTAAATGAACGATTACAATGAAAGGTGAATGAATAAAAAAAAACCATAGATAAGGTTTTGATTAGATTGATACAAGTGTCATCATCTAATGCAATGAGACATGTACTAAATATAGCTTAATCTAATATGAAAAAATAACTCCTAAGTTTAGCTTAAGTAATTAAAGTAAAAACCTATATCTAACAATTGTTTAATAATTAATTAATTATTAAGTGATGATCTATTTACTCCAACATATCCAACTCATCAAGAGTGGAGTACTGTGATTCTACAAAAACTCATATTAGGAGAAATTACCCAACTGAATGTTGAGAATTTTCATCCTTATTTTTTCTACAACAAATTATTCTTCTAGATACCCTAGTGGATTGTGAAACTAATCTAGTTCCATGAGGGAGGAAGGATAAAAAACAATAGTCTCTAGATAATAAGTTAACATAGACATCAATTGTATTGTTCTAAACAAGTTACACCAAGTGGAAGGCTCACCATTTGAGGGAGCCACCTCTTTCCTAGGCTTTTTTTGAGGGCTTGAAGACACACTAGCTTTCTACTTAATAACTAGATTATTGATGTAAGGACATCGTTCCCCCATCCATTTCTGATGTTTGATATTTTTGGTTTCCATTTATGGCAGGTTTTTAATTTCCTCATTTTGTGGCATGTCGCGACTCTGAGTTTGTTCTTCTTCATTGCAAATGTGATGAAAGATTTATTTTATTTTGGGGCAGGGATATGGTTGAAGCTAGTCGGTTAAAATGGTTCAATAAGATGGAAGAAGGATTTGATACTATTTTTGGTGTGAAGGTTTCTGGCCTGGAAAAGAGAGGTCGATGGTGTTGGTTGGCAGGAAAGAAGCTAGTTTTGTAGTTGGCAAAGAGTGACTAACCTTGGTCACAAAGGACAAAGAAATTTTGAAGGACTTCTACCAGAGACCAGAGGGATCGATGGTCTAGTCAATAAAATAATTGGTCAATTGGTCAATGAGAGGAGGGACCAATAGTTGGAGGAAAAGTCATTTTGTTTGAAAAAAAAAAGAAAGAGAGAGGGACCGATCTGCTGAGTCAAAAAAAAAAAATTCAATGGCAACAACCCATAATAGATGAGTGAACAAAGTTTGAAGGAGGTTGCATGGGTTTTTTTCTGAAAGCATCGATTGTATTGAAGGAGATTCTCGGCCTGTGAGGAGTCTTGGAGAGTAGTCCAATTGAGGGGAGGAAATCGAGACTTGAGAATCAACTATAGGGCATTTCATCATGTTATTTATCCATACACATTGAGTATTCTAACATTTCTAATTTGATGAGTCTATGCATTGAAAGGAAAGTGGGATGTGGTTGTTGTTTATCTTTCCCCATCGGCTTGCAAGGAAAGATTGTAGATTTAAAACCTATTCTTTAAATGTTTGAATAAGAAATGCATTTGTGTAGATTGTTGTCACCAACGGAAAATTGAAGAGTCAAGTTGGAGTTTGTGACATGTGTGATGTGGTGCTTCATTTCACTATTTTGGCATAAATTTGAAACTCCATCTAACTCTATTTTCCTTTACGTGGTTGTGACTTGTTTGTTGTTGGTCTTGATTAAAATATGTTTGATGTGTCTAAAAAAAGTCTTGGTGATTTTGGGTGCAACTGGTCTGGAATTGAATAAGGCATGCCATCAATTGGTATCAGAGCCCAAAAGATCTGGGCAGGGGACACTAAGTGTGTTCTTCATTTTTGATGGGTATTGTTGATTAGGGATTCATAAATGTTTGGGAAGTCTATGTGTTGCAATGTGATATTGATTCATGTTGGAAGATGAGATTGTAGTTTGTTGTGTGTTGTAGATTAATGAGCTAATAGAAAAGGGGTTGCACCAAAATATTGGGAAGAGTGGAAAAGAAAGAAGCCCTAGGTGAGGTGTCAGGAGATTAGAAGATGCAGAAGAAAACTGGGAAAGAAAGTCTCACAAAGAGAAACAAGACTAAAGAAATAAGCAAGAAGCAAGATGCAAGATGCATAATTTGAGAGAGAAATGGCAGAGTTGTGAAGAGATTTGGAATTGGTGAAGCAGTGGTTTGAGGAAAGTAGTCAAGATTATGTTTGGGTTTGGCCAATGACAAAGAAAGTAAGTGAAGATGATTATGGAGAAAAAGAAAATACAAGATGAGGTAGCCTTGAAGAGAGAGGATAAGGAGATTTGGGACAACAAGAAGTTGTTAAGGAAGCAACATGTACCTAAAGTAAGGAAGGAAGTTCTCATTGTAGAGGACATGAAGGAAGGTAGAAAGGAAGTGGTGTAGAAAGAAGCCCTTGTGGAAGAGAGTAAAGAAGAAAGGAGAGTGTTCAGGAAGGAGGCACTCATGGAAACATTGAGGTCTCTTGTTTTGATTACTAATGTTATGTTTGAGAATGTGTATGTAGGTATCAAGAGAATGATAAGGAAGGTCAGGAATAATACCTTGGAGTTGACAAGAGGAAGGTCAAGTAGAGAACCATTGGAAAATAATGAAGATGAGAGTGAAAGGAGACTTGTGACAATAATATGACAAGAAGAATTAGCACCAAAAAAGTATGGCAAAGTTTCTACGAATGGAAATGAGGTTGGTGTTGAAGATGTTCAATTGGATGATGAAGATGAAGTAGAAACCTCAGAGTTTCAAGATGCTTGTTAAAATTTTGTAGATGTGGATGCCTATGAAGGAGAAAAGTTTGAAAACAAAGAAGCCAATGTTGGTGACAAATCAAGACGATAGGTAAAAGAAAGTTGCAATGCTGATTTTGGTTATGTAAATGGAGATTATAATGTTATTTCTGATCATAAGCATAGAAGTAAGAATGTAGTTAAGGAATTTTATGAGAGAAGGAGATTGGTAAATCATGGGTATATAGTACCACATTGGCTAAACAAATCAGTCGTGAAGGGACAACAACAAAGGTGTAAGGAAGTAGGTACTTATAATTGGGTTTATGACATCAAGCAAGTACCAAGCATAAAAGGCATAAAAAAAATCTAAGTGGAGACAAAAAGATAAGGTATGTTGGAAAGTAAAGAAGCATGAAGGAGATTATTTAAAGCAAAGTTCAGTATATAACTTAGAAAAGATAAGTTCAACAATTCAAAGACATCGACCCAAAGTTCAGGAAAATAAAGTGTGGAAAGTTAAGTTTGGTACATCAGAAAATATAAGTCAAGTTGTAAAATATGATGATGGGAAAAACTTGCAAGAGGATGGAAGACATGAAGAAATTATTGGGATCATGAATGAAGAAATTATGTTGCAGCAAGGTAGCCAAGGCCAAAAATTTGAAAGCCATGAAAAAAATCTCAAAACGTGGGAAGAAGGGAATGCACTCCATGAAGAGGACATGTGTGTAGGAGTTGAAGCAAGAGAAAAGAAGAAGGTTGAAATGATTGCAGGTGTAGATTGGAAGAATCTTAAGCAGGACACGTGTCAGGAAAAAGATAAGTAAGATGATTTAACGAATAAGGCTTTGAATGAAATTTATAGTTTAAAAGAAGATGCCAAGGTTGAGAAATTGAATAGTGATTGAGAGATTTATGAGTATGAGATGGAAGTGTGGAGACTTGTAGATGAGAAAGATGTTGGAAGTGGATTCACTCTGCGAGGGGGGGAGTGAATCAGAGTGGACTAATTTTAACTTTTAACATTGAATGCATAATGAAACTTTTACTAATTTAACCCAATGTGAACATTAGCACTTTAGATCAGATTGATATGAAACTTGACAGACATTTACAGCCCATATGAAAAGCATCATATGATATTGTTCAAATAAAGCTTTATGAACAATCTTGTTGTGCATTATCAACAAAACTATAAAACTTCATAATATGCAACCTTGAATTACATTTGACAACCTTTTGAGCATTCATATAATGAGCACAGAATGCAGAAGTTAATTCACTTTATAAAAGACATTTTGTATCAGATTTGCACAATCCAAATTTGCATGACAGACTTGAGCAAATTGACATAAAAAATTTAAACAACCTTAAAGTATCTGAGCATAGACCAACTGAATGAGCACAATAACATAAATGAATTAGAGAAATATTATGCAAGATAGATATCGATCACACAAATGAGAGGCACAAAAATTGCCGAGTGGAAAACCCTCCTGGGGTAGAAAAACCACTCCTAAACTGCCTTACTGGCTTAATTTCAAAAATTATTTTGGCAATGCCTCAATGGCTGATTTCTGAACACTGACTCAAGGAGCACCAACCCCTCTATTTAGAACACCAATCTCAAGGAGCACCAACCCCTTTTATGTTTTTCAATAGAACATACAATGATACAAAGGATCTCTTTGTTTCTCTTATTTTTGTCAAGTGCCTCTTGACAGACAATGCATACAATTCTCAAGAGTCAAGAATGACTCTTCAGAGTTCCATTCATTATCAAATATTGATACAACTTGAGGAAAATAATCTAGTTACAGTGTCAATACAACTTCTCATCAAACTGCATTACATTGATATGACCCTTCATTCTTTTTCTCACTCTCTCATTTTCAATCTTTCATTATACAAAACTGACAACACACTGTGTTTTCCAAATTTTCAGCATCAAAATACATACAGTCTATCTCATCCAAGAAGTATTATATTTTTCACTTCAGTAGATTTTTCATTTTTAAGTTTTTCAGTTATGATGAAGCCCTAATCTCTCTGTTTTCAATCATTTATAGTTTACATCAAAAATTACAACTTTCGGTTACAGCTGAAACTATTCGTTTTCTGACAAAAGAAGAGGTGACCTTTTTCACTGATTTCACATCTTTAACAAGTTATTGTTCAGGTAATACAAAGAACATTTTACAGAATATTTTCTTCTGACAGGGAAAGAAGAACTGTATGCCAAAAATAGTGAGCATAAACTTCACAAGCAACCTGCACACTCTCTCCTCAACGACCCAGCAAGAAAAGTAATATATATACCATGGGTTATACCCAATAAAACAAGTACAAATATAAGTAACCAAAACCATAATGGAGTGAGATGGAAAAAAACTGCAATTGAGAGTTGTTATAACAAAACCCAGGTAAGGAGCTGAAGAGATTCGAGGATATTATGATTTGCCCACAACCAGAAATAACAGACCCTTTTAAAATTCATGATGATCTTTAAAAGAGTTGCAGACACATTTTTTTTTAAATAAACATTTCAAACTTTTCTCTTCAAAGGAATAGACATTTTTCATTTTTCATTTTGCATAAGAGAGAAAAACTTAGCTTGAAATAACCTTGACTGTAAAGTAACGAATCTGCAAAACAGACTAAGGATGAATACCTGACAAAAATAATGAGGTTCATGTCAAAAGGAGTTTACCAGTCTTGCAGAGGAAGAAACGACCACACTACTTTCCAATCTCGCCCCATCACCAGTCGGCGGGAAGCAAACACACCAAATGACCATAGTGATGGTCTTCTCACCTCCCCATACGTTGTCCAACATCAGAACGCCAGAGATAACAATGAAACGGCCAAAGGAATGATTCTATGGAGGCGGCCAGAGAAGGGTTTGAGACCCTCAAACAATGAAGCATAACGATTTGCCCTAATTTCCACACAAATTCCTTTACAAAAATGAGATGCAGTTTGAAGTCCGAAAGGATAGTCATAATAATCCAAAGGAAATTCATAATGATGTTTGAAATCTGCGGCCAGTCTAAAGATAAATAGGCTAACTAAAGAAGAAACATAAATCATTTACTAAATTCCAAGTAAACTTCCGACACAATAATTCCAAGCATTATTTCAACTGAAGTGTCTAATTCATAAGACTTGATGTTCCCAAGTAGCCAAGGCAAAGTCACTTCCATGGTGACAATTTTTAAATCATCATAACCTTACCTACTATCAACCTAGTGCAAACAATGTCGATGACTTCAGTAAACAAAAAGCTAAAGATGCTCGTGATAGCCAATAGCCATTTAAATGGATTATAATTTAATCACTAAAGAAAGGCCGATATGAGTAATTTTTAAAGCCTAACCATAAGTCCTTGAAGTTCAATTCATGTGACTTCATTTGTCACTTGAAACCATAGGAGCTCGATTTCATTAATAAAGCATATCTTTGCTAAGTGACACAAAACACCAATGCCTTTAAAAAGATCTAATAACAAAGCCATGTCAAATATAAAGATCTCGATGATTACCAAAGACAAATGCAATATGTCCCCTTGTGTATGATTTAACACTAAAGTGAAACCAAGAGAATTCCATGTAAACCAACATAATGCAAGTGTTCACTTTTGAATGTATGTGAACAAATCACAAAGAACTAGTTTAAACCCATATCACCAAGTGTCATTCACTTTACATAAACCGGTTTCTATCACCTCGATGCGAGAAGCTTTAAGAATACCACAATGATATCACTTGAAACAACCTTCAACCCTTTAGACATAACCAAGATTGTTGGACATGGAACCAAATAATCAGTACATCCAAAAAGATAACATCATAATGCTAAAGAAGTATGCCAATCAAATGCCATAATAAGACCAAACTGTGAAATGCCAAGGCACCAACCCAAGGCAGTTTTGACATCAAGGACAAATGCCACAAAAGAAGTCAACAAACTCCCCCTTTGTCCTTGATGACAAAAATCTGAGCCATCTGAACCACCATTTTCTCCCCCTTATTGTCACAAGGACAAAGGAGGAATCTTGTGATATACAACAACCAATTTCTCCCCATTTTCTCCATGAAATACAACAACTAATCAATACCCAACTGCAGATATAACAAGAATGTAGCAGAAAAAAAATGTAGACTCAATACCATAAGCCAAGTGAATCAAAAAAAATTTATGGTGTTGGGTGAAGGTAAGAATATGTGTCATAATGATCACCAAAATACTGAATAGAAAACAATGAACCAATACTTTCAGGCACCTATGTTTTGATGCAAATGTAGAGGAATCCTCTTTGCAAGAGCTAATACCATGGTCACTTGTTATACCCATTCGTATCTGAAACAAATACATGCCCATGCAAAACTGTGACCTGTAACATAAACTGAATTCAGGATCCTGAACAACTTGTAGCATAATTCTCATTGTCAATCCAACAAAACATAAGCATCTGTGAATGAGAAACATGAATATCATGATAAATAAGTTTTGTAAGTTGCCACACCATGAATGCCAATGGATATCACCTTAGTGTCAATAATTTAAACAAATGTATCAATCTTGGGTTTGACATCAAGAGCAAACCAAAATGACTGAAAAAGCCAACAACATCATAAGGCTGCAATTCTGAATATCATTGTACAACCACTATCCAAGCAACCTGACAAAAGATCCATAATCAAAATTGCAGATCAAGGCTAATTGTTCCACCTTTTGATCATATTAAACTACATCCTTCATTGTCAACTGTAAGCACACAATTACCAGTATGAATAACCATGCACAAGTGCATATCCTATTGTAATGAGCATATGTCAAACATTAGTACCATCATATAAAAACTAAGAGCATTCCATGAAACATGTGAACCAAGAACCAACTGTTCGCAGTATGTACCACCCAGATTATGTAAGTGTGTCATCAAAACCAGTATAGTTACCAAAGATAAGCAACCACTATAAACATCTGAAAGCCAATACAACTAGTGAAACCAACTGTAAATACAATTAGAGTAGAAAATATGATAGGAAAGCTATAGGAGAGCAACCTTAGAACCAAGCTCCCCCAACAAGGAAGCTTCACAAAAATTACTTTCTAATCTATAAGACACCATTTCTTTTCTCAAACTTATTGAAAATGTGCAAATTCTTCAAACAGTGACTCTTTGATCCAATAACTTACTTGTTCTCCAGAATGACATCTTTTACCAGAATAACACAAAGTAGCCAAATCTGTAGCATGCAGTCCACTGCATAAGTCTCAAGACACTAAACAATCAGTATCAAGAAATAATCAATTATCAAAGGAAAATATTGATCATTAGATGCATATTGAAATCTTCATCATCCAAGAATATCCAAACTTCTATCAATGTTGGTTGTTGTCCTCAAGTACACGAATACAATAACAACATAATCAAAGTAAAAAATGATGCATCAGCAACCACAACTCTAGAGAAACTGGATTTATAGCAACTGCTTAGTATGTTGTTCATGTTTTCCAAGCACAACACTGCAAAACTCAGCATTTACAGTGTAATGTTTTTCAAATAACTACCTCTATCATTCTTTCAATTAAGACCTCAACCAATTCACTATCTTAACATGCTTTATTTCTGAAACATCATTTACAAATCAACGCACTAAATTTTATCAAGTTGTTGTTATATATGGTTTCAAAGTATTGAATAAAGATGAGATAATATAGCAAGATTTGATGATAAAGAAAAAAAGAGCACTACTTGACCATTCAAGCATCTTAACCTCATGAATCTCTTTGAGAAACACAAACCATCACCTATTATGATAAGTACAAAGAAAAGATATTAATCCTTCTGACCCAACCAATACATTACAAAAAAGTAGGGTTAATCACAATTTGTTCACCAAAGGTGGACAATGTAATTGTGTCACAGGTATCATTTACTGTGGGCACTCCCAAAGACACAAAATGTATCAATTGCAGCAACACCAAAATTCATATGTGAAAATCATCTTCTAACTTAATGATGATATAGATGGATCATTGCATTAAGACAGTTATCATCACACACTGTCACTATTACTCCCAGCAAGACAATAAAACACATCTCTGTCATGCATTTTGATGATAAATAGGTTATGAAACAACAAGATTCTACTACCTTTTATTTGATATCAAAGGGGGTTATTCAAAGAGCATTAATCATCTCCCCCTATCTTCATACTCTCTTTCAAAATCTTAGTGATGATTCTTGTGCAGCATGCACAAGATTTAGTTCTTCATTTTTCTTTTCTTGCTTTCTTCTCCACACTTGTATAGGATTTGTCTTTTCCTTACTCACGATATTATTTTCCTTTTGTTTGAACATGTAGTCCCGAGATGGCTTTATCAAAATTTTCTTACACCATTGTGCTTTGTGTCCAAACCCATTACACCTATAACATATAATAGAGTTGTCTAGACCAAAGAGAGAATAATTTCTTCTAGGCATGTTGTATGAACCTCTCTTGACGTTTCTCACATGATTATGACTTTTATTCATCCAAAAATTTCTTGCTCTATGTCCATAAGCATTACAACAGTAACAATAGCCATGAAATTGAGAGTGGTTATACCTGACAAATTGAGATCTTGATGGTCTTTTTGTCCTTTCATCTACCCACTTTTCTTTTGTCTGAGCAACAACAATATGGTGACCGAGATCAACTCTCAATCTTGGAGTATTCTTAGCTGTAAATGACTTTCCATCTGCAGTAGAAAAAATTGTTTCATGTTTAGATTCTACTGTAGAGCTTTGTCCAACTTCATATCTCACTACTGTAGGATCTTTAAAATGCTTTTGTCTGCCAATCATCTCATTCAATAAATTAGTACTGCAATCAAATTTCTGATTTTTATCCAATTGAACCTTAACACTTTCAAGCTCTTTTCTTAATGCAACTACATCTCCTTCAACTTTTAGACATTCAATCTTTTTAACTTCCAAATCAGACCTTACAACTATTGCTATCCTCTTACATTCTTCAATTTCAATTTTCTAACTGATAATCAAATCATCTTTAAGAGTTAGTTCTTTTAACATAGAGTCATTGTTTAAACATTTCTTTAATGAGGAAACCTCAGGTTCCAATTTGTTACATAATTCATTCTTGTCTTTTAACTTGGCTTCTAATCCCTCTTCAGTCTTTTTCTTGTCAACCATTTGGGCTTTCAAAAATTCAATAGTCTTTTTATCAAAATTATGATCTTGTATTACAACTTTATTGACACCGACACTTTCATGTAAGCGTACCTTAAGATCTTGATTTTCTTTTCTAATCCTCTTAAGCTCATCTAAGCCAACAAGTAGTTGTGCCTCTAAATCAACTTCAAACTCATGACCTTCACAATCCTTTTTGCCAAATTCTTGTTCAAAGTCACTTACCAAGTGATCTTCTTCACCAAATACAGGGTCACTTTTAGTATTAGCTAGCAGGGGTAATTATTGAGACAAAACATCACTAGACTTGCCAGGGGTTGATTTTTCAAATGTTTTCTTGGCACAAGTAGCTTTATTTTGACCTTTGTTCCTTTTGCACTTAGCCATGATAAAAACTCCACGATACCCAGAAACAGACTTCCAAGACCAGAATCAATCCTAGGTATGAAACCTAATGCAGGACCCTATGCTCTGATACCAATTGTTGGAAGTGGATTCACTCTAAGAAGGGGGGGGGAGGGGGGTTGAATCAGAGTGGACTAATTTTAACTTTTAACATTGAATGCATAATGAAACTTTTACTAATTTAACCTAATGTGAACATTAGCACTTTAGATCAAATCGATATGAAACTTGACAGACATTTACAACCCATGTATGAAAAGCAACATATGATATTGTTCCAATAAAGCTTTATGAACAATCTTGTTGTGCATTATCAACAGAACTATACAACTTCATAATATACAACCTTGACTTGCATTTGACAATCTTTTGAGCATTCATATAATGAGCATAGAATGCAAAAGTTAATTCACTTTATAAAAGACATTTTGCATTAGATTTGCACAATCTAAATTTGCATGACAGACTTGAGCAAATTGACATTAAAATTTTAAACAACCTTAAAGTATCAGAGCATAGACCAACTGAATGAGCACAATAGCATAAATGACTTAAAGAAATATTATGCAAGATAGACATAAATCACACAAATGAGATCTACACAAAAATTGTCGAGTGGAAAACCCTCCTGGGGTAGAAAAACCACTCCTAAACTGCCTTACTGGCTTAATTTCAAAAAATATTTTGACAATGCCTCAATGGCTGATTTCCGAGCACCGACTCAAGGACCACCAACCCCTCTATTTAGAGACACCAGTCTCAAGGAGCACCAACCCCTCTATTTAGAGACACCAATCTCAAGGAGCACCAACCCCTTTTCCGTTTTTCAATAGAACATACAATGATATAGAGGATCTCTTTGTTTCTCTTATTTTTGTCAAGTGCCTCTTGACAGACAATGCATACAATTCTCAAGAGTCAAGAATGACTCTTCAGAGTTCCATTCATTATCAAATCTTGATACAACTTGAGGAAAATAATCTAGTTACAGTGTCAATACAACTTCTCATCAAACTGTATTACATTGATATGACCTTTCTTTCTTTTTCTCACTCTCTCATTTTCAATCTTTCATTATACAAAATACAAAACTGACAACACACTATGTTTTCCAAATTTTCAGCATCAAAATCCATACAGTCTATCTCATCCAAGAAGTATTATATTCTGCACTTCTGTAAATTTTTCATTTTAGGTTTTTCAGTTATGATGAAGCCCTAATCTCTCTATTTTCAACCATTTACAATTTACATCAAAAATTACAACTTTTGGTTATAGCTGAAACTGTTTGTTTTCTAACAAAAGAAGAGGTGACCTTTTTCACTGATTTCACATCTTTAACAAGTTACTGTTCAGATAATACGGAGGGTGTTTTGTAGAATCTTTTCTTCTGACATGGAAAGAAGAACTATATGCCAAAAATAGTGAGCATAAACTTCACAAGTAGCCTGCACACTTTCTCCTCAATGACCCAACAAGAAAAGTAATATATATACCATGGGTTATACCCAATAAAATAGCTGCAAATCTAAGTAACCGAAATCATAATGAAGTGAGACTTGAAAAAAACTACAACGAAGAGTCATTATAACAGAACCCAGGTAAGGAGCTGAAGAGATTTGAGGATATTATGATTTGCCCACAACCAAAAATCACAAACCCTTTTAAAACTATCATGATGATCTTTAAAAGAGTTGCAGTCATGTTATTTTTAAAATAAACATTTCAGACTTTTCTCTTCAAAGGAATAGACGTTTTTTCATTTTTCATTTTGCATAAGAGAGAAAAACTTAGCTCGAAATAACCTTGACTATAAAGTAATGGATCTGCAAACCAGACTAAGGATGAATGCCTGACAAAAGTAATGAGGTTGTTGTCACAAGGAGTTTACCAGTCTTGTAGAGGAAGAAAAAACCACAATACCTTCCAATCTCACCCCATCACCAATCGACGTGAAGCAAACACACCAAATGACCATAGTGATGGTCTTCTCACCTCCCCCATACGTTGTCCAAAATCAGAACGCCAGAGATAACAATGAATCGGCCAAAGGAATGATTCTATGGAGGCAGCCAAAGAAGGGTTTGAGACCCTCAAACAATGAAGCATAACGATTTGCCCTACTTTCCACACGAATTCCTTTACAAAACTGAGATGCAGTTTGAAGTCTGAAAGGACAGTCATAATAATCCAAAGGAAATTCATAATGATGTTTGAAATCCATGGCCAGTCCAAAGATAAACATGTCGACAAAAGCAAAAACATAAATCATTTACTAAATGCCAAGTAAAATTCCGACACAATAATGCCAAGCATTATTTCAAGTGAAGTGTCGAATTCATAAGACTTGATGTTCCCAAGTAGCCAAGGCAAAGTCACTTCCATGGTGACAATTTTGAAATCATCATAACCTTACCTGTTGTTGGCCTAGTGCAAACAATGTCGATGACTTCAATAAACAAAAAGCTAAAGATGTCGGTGATAACCAATAGCCATTTAAATGGCTTATAATTTAATCACTAAAGAAAGGCCTATATGAGTAATTTTTAAAGCTTAACCATAAGTCCTTGAAGTCCGATTCATGTGACTTCATTTGCCACTTGAAACCATAGGAGCCCGATTTCATTAATAAGGCATATCTTTGCTAAGTGACACAAAACACCAATGCCTTTAAAAAGATCTAATAACAAATCCATGTCAAATATAAAGATCTCGATGATTACCAAAGACAAACACAATATGTCCCCTTGTGTATGATTTAACACTAAAGCGAAACCAAGAGAATTCCATGTAAACCAACATGATGCAAGTGTTCACTTCTGAATGTATGTGAACAAATCATAAAGAACCACTTTGAACCCATATCACCAAGTGTCATTCACTTTACATAAACCGGTTTCTATCACCTCGATGGGAGAAGCTTTAAGAATACCACAATGATATCACCTGAAACAACCTTCAACCCTTCAGACATAACCAAGATTGTTGGACATGGAACCAAATAATCAGTACATCCAAAAAGATAACATCATAATGCCGAAGAAGCATGCCAATCAAATGTCATAATAAGACCAAACTGTGAAATGCCAAGGCACCAACCCAGGGCAGTTTTGACATCAAGGACAAATGCTACAGAAGAAGTCAACATAAGAGATGAGGAATCAAATATAGAAAAAGAAGAAGGAACACTTGAACAAAAGCATATTGGAAAGTTTAGAAAGAATTAATTTGGATGTAAGATGGACCATTGGAATGGTTTAAGTGAGAAAGGTGGAAAGAAAGAAAGAATGGGCAACAGAAGCCTAGGTTAATGGAGGCATGGAGAATGAAGACAAAGCAACAGGAAATGAAGAAAGCGTGAATGAGATTGTAGTAGTTGCAAAAGTTGCAGCAATAAAGATTGAAGGTGAAAGAATTTATGAAGATCCGATAGATGGAAAAGAATTCAAAGGGAATGAAAGTGAAGGCGTTGTCTTATGCAAAGGGGCAACAGATAATAAGGTTGTATTTTCCTTTTCAAATTCTTTTTGTGCAGCTAGAGTGGATTTTTGTGGGTGTGCAATCAAGATGATGGAGTAATATGCTAATGAAAACTTGAAGCCAAATGGAGCAGCTGAGAATGCAAAAAGAATGGTGGCAGCTTGTGATGATGAAGTTGTAATAGAGCTACAAGAAGGGGTAAAATTTTCAGATTTTTATGAAGTAATGGTTTTACCTTCGATTGATAGGTTGAATAGTGTGAAGTTTGGAAAGACATATGGTGAGGATTATTTATATTTTTGTGAGGATATTGAGAGTTATGATTTGTATGGGAGAACACAAAATGGGCAATTATGGAAAGCTGAAATTGATGAAGTTGATAGTCAAATCGATGAAGGGTATGAGTTTGAGAATAAGGAAAACCTACATTTTTCTTTAATGATTTATACTGGCTGGTATGAGGATGAGTGGGCAAGAAGATTACACCGTAGTCATAGATATGATAGGTTTGGCACAAGGGGATTGGTGTAGGACTGTCAAAAGAACTTGATGAATGTACCTGAGCGATGCTGGAAAAAGAGAAAGAAAACTAATGGAGAAAAAAGTTGTTGGTTATTACCTCATGTGCAGGAGCACATGTTTTCTTAATCCCCTGGGGAGTCTGATGCACATGTTTTCTTAATCCCCTGGGGAGTTTGATGCAGGGGGATCGTTCCCCCATTCGTTTCTGATGTTTGATATTTTTTATTTCCATTTATGGCAGGTTTTTAATTTCCTCATTTTGTGACATGGCGACTCCGAGTTTGTTCTTCTTTGTTGCAAATGTGAGGAAAGCTTTCTTTTGTTTTGGGGCAGGGATATAGTTGAAGCCAGTTGGTTACAACGGTTCAAGAAGATGGAAGAAGGCTTCGATACAGTTTTTGGTGTGAAGGTTTTTGGCTTGGAAAAGAGAGGTCGATGGTGTTGAATGGCAAGAAAGAAGCCAGTTCTATAGTTGGCAAAGAGTGACTGACCTTGGTCACAAAGGACAAAGAAATGTTGAAGGACTTCTGCCAGAGACCAGAGGGATCGATGGTTTATTCAGTAAAAGAATTGGTCAATTGGTCAGTGAGAGGAGGGACCAACGGTTGGAGGAAAAGCCGTTTTGTTTGAAAAAAGAAAGAAAGAGAGAGGGATCGATCTGCTGAGTTTAAAAAAGAAAGATTCAATGGAAGTGACCCATAATAGACGAGTGAACAGAGTTTGAAGGAGGTTGCGTGGGTTTTTGCTGAAAGCATCGATTGCATTGAAGGAGATTCTCAGCCAGTGAGGAGTCTTGGAGAGTAGTCCAATTGGGGAGAGGAAATTGAGACTGTAGAATCAACTACAGGGCGTTCCGTTGTGTTATTGCTCCATACACATTGAGTATTCTGACATTTCTGATTTGCTGAGTCTATGCGCTGAAAGGAAAGTTGGATGTGGTTGTTGTTTATCTTTCCCCATCGGCTTGCAAGGAAAAATTGTAGATTAAAACCTGCTCCTTAAATGTTTGAATAAGAAATGCATTTGTGTCTAGATTATTGTCACCGGTGGCAAATTAAAGAGTCAAGTTGGAGTTTGTGATGTGTGTGATGTGGCGCTTCATTTCTCTATTTTGGCATAAATTTGAAACTCAATCTAACTCTGTGTTTCCTTTACTTGGTTGTGACTTGTTTGTTGTTGGTCTTGATTAAAATATGCTTGATGTGTCTAAACAAAGTCTTGGTGATTTTGAGTGCGACTAGTCTGGAATTGAATAAGGCCTGCCATCAATTATTGAGGTTTTGATTATTTTTATAGTTTCTAATTATAGTCCACCCTACATAATTTTTTAAAGGGGGAGCCTCAATAGGTTGAGTAGAAGCTTTATTGCAATGTGAGATCAAATGACAATCTCTAATATTATAATTGGAGGATTGACACTAAAAGTTCAAGAGTTTGGAAATTGAGATAAAGGACATGTTGGGAATGATGCAAATGATCAATTTGAATATCTACAATTTCTTTCGAATATTTAGAGAGGTCAACCTCAACACAAACACACTTTTGTGAATGACCCAAGAAAAATTTATCAAGCTCAACACAAATAACCTTACCTTGCAAGCCAACAATTATGGTTAAGAAATTTTAATAAGGTAAAGGCAACCTTAGGAATTATATCTAGATTGGCACACAAAGGATCTTTTCATCATAGATTGGAAAGTCTTAAGTCCAAGGTTGAGAAATTAAAAGAGTTACCAAAGGCCATGGCCTTTGCATGACTAACTTCAACAAAACAAAAAACAAAACAAAAAACAAAACAAAAAAACCTTCGTGAAAGTTTAGATAGCATCAAGACAAACCCCATGTGGGACCCAATTCTTGTTGATCCACTCACTTAGCATGTGTTAAGGGGAGTTCTCCCCAAAAAAAGTCTATTAAAGTAAAATATTCAAGCTAGTTACATGCACTATCACTCTTGAGTGAGTAGCACCACACCTTAAGAAGAATTAAAACTCATACCACATGAAACATCTTGCAAACAAATTTATGAAATCGCTTGTTCATAATAGCCAACATCTAAAACCACAAAACCATCAGCACTAACAAATATTGCTAGATTTAAAAAAAAGTTCACAACAAATACCGCAAAATGATAGTTTACACGCCAAGAATACGATACAGAAATATAAAAATAAAAACCCTAACAAAACTAAATAAAATAAAATAAAATCTCAATCTTGATAAGAACATCTTTCATATTATATAAAAACCAAAACCCTAACTCAAAATTAAAAAATAAAATAAAATCTCAATCCTGATAAGAGCATCTTCCATATTATTTGTCAGTATAAACATTTTTCAAAGAATAGATAAACAATGGCACACAAAGTGATTCGTCGGTTATTGCAGACCAATCTTGGCCGTTATTGCAGTCCTTATCTTGCGGACGTGCCCTTCCAAGATTTCAAAAATCTCGAATCTAAAGAACAATTTTTAAAGATGGGCATTGACTGTTTTACCATAATCTACACGGACGCTCCATGACTCGTCTGAGCTATTTTTAAGCGGTTTTCTATATTCTTAGAGGATTTATACTGTTTAAAATATTTCACTTCTTGTTAGATTGGTATCTCACACTGTAAAACTAAACACATTTCATTACAACCAAGAAAAAGACCTTTGAACGAGCTGGGATATGAAGTTTTCGATATTCGAAAATTGAAGTAGAAAATCACTTACAACATGCCTCGACGTAAGGTTGTCGAATCCAATCCTAACAGAAACAAAGCTTCCCCATGTGAAGTTATTTCCTATTCAGCCAAGAGTCTTAAAAATGGTGGCAGCATCTCGTTCAACCTAAGCAGTTAATGAATCTTGGTGGTCAATCAAATTTTTAGTCGATAGGTTATATATAGTGGGAGATTTGAGTCTGAAACAGTGTGCAAACTACTCTTGAGTCGTATGCCATTTAATGGTAAATCAGCTGCTGGTGAAAGCCTCCAAAATATCAGGTAAAAGCCTCCAAAATCTCACTTATCACATAAAAGCGAGACAAATATTGATTTGACAATTGGATGGAAACATTCTATTTCCATTTGCGTGGTTTTTGTCAATTTGATGACAACTTTCTTCTTTTTTTTGCATTGTTTTATGTTTTAAATCGGAAAGCAAATATTTCATAATCACATAATACTTAATTTTTTTGGGAAAAATCTAAATTTGTCTAGGTTTATTTTATTCCATTATTTAACACTTATTATTAATTGTTTAATCCAATCACCTGAGACTAGAATCTAGCACATCCATCTGATGTTGGCTAAACCAAAGTCCCACCAACAATTTTTCTCCTGACCCACCCTGCATTTGAAGATCAATCAAATAAAGTAGTTTGGATTGCAGGGGCGTCGATGCTCTTCTCTACAAAGTGCATGAGTGGGGCTTGCACCCTTCTCTACTGGACAATGCGGTCCATCATCACCTGCTGTTCTCCCATGATCAATGATCCATTCCGGTCTGAAAATCCCTTACGATTCATACACAAATACATACTCTCTAACAAATTAACATACATATACTTTACGCTCAACATAATCCTTGAACTTTCTTTAGATACAAGTGCTACTATAAATTAATGTTATACTGTATAGGTAGATGGAGAGGGGGCTGCTGAGTGCTTGTTAGTCAAAAGTTGATGGTTTGAATCCTGTTTTTCTGGAGTCTTCTCCACTTTCGTTAGATTATATTACAGTCAATAATAAAAAATTGTAACCGATTTCCTATATAAAAATAATTATACATGGTCAAATCTCCTAAAACTTTGAGGAGCGGAAAGTACAAAAAACTAAGAGAAATTTCTGAATTTTAAACCCGACTGACAGGCCCTACTAAACCTTGGGTTAGATAAGAGCGGCCAACAGGGAAGCATCAAGGATGAGGTTAATACATGGGTCTACAAGTTTTGGGTTTGTTACTCAATATGTTATGCTCTCCACTTGTTAGTGCACTGGTTTGAAGACACACTGCCTTTTGAGGGAGAAGAAACGATGCCCCTTTTGCACGCAGTAATCGTCTCATTTCCTGCACAAGGCCATGTCAATCCAATGATGAATCTTGCGGAGCTGCTGGCCATGCGAGGTTTTTTCATAACCTTTGTTACTACTGAATGGATGGATCAGCGCCTCTTAAAAGCAGCTTCCAAAGATGCAGCTGCACGTGACCGTGAGATTCAAGAAAGGGGCTTCAAATTTCGGTTTTTAACTATCCCAGACGGCTTACCACCTGAACATGGCCGAACTTCTGAGATTGGTGAGCTTTTCCTTGCGCTCCAAAGTTTGGGCCCTGCTTTGGAAAGTGTGTTAACTGTAACAGATAAATCTGTACCGCCAATCACTTGCGTTGTTTCGGATAGCTTTTTGTCCTGCACAGCAGATGTAGCTAAAAAGCTTGGGGTGCCCAGAGTTCTTTTCTGGACTACCTGTACTGCATATGCCCTTATTCAGACAAACGCTAGCTTTCTTCTTTCTCAAGGCCTTATTCCTGTCAAAGGTACTTCTCTTATAATCACATCTTCACATCTTATTTTGTGTTATTTTATGGTGCGCTGCAGGTGTTAAAAGGAAATTAAATTTTAGTTAAGCAATTTGAACTAACTAGAACTTAGCGTAACTGTAAATTCTTCTGGGGAAGATCCATATAGTGTTTATGTTGTTCACCCAATGTTTTCAACTAAGTTAACTAAAAGTAATTAAATACTTATAAATTAGATTAAATTGTAGTTTCTAGTGTGTCATAAATTCGATTAAGCAACATCAATCAGAAAATATAATATTGTTATAAATAATAATGAATGAAGAAAGATTGTTTAGCTTTGTGATTAAAGAATGATTATTGTTTGTTGAAGACAATGAGATTTGTTTGGATATGTGAAAATGAATATTTATTTTTATTCTTTGCTGAATCATCTTCACTATTTTAAATCAGATTTGTAATAACATCCGTATTCTATAGTCTATGTACCATATAGACTACTATTCCGAATCCTTCCCCTTGTCACTTTCATTATTATTCTCATGTACCCCTACTACATGCTCTGTCTCCTCTTATCCCTTCAAAAACTTTCTTGTTGTACATGTCTATTTCTTCCTTCTCAAACTTATTTTCTTTCTTTTCTTTTCTTATAGAACTTTATGACCTCTTTCTCGTTGCTCATTTCTATTTCTTCTTTCGCAATTTTCTTTTACTTTTGACTCCTCTTTCTTTTTCTTCTAAAACTTTATGACCTATCCCAATCGTACTATTTTCTTCTCAAATTTTTGAAGACAAATCAAATGATCTAACAATACAGACTTAATTATATAAATACATTGGAATATTATCCTTACCCTCAATTAAACAAAAACTAAATGAAAAGACACATAAAAAATTGTTTCTTCACTATTCAAGAGAACCAGTGTGTGAGGGAGAAATACTCCATATTAACAGCGATCTCTAATGAGAAAACTAAATGTGCCAGAGCTAATTGAGCCCCTTTTAGAGATTTTCTAATATTTTATTTTTTATTAAAATGTGGTCTGTATGAATTAAAACAAATGCTTTCAGAAAGTAAACTTGCTTACCACGCCCTCCTTTTCACCTGTCCTAATTTCTCATATCCTTCCTACAAATTCTGTATTTAAAATCATACTCTCTATTAATTACAGCAGCTTTGAAAGAATTGTGATATATAGAGATGTAGATGTTTGCAGCAGCATTTATAGAAAAAAATTTAACAGTAGTAGTTTTCTTTAATTTGTATGTCCTGTGTGTGATAGAGATTAACATTCATGTTTGATGCATTCTGGGAAAACATTTATTTTCTTTAGGGTGAAAACATTAGTTTCAGTATTTAAAAGAGTTACTTTAATGTAAAAACAGAGCAAAACAGGGTGCATGCAGAGTTTACTTTTCAATCATTGATGTCCATGCCATTTAAGAGATTAAAAATTGGTATAGCTATTTAAATTAAACAGAGCATAGCTCTTACATTCACCATTATGCAGATAAGGTGATTTTATATTCTAAGATATGACTATTCTAATTTTCCACAGTTTTTGAATTCATTGTGTATATTTTTCAATATTTTTTAGATCACATTTAATAATTTAATAGATTCTTAATGATAAAATATACACACTAACTAAAACAAATCTTTATACTAATACTCTTACAACATTTTCACTTCTTTCATGTTTTCTTTCCAGGCAACCATGTAAGATGAAGCCCTATGATAGTTTTTATTTCACTTACTTTCATATCATGTTCTTTTCTAATATTACTTTGCATTCTTATTGTAGAGGTGGACTTGAAATCCAGAGAGAAACTAATTACATGTCTTCCTGGAAAACTCCCACCTATCAGGCCAACCGATTTACCCTCCTTCTACAGAGAACAACACATCTCTGAGAGCATTTACAGTGCCTTTCTCCATGAGTCTCGCTTCCAAAACATAGCAGATTACATACTAGTAAACACTTTTGATGAACTGGAAGGAGGTAAAGAGGCACAAACGGGTCTCAGAATTAATGGATGCCCTGCTTTGGCGGTAGGCCCTGTGTATCTTCCAAATTTCTTACAGGGTAGGAATTCTATGTACAGCATGTGGGAAGAGGATAAAACCTGCCTACAATGGCTAGACGCCCAAGCGCAGGGGTGTGTGTTATATGTTTCCTTTGGTAGCATTGCTGTAAAATCTGAAAAGCAACTGCATGAACTGGCTCTTGGACTAGAGGCTTGTGGATACCCCTTCTTGTGGGTTCTCAGATCAGATACGGTACAAGGCAAACCTGTGGATTTACCAGAGGGCTTCATCGATCGAACCAAGGATCGAGCCTTGATTGTTAATTGGACGAAGCAATTGGAGGTATGTATTACTATTTTCTGTACAAAAAGATGTTAAATTCCACAATACAAAGGCAACATTATTTTCTATAAAGGTAGAGTTATCTGACTTCATATATTTAAACCATGTTGGATTTGAGTAAGTGGCGTATAAAACAGTCAAAAAAATAACGGCCTCATTGTTCTCACGACGTGGTGGCTATAATACTAACATTAATGATTTAAAGTAGTTCAAAAAACATCTGCGATTACTATTTTTTTTTTTTTAAATTATTACACAATTAATATATTTTTGATCGATCAAGTAATCTCTTTTCAATTAGAAAAATAAGTTTATGACCTTATTCAATCATATCAAGGATAGTAGCTCTACATTACAAATGCATAATTCAGCATTAAATAAGATAAGATTGCATTACAAGACAAACCTTTAAACCCAAAACTAATCCTTGCCGATTCATTAATAATGACTCTATCTATGTATCCATTTTTGGGAATTAGAGACATTGTAGTTAACGTACAAAAAAAGAAAGACTTCATCCATGCCATTAGGATGAGATTTTCAACCTCAACCATTAATTGAGCTTATGATTTTAATTCAGTTCACATACAATAGTATGAAGCCAATGCATTCCAATCAAAATGTTAGTTTTGTGCCATCAATGTACTAGTACACACAAAACCACATACTGAACATTTCATGTACCTATTATCACATGTATACACATAGTGATTGGTTCATGCATACATCATGTATACACAATATAACTGGCATGCAAATAGGAAGGTGGTTGCAACCTTACAATAAACATATCCTCCTTAACCTATTTCACTAAAACATAATCCTTAAGTACGCCTAAGCTAGAAAGAGGAATGCTAGTGCATCACATACTACATTGTAGTTTCGAGCCTTTTTTGAGATTAATACCAGCTATGATGATAAGACAAGCTTCCTGTGTTATTTTTTGTCATCATTGATAATGTCACAAGTGTAACAACATGCATCATGTAAGGCCATTAATAAGATTTTTATATCCCACTAAGCATTTGATTCATCTTATAACTAAATAATATAATTAGGATTTCATATGGCTTTACCTCACCTAATACTAATGTGTCTACTATCATTCACCTAGATTGATTTAACAATCAAAATATGGAGAACCATGCCTTAGGCAAACACAACATAGGAGGCATGTTGGTGCACACATTTCTTTTGATACACCCATGTCAATACTTAACTCTTGATATAAATAGCCCCTAACATCGACACTTGTACACTACTGGTGAAATTTTGCTAACCCTATGAAAGTGGGTAGCTCTTGACATTTGTCACCTACATGCTACTAGTTAAACCTAGCAAACACTATGATGTAGTCAAATAATTTTTTTAGTAGAACATGCTCCCCAACTCTAATCATGTTGGAACAAAAATAAGCTTTACTTATAAGCAAGTCATAAGTATCATAATTTTGGTGATCACCTCAAGATGAGTCAAACAAACTATGCTAAGAGAAAAAATTTCATCTACATATGCCCTTTGAAACAAAGAAAAATAGGAACCGTAGGTCTAATGTGAAAACCTAGGATTCAAATGTTTGTTGTGTTTGGGATTTTTCTTATGTTTCATTAAGATGGAAATCAACAAGGTGTGTGGATTGACTTTCAACCATGAAGGTGAGCCAATTGGACTTGGATCTGCATTTTATTAAACCTTGGAATAGATTGGAATAAATTTGTCTTTACTAACCTAATTAGACTATATGACCTACTATGCAAAATGCAAGTTACTGATAATTCACGGACAAAAATAGAGAATTGCAAGCAGATCTGGGGAAGGTAGGGGGTGTGTACCTATCCTAAAAAAAAATTGGTCTAAATACAGGGACAAAGTTGCCCAAGGGCATATGGGTCCTTGAATGCCTCTTCTGATATGTTTTTGTAGTCCTCTAATCAGGGAAAACTTTAGTGGTGAATCTTCGCCAATTGGCGAATAATAGAAATTGGGACCTTCAAAAATGGCGAACAGTGCAAGCTAAAAAGGAGACTGAATCGCCAGGTTTTTACAAAAAAAAATATTTTGTCTCGATTAATTCGCCATAAAAACGATGTGTCAGTGGAAATTATTTGCCAGTAGTTTATACCATAATTAAAAATATTAATTATATTCGCCAATAATATTATATTCCTCCGATCAATTTTGGGGTAATATCACCACTAATAATAAAATACTATTTAATTTTAGGGATACTTTAGCAGCTTAGCCTTGAATATGCATTTTATCTATTGCCATTGATTAGATTTTTAATCGGATGGTTGTGATTTGATTCCACGACCTAATATGCATGTGCCTTTTCAAAGGCTTGCTGAGGCCCGAAATTTGTTTTGGGCCACACGATTAAATCTAATCGTGTGGTCCAAAACAAATTTCAGGCCTCAATAAACCTTTTAAAAGACACATGTAATTAGCCATTGTAATTAATCTTTTTAGTGATTATTCGCTAGGATTCACCAGTATCATTATTATTTTTACCAATTATTCATTAAGATTCGTTAGGATTTTACAACTTTTTTTAATAATGTGTATAGATTTGCTAGGAAAATTAATAGTTTTTTCAAAAAATAAGGAAGGATTCACCAGGATTTTACACCTTCACCGGGGTTTCTTAAAGTTATCCCTGCCTCTGATGATAGATATGATATTCTCGTTTTCACTTGCAAAGTTGTCAGATCATTGTCAAATAATTTTGTAGGTGAATTTCTATGAGTTGACAAAATGTGGGGCTTTGAATGCAAAAATTGACAAATGATCTTCAAAGTTCATTCAATCCTCTTTAAACCAAAAATTTGCACATTCACAAAGAGAAGAAATGTTGTGCCATTTAGGGGCTTGCCTTTGTCAAACCCCATGTTAGTTTTTTCACTTCCACAATGGCAATGTCAATGATAAAATGATAATGGATAGGAAGGAATGATGAAATCACAAAGTGCTGCAACTCACCACCCTTCAATGGCTTCCTTAAAGGACTGAAGTCATACACATCACCTCAAGGTCTTGAATCTTGCTTGCTTGATCACTTGAATTTCTTGGAGACCTACAACAAGGGTTATCCTTCACAAAAAATGACAAAATAAACACCTATGAACTCACATAATATTTGACATGGTGTTAGGATCTTGAATTGTTGCAATAAAGCTCTGAAATGTTGCTCTTAACTTGCTTTATAGTGCTCTTGATCATAAGTTCACCAATAGTTTTCTGTCAAATTTAAAATGATGCAATAACTAGATATTTATAGGCATTTCTCTAATTTCTCAAAAATTAAATCCTGATAGCTGACATTTGCAATTTTAATTTTGAATATTAAAATACCGGCATCGACATATCCAAAACTGGTCCCCGACAAAATAGGGGGACCCATATTCCCTAGGGTGAATGGGTTTTAGCCCTATTTTCTAGGACATTAAGTGTCAGGGGCAAAATATCAATTGGATGCATTTGTTCAATGCTTGCAATTTCTCAGAGAATGGTACACATGGCTATTACATGCATAATTTAGGAAATTTGGAGCTTAATTAGGTCTAATAAATTGAGGGGGACAAAACATAGAGTGAAATTGTCGAGGGTGACAATTTACGATGGTACACCCTTGTAGAGTCTCATTCTCATATAGTTGTGATGCCAAGAAGTTAACTATTGAATATAAATCTTGGTTTAAAGCATTGTGACGTTTAGAATGTACTAGAAAATTGATCTAAAATATACTATCAAAAGGGTTTACACCCTAGAATAATTAATCTGGTTACATTACCCCAAATGCATCCATTAATCTATATAATGGTCTTATAGGTTTTGTATCAAAATCCATCACATAAGTAAAACATTGAACTCGCATGAGTTGGCTTCTATTTGTATACATATATAAACCAATACAAACTCATAAAGTAATACAAATACATTCACTTCATTTTACTATTATTCAAAAAATATTAATTAATAGACATAAATTAAACCCATTATAGTAATACTAACAATATCCTCCTTTTGAGTAAATAAAATTTTTGTGTACTAACGATCATAAAGCTTAGCACACATTTATCCATCATACATATGTAAAGGCAAGACACCTTACCATATTTAGTAATACTTAACATTAATGGCCCATAGTTGGGCAAGGTGGCCATCTAGAATATTGTCATAATATCAACACAAATATGAGTACATATTAAGAGTAGTCAAACCATCCATACCTAATAAAAAAATTTTACACCATCAAATCATAATGGCTTAATCCAACATCATAATTAAATACAAAGCTAGAATGTTTCCTTATCTAATTCATATCCATGGCATGCCCAAGTTAATCATACCCTTAATACTTGGAAGAATAGACCTCTCTAGCATCTTGATAAGAACCTACATCATATCATACTCATCATTAAGCCAATAAACAATGTCATAGTGTCCAACACAAAGCTGATAATTTTAGTTTAGATAAGTTTAGAGGCCTTCTTGCACACTCACATCAAAATAAACCATAATGATAGTCACTCTGTAATTTCATCTAAGATTGAAGTAGATTTTGGAAATCCAAATATAAAAAACCTCAAAGAAGTTAAGATCACCAAGGATGGATTTCATTTTTTTCTAGAGCCATATAGTGGGGGCATATTAATTGCAAGGATGAGTTTACAATCATTTGATACAAATTTCATCTTTTGGATTATGTAAATTGATGAGGGAGGGATGATCATTCCTAGGACCAACCTCAAACATTGGATGCATTCCCTAAACCCTTCCTTATTGACTTAGGTCAAGGGTGTCCTTCACCAAGGACTACCTACATGCCTACTTTCAAATGGGATTGAAGTCACACATTGTTCTCCTAGGATTTTAGCTATTATGATGATAACTTTCTCTTTACTAGGTTAAGATAACATATACAAATATTACACCCAACTAGTTTTTCACATACATTAGCAAGGCATAATCTTCACATATTCCCAACCTTGATAGGTAGTTTCCCTAAAGAGGATAGGGGAAACTTAACCAAGGGAGATCATGCACATGAAAAAAATACAATCACATAATTTCACTTTAATGAATCAAATCAACATGCTTAGATGACGGGTGAACCCACATAAGTGGTGAAGACTTTTGTGGAGGAAGGGAAAAGTCATTTTTTCCCTCTAAACAAAGTGAAGGGGTTTGGCCAAACCAAATTGTTCGACCGAACCTTTAACATGGTTCGGTCGAACCACAGGGTTCGACCAAACCCTATGTTCACTCAAACCCCATTAATATGTGAGCGGAAATATTAAAATAAAGGGGTTCGAGCGAACTAGGGTTCGGTTGAATCCCCTTAAATTTAGGGAATTTTTTTTAAAAACCCTGTCATTTTCCCGGACCCCGCGCATTTTTCTCATTATTTTAAAGGGGCTAGGTTCGATCGAACCACTTTAAGAGGTTTGGCCGAACCTAGGTTCGACCGAACCCCTTTAAGAGGTTTGGCCGAACATAGGTTCGATCAAACCACTTAAAGGGGTTCGACCGAACCTAACCTAGGTTCGGCCGAACACCCTTTTTCCCCTCTCCTCAAAAAATTGGTTTTTTTGTAAAAAAATTGTCGTTCGAAGCTCAATTTGAAAATGAAAATGCAGAAAACTTCAAAAACCCAACTAGATAATGATAGTCCTCGGAATGAGCTATCCGTTGAATATAATTTTAATATGATTTGTTTTTATTATGTATTTTATTTTTTAGTTTTATATTAAACATAGGTTTTTCACTGAAAATCAAAATCTTTGGTCTGCACATGTGGAAAAATAGCAGATTATCAAAATAAATTTTTAAAAAATATGTTGAGGCTAGGTATTGATGTCCTTGATCCATTAAAAAAAAAATTGAATTTCAACTCATACATAAAAAGTTATGTTGTATATAGTCCACCTATGTCTGAATTGCAATTGGTTTGACTTTGAAACTTGATTAAGGAAAAAATATTCAATAAAACACTATGAGACCAAATGAAAGTGCTAGATACTGTAGTTATAAATCTAAATTCAAAAAAATTAGAATTTTATCCTTCACACAAAAAAAATTATGTTGTATACGGTGAGCGTCACTTTTTAAAAAATGTTATTTTTTGAAAAAAACCAGTTTTCGTGGGAGATGGAAAAAATAGTGCAATCTGATTCCAAAAAATTTGAAAAAAATATTTTTAGAATCTAGAGACAAAATGTGATGAGACTCTAGTTTGCATCATTTTCAAATTCCTCATGGTTTAGCCGCTACAAGAGCCCAAAAGTGAAGGTTTAGTTAAAAATAATAATTGCAGTGTCCAGTTTACCCAAAAATTGTAAACCACTATTGTGGGATCACCCTAACTCATTGCCAAGAACAAGGTTTCTAAACTACCTCTACATATAATGGTCCCATTTATAAACCATCTTTTTATTTATTTGGGGATTTAAATTTCACTCATCTTAAATGACTTACCTTAGAGTGCATATGAGGATAAGTTGTGGGAATTAAATTCATATCTCAACAAGGTTCCTTTTAATAGTTCCCTTCAATTAATAATGTATAATAGTAGGTGAGGAAACCCAATTAAGTTCACCCTTTAGAAAATATGTACTACAAAATTCTAAGTCATCAAGACCTTAATTTTATACCTCTCCACCAATAGGATTCGTGACTCAACATAGACGTGCTAGTACTCTTATAGGCTCATCTTATTAACACAAATGCTAGTTCAATTACCTACCAAAAAGAATTTATCTTTGATTGTATAGTCATATTGTGACAGTTATCCTATAGCCCTTAATTCTTACAAAATTTAAGTATTAATTGGTTGAAGTCTTGAGATAAATAGAGAGTTGGATTAGTTCTCCACGACCCCTTAGGATAAATAGAGAGTTGGATTAGTTCTCCACAACCCCTGCTATATTTTATAGTATGTATGAAAGGATATTTTCCAATAGGTATGAAAGGCTAAATTTTTTAAGGCCATCATATATGATAATTATCTATCACCCCATGTCAATGCTAACAAAATATTGGGTTGAATATATTTACATACATTTAGCTCAACTAACATTAATATCCACTATATATCAGTTCTATCAAATAAGGCATATTTCTTTACCACCTAACTTCACATCAGCAATACCATCCTTACTAGAATTCATCCATCCATAGAAACTATGCTTACAATATAATCAATATAAAATTAATCTATCCATATATTAGAGCATAAGACAACGATAGTTAAAATATCTTGGCAATGCAACAATTATGCAAAGTCCCAAAAGACTAATTGGATTAATGGCTAAAGTGAGCACAAATGATAAATTACCTTTACAAAAACCTTTTACTAGGTACGATTCACTAGCCTATTCACTTAGACACAAAATGAAAAAATACACAGAAATTAGTGTCATGTTACTATATGATTGAATAAATATTATATAGGATTTAAGGTTATTAATCTCTAAGGTCAATGACAAAACCCAAGAGAATTTCATCCTATTAGAGTACCCAATACGAAAATAATTAGCGACCACCTCTCAAACTAGTTTAATTGTGTAGTGAGTCCAAAATGATTTTCAATATAGTATTTAATTGTGGTACTTGAGTATGTGCAGGATCATCGTGGAAAAAATAGGCCCTTGAGTGGCAATAAAATTCAGAAAAATCAAACCTAGACAACTTGACGTAAATATTTGAATAAGTTATCTATATTATTTCAAAAATATGTAAGAATAGAATCTGTAGAAAATTGAATGTAGTTTCTAAACTACTATGTTTATTTATTTATTTTAAAAATTCTATTTGGTGAAATTTTGAAAATTCAATGCAGTAGTACTTAAATTTCAGGGGAAAAATAAGAAGTACGTGTCTATCTGACTACCCTAACCATAATAAAATGATAATATTTTTTTATAATATTTTAGATATAAGTAGAGGAAAGATGTCCTGATGTGATGCATGTTTTTTTGTAATTTTTTTTAAAGTAAATAATTAATTATAATTTTTTTATTACAAATTTTGAAAAATATAAAAACTTGTATGTCTGACCACCTTAACTTGGTCAAAATCCATGAAATTCAATTTTTTTTAATCCTATAGTATGCTAAGCATAGAATGTGACACATGTTTCAGATTCAAAAAATTTCATATCATTTGAAAGCTACAGATGTTTTTCAATCAACCTATCAATCAAGACTTTAGTCGTAATTCCAATAGAAAATGAATAATAATTATTTATTAAATTCAAAGTAAACTATAATTTATATTGGCAGAAATCTGAGAATCTCCTTTAAAAACCTTTTTCGTTTCATCAATTTTGGGTAAACAAAAATTCTTTAGCCACATAAGCCATCATATCACTTACATATCACCAATTTTTGGCCCATCATGATCCTGCACATACCCACTTTACTTTGTTCCATAGAATAACAAAATGTTCTAAAATAATTCAAAATGAACAATTATCCTTATCAATTTATTGGCAACATAAAACGATTGGTTTTAGTTTAAGATTCTCTCTTATTTCTACATATCTTTCTAGGGTGGATTCCACTACAGACTCACTCATAAAAACTTCTCTCATAATTGGAAATGAAGGAATTTTTTTTTATATTCATTAATAATATTTCATAAAATAAAATCAACAAGTTGAAACATAGAAAAATAGGTGGGTTTTTTTTGGGGGAATTGGATGAATGTGTGGTCCTATTTTCCTTTATTTCATTAGAAAATGAGATCCCTGCAAAGAATTGACTTACAACACTTAGGTGAGTCAACTCAATGGGGGAGTCTATTGATTTCCTTATGCTTGAGGATGGGGGTATTAGCCTAAACAACACTTTTGGGAGAAAAACTAAACATAGAAAATCAACTCAATTATGCTCATTCAAACTTGAATAATCAATTTAAAGCTCAATATAGATAGAATCAACAAACTTTCAACTGATCTAGAAATGGAAAAAGGGTGTGTACTTGTCACCAAATGCAAATTCTAAAGGCTGAATGGGACTAATTTTCCTATGGACAAATGGGTCTTTGTGTAGGGGTTTAAATCAACTTTTAGGATCCTTTGATGGTAATCTGTAGCTTTTGTTTGATCTAGGTTTCAGTCTCGAACAATCAAAAATGAGGCCTATAGGTGATTTTTCATGAATTGACAACAATGTTGACAAATTTTTGCAAATTTTCAACTTTGAGGTCTTCAATCCTTCTTCAACCTATAAACCTACACATTCACAAAGAGGAGAACAATATTTTTTTTTGGTGGATGGGGGTTTGCCTTGGTCAAACCCTGTTTTGGTAATTAAACCTTGAATTGAAATAATAAAGCATGAAAGGAATGATGAATAAACAATGCTATGTTGCAACTCAACAAACCCTTGAATGAACCTTTGGAGGACTAAAATATTGATATTGATCTTGCATGAAATGACTTCCATAGATGTGGATCCTGATGCTTGAATAGATGTTTGAATCTTTGACTTGGATCTTTGAAACCTACATCACAATGTTAGCTCCAAAAACATGCATGATCTTGCAAAAGACTTTGACATGATACTCGAGATCTTGATTGCTGCAATAAATCACTAATAAATCTTCTCTTGAATACCCTTGATCATAATCTTTGATATACTTTTACTCGAATTTCTTATCTTGTTTCTAGGATTTGATTGATAAAATTACCTTGTATTTATAGGTATCTATCCTTAATCTCCTTAAATTTAAGCATTACAAGCCAACATTGAGTTTTGAATTCAGGGACATTAATCATGAAAAAAATACTTTAAATTTAGGTTCAAAGGCCTAGGGAGGACCCATTCGCCCATGGGCGAATGGGTCCCAAGTCCCTATTCCTGAAACACACATTACTCAAGGTAATGTATTATGTGTTGGCATTAATTATTGCTGGTTTTCCTGTTCGGAAAATGTAATTTATTAGGCTTGTAGATGTAAAATAAGGCTTATTAAGGAATAATTAAGTCCAATTTAATTGAGGGGACACAAACAAAGTATAAAAATGTAAAAGAGTACATTTTTCTACACTACACAAGTATACACATATATATGTACCCACAAAATATATAAATATATCTAAATATAGATTATTTAATTTATAATTTTTACATAAATATTGTAGATTATTCATCCTTATCTTAATACAACCGAAACAACATTTATAATAGAAAAGAAATCTGCATAATTGAACAACAACGAAGAAACCAAAGAAACAATTGACTATCAACAACTTTTGAAACCAATGCATATATCTAAATTTCAACCAAACTTAATTTGTATACCAGACTACAAGATGCCAAAGTAAATGAATCCAAAACTAGAAAAGAGATAAGTAGGTTGAGTCAAGTTTGGATCCCTAGATTCCACTACTTTGCCACCATAATAATTAGCTAGAGGATAAAAATCAAAGAAAAAACCTCCATATAAGCACTAGGCCAACGCCAAAATAGCAACATGTTACAATGTGAAATCTATATCAGAGCAACAAAAAATATCCATCGTTGCTTCACCAAAACATTCACAACCTCTCTAAAGAATGTAGACACCTTCTACTGACTGCTTCCAATAGTCTTAGGCATTAAATCTCACACTGCATTTCATACCTTCACACTTCACATCTCAACACTTCGAATCACACACTTTGCACACCTCCTACATCAATTCATCACACATATATACCATCCTCAACCTTGAAAACAATCTACAAGATCGACTATGCACCTTAAACTTACAAATTCAAATTAGGTTAGCACCAAAATATTCCCACAATGGACAAGAATGAAGGTGGACCACATCACACCTTAACTCAAACCTAAATCCATACACACACCACACCATGCTTCCACAAACATTGAAGCACATTTGTAATTAGTGTAAACACCGAAGGTCAGTCAAACCTATGTTAACACCATTAAACATTTAAGTACATGCTTCCTCAAATCCAAAGACAACTTGTAGACCACACACAACACTTAAACACAATCTAGAATATTCCATCAACACCCTAAAATCCAAAAAATACGTCACCACATCATACACTAGAAGAATGAGATCATTCTACACAACCAACTAATCTTCCATACACTGTAACTCATGAATACAACCTTGCAGAGCACCAAAACTAAAAAAAAATAGACTGAATATAGATATGAACAATATAAGCACACTCTTAGATCCGCAACACCAAAAACCACAACACAGAGAAATGTGGAGCAAAACCATTTCTCCCATACAACACTGCATCACAGTTCACACACTGGTGAACACAACTTCTTCTACCACATGATCCAGAACCTGAAACTTTGGATATAACACCACTGAATACCTTTTATCAGCATATCCAAACCACACAAGCAGATCTTCAACCATGAAGAAATGTGGAGAAAAACACTGAATACTACTCTGCCATACTAAACTCTCTTTACCATATTGTTTCCTCTTTTATTAAAATTTTATCAAAAGCACTTGGAAACCAAGCACCATAAACACCATCTTAACATCTGCAACACCTTCTCAGCATCTCAACCACACAATAGGTTGAGCATCCACAAACATATGCTTATCAAAGCAACACTAGAGGTTGGCATCAATGAGACTACTAATGACAACATAATGCAACCAATCAAAGCATCTACATAGGTTGACATTAATGCAACAACAAAGATATATTGACATCAATGACAACACAAACTTCCAACATGTTACATGAGAACATCTCAAATTTAGAAATATTAAAAAATAGATCATGCAAATTATGTATGCATTGATCACACATGCCCAATAAACTATAGTCGTTGAGTATGTACTATAAAGGTACACCTTTAATCTCCCATAGAGGATCAATGGGGGTGAGTTCTCATTAGTGCCTCAAAACTACAAAAATATCTTTAGGAAGATATTTTATGAAGATATTAATTCTTTTCTCTAATGTAAGACACAATTGTGGTTTCACTTGGCCACTTGAACCAAATATTGATTGAAATGATGCTAAATCTCTATGTGTTTCAATCTAGCATGAAACATGTGGTTCTTTTTCATTGAAATAATGTCATGGTTATCACCATAAATAGTAGTTGAATTTTCTTGTAATAAATTTAGACCCTCCAAGATCCCTCTAATCCATATGGCTTGACAAGTTGTTATTGTAGTGACAATATATTTTTATTCAACTTAAGAAAGAGCCAAACTTGCCTATTTTTTATTGTTCCATTATACATCTCTAGATTCAAATAAGAAAAATAATAAAATGTTGATTTTTATATCATCCAATAAACCAATCCAATAAAAAAATATAACCAACTAGCTCACATTTTTTTATTGGAAGAATAATGGATGTAAAATTTTTGTGTCGTGATTACATACCTTAATATTATTTTGGTAGCACACCAATGAGATTCGTGTGGATCCTACATAAATTGATGGATCTCACAATATACACAATTTAAAGTATATTTTTATGAACTACATATGGTTCATAACTAAACTTTTGTATAAAGTAGCAACTACTTTTGAGCTTGCATCTTTCTTGATCCATTTATCACCAAGTTCTAAGGGAGTTGTAACTATTATGCATGTTGTCATTAGAATATTTTTTAATAAATCTATTACATCATTGCTTTGAGAAATTATTATACCTTTTATTGTTGTTTAAATTTCACACCAAGAAAATAGTACATGAGGTCCAAATATGATGTTTTAAACTTTTATTTCATTTCTACTTAAAATTGTTCCATTAGAGTTTTTCTATTATCTATATAATAAAATTGTCAAAATATAGGAAAGAATGAGAATTTCACTATCAACATGTTTACATATAGTGTTGGATTTGAGTGACTTCTAGATTGAAATCCATTTTCAGGAAATAACCATCAAACCTTGCATACCAGGCATGAAGGACCTAATTCAACCCATAAAGATATTTCTCTTCAATTTATAAATCAATTATGTTTTTCCTAGAATTTCATAGCCCATTGGTTGTTCCACATAGAACTAATCATCTATATAACCATTAAGTAAGACTCATTATACATACATTTTATACACAATCCTCTTGTATTGTGGAAAAATCACTAATAGAATCTTAAATGTACCAAATCTTGCAACCGAATTGAATATTTATAAATAATCTACTCTAGGTTTTTGTGCAAATCCCTTGGTAGCTAAGCTTATCTTATGCTATTTCACATAACCATAAGTATGGTATTTCACCTTATCAGTCCATTTGACACCAATCACTTTTTTTATCTTTTGGAAGTTGCACTAATTCCTATGTATTATTTTTATTAATTTCTTTCATCTCTTCATCTAGAGGATCAATCCATACTTTATCTTTCATTGTTTCTTTATACAAAAAAATTTCAACTTGAATTTGACTAAGAAAAGAAAAATCAACATGGTTCATATTAGTTCTCCTTTGATAAATTTCATGTAAACTTCATACCTTTCATGAAGAGCTTGGACCTGATGTTAGAATTTAACTGTCAATTGAATTTTTTCTATTAAGAGAAATTGGTGAACTTGAGCCTTTAGTGGTGTTTTAACTTCCATTTGACATTGTGGGGAGCACAGGGAGAGTGTAATTTATGTCAATTATAACTATTTTTTTATTATAAAATTTCTTACCACAACCATACTCCAGCAAAACCACATCCCAACTTACAATTAATTGCTTTGTGTCAATATTAAAAAATCTATACCCTTTAGTTGCATCAAAATATCGTAAGAAACTACAAAGATGAGATTTTGCATTCATCTTCATCTACTTTTGAAATGGAATATGTTCATATGATAGATAGCCAATTACATGAAAATGAGCCATAAAAGGATTATAAAAATTCTAAGCTTCCTTTGGAGTGACAATATCCACTAATTTATGGGATTTCAATTCAATATGTGTAATTTTGAATTGTCAATTTTTTTTTCCTAACAAAATTTTGGAAGGTTATTACATACTCATTCCATTCCATAAAGGTATGGCTATTTATTTTTGCTATATTATTTATTTTTGGTTTAAGTTGTAGTAAGTTATCTCATGATGTTATAATTATTTGAAAAATATTTGTGAATCTATATTTGTTACACAAAAATTCAACTACTATTTATTATGATAATTGTAGTACTAGTGCAATGAAAAATAATCCCATGTTTCATGTTAGATCATAACACACATATATTCAACTCATTTCATTAAACTTTTAAACCTAACAAGTTCACTTTGTGTGGATGATTAGTCCTAGTTTCCTAGGGTGGTAGTTAGTCTATGAGATTAGTTGCTAGAGTTCTATAATTTAGTCCAATACCCCCATTTGACATTATTTGAGGGAAGTGAACCTAATTCAAGGATTTTATACCTCAATTATTATCAATTTTAGAGAAATATTTTGAAGTGAATTATCCCCCTCTATTTTTTTGAGCATTTTGAGACAATATCTCCTTTTTTTAGTCATAGCCTTGAAATGCTTGAATAATTCAAGGGATTCAAATTATTTCTTAAGAAAATATATTCATTTTGAAAAGAAGAAAGGTACATGGAAATGCTTCCTAATACCGATCTAATGAGGAGAGGTTTAGAGTTTTAATTATTTTAACATTTATAGTAAGATATGCACTAAAAAGATATAACACAATAACATCACATGCAAAGTATAAATTTAGATAACACAATATATATGTGGGGAAAACCCTTTTGGGTAAAAAATCCCACACTCCAAAACTTGCACAATGTAAATTATCAAATCAATAGTGATAACAATACACTTGCAATACAAATTCTTCCAAAAGTATACATAAATATTGAATTTTGGATCAATTTTGATAGCATAACAATACTTGCAAATGAACCATACAAACTACTCCCTCAAGCACTATACTTATAGAGAAATACAAAAATAGAGGAAGTTTCATGAGAAAGCAACAAGGGATGGGCATCCAAAACCATGTGGAACTGTTCCAACACATGTTTGACTTTTATGACACTTGTTCAATCATTCCTTACCCCCCTTACATGCCTCCATACTTGGGTGCCCCAAATTTGCCCCAAATAGGTATGAAAAATACCTTACAATGTCATAGAATCTGTCATATATGACAACTCTTATACCTGCAAGAGAATCTAACATAACAGACTCTAACACTCTCTTACAACCTGTGATAGGTCAAAATTTGGCACCCACTTTCCCATGCAAATATGATAATAAAAACTTGTCCAATATATCATAGAATTTGGATCTTACATTGTAATAACCTTTCATAGGGATCTATCATATAATGACACAAATCCCTCAAAAATACTATCACATGTCAAAGAATCTCTTCCCAAAGTGAGGTGCCTACATTTCCTTGTGGGGACCACCAAATCCTTCTCACCTTCCATGGCACCTTCCAACATGCCAATAACTCACCATGCCAAGTCAAAAATTAGATGAAAAATAAATATGAGCAAGAAATTACAACATAGGCATAATTAAATTAATAAATTAATGCTAGAAAATTGTAAAGGTTGAGACACCTTAATTCCTAACACATTTGTGGAAATAATATAAATCAATAAAACTTAAAAGATAAATATTTTTACCCTAGGATTTCTCTTACATATCACCCCAAATGCCAACAAGAATAAGCTCAATAGGAACTTTTTTCCTCTGTGATTTATTCATTAAAAACCTATCTTGTCATTGCTTTCCAAATGCATACCCTAAACAAACCTTTTTTTATGTCTTGCTTTCTAAAATTCCTCTGACCATATTATTTTTGTGAAACAAACACAATCCTTATAATTTTATATGTCCATAATATTGGTGACATAAGCACAAATCATCTATGGTTAATTTGGGGGCATGTACTTTAGTGGAAAGGAATGTGAGAATAAATAACATATTCTCTATCATTGAGGCATTTTCTATCAAATGACAATTAACTAATTTATCAAATATTTTGTAGCAATTATTTTCAATCACAATTTTATAATATTTTTCTACAAGCTACCCAATACTTACAAGATTATGTTACATAAATTTTGCACAAGTAGAGTATCATGAATATAAGTAGTTTCTCCTTGCTTAGTCTATATAAAAAGTATATTTTTCCATTATTTTAACTTTTCTATCATCACTAAATTTTACTTGACTTCTCACAAACTCATCTAATTTGACAAAGAGATTAAATTTATTTTTCATATGAGTTGAGTTGTTACTATCCAAGGACAAAAAATATTTGTGATGTTATTATACCAAATTATATGTGAATAATATGGAGTTTTTTAATCTTAAAAAACTATTTATTATAGTTTTCTATTGACCTATATAAGTAATATTTCTCCTTACTACGATTATACTTATAGTATCCATAAAATTTACAATACCTACATTATATTCTTCTATATTCCATATAACAGATTCCTCTCCATCTACCAAAAAGATCCCCTTGAGATTTATTTGATTAAAAAATAATAGTAAAGATTTTTATAATTTTATAATAGATTGGAAACTTTGCATAAGGCTCTCCAAAGAGAATTTCATATGCTTCTAATGAGATTGCAAAGAACCTATTAACTCTACTTCTTTTAATGTTATTGAATATTTTATTTCTTCAATAGCTATCACCATTGTATAAAATTTTAGAATAAAATATCTTAGAATCTTCTCTGCAACTTTCTATTCTATTACATATTTTTCTTGAGTTCTAAGTTGGCTCGTAATACCTTAATCCCTTGTAATAAAATCATGAATGTATTCAACTTATTTCATCCTTAAAATCTTGAAGTCTTACCAATTTAACTTTGTTAGATCCTTGATATATAATTTGTAAAGCTTCTCTTGCATCCTTTGACTTTTTCATGTCAATAATGTAAGGGAAATTAAAACATTCAATGCAGATTGAATGTTGCATATAGTTTGATTTTCCTTCTTTTCTCCATCTTTCAACTATGTCCATTGATTTTCTATAAAATTATTGGTAACGTTATGATCTACACATTTGGTGTATTTTACTTCCACTATTTCTTACAGATTTTGGGATAATAGTAGGGTCTTTAGTTTGATGCTCTAATATTCATAGTTATCTCTTGTAAATAGGAGAAATTGGAATTGTAAGATATTGTCAATAGTCATATTAATAGTAACTTGAAGAGAACTATTAATCTAGGTGAAAGTTAAAAGTTGTGTCACACTTTAGGCCAACTTATCAACACAAGTGAATTTAAACATTTTCAAATGAAACTTAATTTTTGTCAAACATATGGTCTGACTCGATTAATTCTAGTTAAATTAGATACATGGGCCACAATTATTTTAATTGGAAGTATCTACTAAATAGATATATAACATTACTTAGGGAACAAGTTATCAAAAAAAAAAATTTATTTTAAAACTTGATGTTTTATAACGTCTACTCATCTAAATAACATTTGACTTTTTAAAAAATATTTTGTATATCTACAAGTGTACTTTTTCGATATATTTTTTTAATAGTATTTATGTATTCTATTATTTTTACTAAAAGTAGGTCATCAACATCAAAATATAAAGTTGATTGTTTTGTATAGAAAAAGCACTAGAGAAGAGATTTCATGCCAAGATGATAAAAACAATTATTTTGAATAAATAGTTGAGAAAAAAATTGATGTACCATTAAAACAATCATGTTTTCATCATGTTTTTAATACATGTACAAATCTTAATATTATTTTAAAAAAAATATTTATCAAATGAGAAAAAAGTTAATCCATGCATTAAAATTTTAAGTCATAAATAGATTAAAAAGATTGAATGAATAAAATTTTTTTTACTAAAGAGTGACATCCCACTTAACCTTACTTTTAAAACTTTTATCATTAATTAAATTATAGTGTTAATTGTACAAAAAATAACATTCAAATAATTTTTTATTGTTTATAAAAATATAAAGATAAAAAATAAAAATAAAATCTACATTTTATTAGTTTATATCATTTCAAAATTCAAATAATTTACATCATTTTCTAATGATTCAAGTTGATAGGTTAGATTAATGTTGGTGTTTTCTTTATAAAAGTGTGATACGACATTGAACTTTCACCCACCTCTACTTGATACTTGCACAATTTTTTTTTGCAACTTATTATAATATTAATTGAAATAAGTGAAAACAAAAGATGACAACCCTTACACTATAATGAATTAAAAAGTATTGAGAGAAAAATGCATAGAAAAATATTTTATTGATAGTAATTTTCAACTCTAACTCATTCATATAAACATGATTATTTTCATCACAATATATGATACTGTATAATACTATATATTACAATGATTACATGCTAATTTACTAATAATTTAATTAAACTTTAAGAAAACTAAAAAATAGTAAAAAAATATTACGCATGAATAAATTAAATTAAAAAAAACGTTCATAAACAAACTCTAAAAAAATAATCATGCAAGTTTAAATATGTATTGATCATGCATACCTAGTAAATTGTATTGGTTGAGCATGAACATGAACCTTTAGTAATAGTATATTAAAGATGCAATGAAAAAACCACAATACCAAGAAAATCTAAATATTTATAAGAAATTTAACCTATCTTATATTTCTAAAATCATTTTAATCATATCTTTCCAATCTCCTAATAACACATCTAGGGTGAGATAGATAAGGTGTATTTAATTGACACATTTATCATATTTATGCATATAAAACTAAAGGCCACATGAATAATATATTACACACTATAAATAATTTAAGTATTAAACATCACATTGACCATGATAAGTACCTTTACTTTTTAAGTACTAAACATCACGTTGGCCATGATAAGGACCTTTTTTTTTGTTGGATTTTACAATTTGTTTAACAAAACTCATCAAACTGTTATAAATTGTTAAAATCTTTTAAATTGGAATTTCTTGTGGTTGTAGGTGCTTTCCCACCCTTCTATAGGAGGATTTTTTACACATAATGGGTGGAACTCTACTATGGAGGCAATCAATATGGGAGTTCCTATGATTGGATGGCCCTATTTTTCTGATCAATTTGTTAATTGTAGATTTTCCAAAGATGTGTGGAAAATTGGCTTGGATTTTGAAGGTGTTGATTCAAATGAATACAAAATGGTGAGGAAGGAGGTGGTGGAGAGTACAATTAAAAGTTTGATGGAAGGTTGTGTGGGAAAGAAATTGCGAGAAAATATTGTGAAGCTAAAGGAAGCTTCAATCAATGCAGTAATGGAAGGAGGTACTTCTCATGCAAACTTGAACACCTTTGTAGAAGATATGGTAAAACTAGCAAAATCTAATATGTGAGATTATTGAAACAATATAATTTATCTTCTATATTAAATAATTTTTAATAACTCAATATGTTCATTGCAAGAGCTACACAATAAATTAAATCATTTAAAGCTATAAGCTTTACAAACTAGTATTAATATGATTTTTCTATTATTTCACATGAATTGATTTATATTTATATATATAAATTTTTATTTTGTTATATTTTTTTAAAGGAATAAATTGCATTTTTTCACCTTTATGAACATTTATTTTATATTATTTTATGTTGATGTGGTTAATGTATAAGCTTAATTTTTGAATATATATTTTTAATATATTAGTTTACCTTATTATTAAAAGTATTAATTTCACATATTTTCTATCACTAGAGATAAGGACAACCCTATTCATTAGGTTTCCCCCTTTAGAGTAGATCAACTTAAAGGTTCTATCCCATGAATATAACAATGGTCATGTTCTAGTTTTCCAATTTTGAATTTTGAATATCTTGATTCTCTAAACTAAAATTATAAGACCATGATTCTAACTTCTTTGCTTACATGTTAAGGGTCTCAAGTTGTGTGCTTATGAATTATATTTAAATACATCATTCTAGTACATTTTGATCATCATTTTGTATAACAAAAAAATTACATTTAGCATATTAATCATAGTCTAATCTTAGTAGCATTTATATATTGCATTCTTTATTTTATATGTAAACAATCTTGTTATATTTTTCATGGATTCTAACTATCATTAATGAATTCAATAGTCTTTCCTCTATCTATATTTGGACCCATAAATTACTTTTTAACACCACTAAATTTTTAGACATGAGTACAACACAAAAAATCAAGTTCTCTAAATTTGGAGGAAAAAATTTATAATTGAAAAGAACTACATATGAGAGAAGTGTCTAAGAACATATAACCTCATCATATTCTTTAGTCATTTCATAACACCTCTATGTCAAGTCTATGATCATTTTTTTAATAAAAAAATAATTTTATAATTATTTGTCATAACATTTAACCTATTCAAAGTAGTGAAAGTTGAGAATTTTATCATAAACCATAGATGATCTTTAATAGGTGAGTGCAAGATGATGAGACTTGAGAAAAACATATAAGAGAATCTTTTTCCTAAAAGTCAAAGTTATTTGTTCTTCACATTATAATTTTAAGCACTTCTAGGTATAATATAGATATTGTAAAAATATGAAATATAAAATTACATTTCTAGTTTTCAAATATGTATTGGTTCTAATATCCATAATGATAAAATTTGGTTAGTTAAGGGATGTGTAAAAGTGGTTTTTTAATTCCAATGAGGTATAAATTCAAACCTCTTGTGTATTGTCACTCTCACTTGACCTAAAAAAGTTGTAACATAATTTATCTTTATTCTAATGTGTAGAGATGTGTGTCTATCTTAGAATCACATAGTTTTGTAATTAGGTTTTTAAATCAAGGTAATTAAAAAATAGATCCTTTTAAGTTTATGAGATTTTGTGTCTAAAAATTAATAAATAATGATAAAAGGTATTAATTATTTTTATGGAGGATTTTATGTCAAACTTAGATCATGTAACTTAAAAATTTATTGGGAGCATGATTCTAATTTGATAACTCTTTGGCTAAGAGCCAAGGACTAGGAGACATTTATTCCACCAAAGTCACCTAAGGCATGAAATTGACCACATCCCTTATGTTGTTAGGGTCCTACATTCAATAATACTTGATCTTGTAGCATCGAAATTGTCACCCTTGACAATTTCACACTAGATTTAGCTCCCCCTATATTCTTGGACCTAATTATGCATTTAATTTTCTCATTTTATAATATTATTTGGAAAATTAGAAGTGGAAATAGAAATAAGCATCTAATAATTATTATTTTAAATTAAGGCCCCAATATGATAGGTTTGGGATAGGGTGCTCAATGCCCTTGACCAATCTATTTTGGCTAAATTTGAAATATGTTGATGTTGGCATTTTAATATTTGAAAATCCAAAATCATGTGTTGGCTATCGGTATTTTTTTAGGAAATTAAAGAATTACATATAAATATAAGTCATTTTTTACTTTTTTAATCTTAAAAATCTAACATATTTTGAGAAGGCAATTGCGATTATTATTGAGCAAATCAAGAGAAATTGAGAGTAGAATTATAACAACATTATTCTAGTCAAGCATCATGTTATCCATGCATCATGCTTTCATGTAAATTTGTTTATATTTCATATTTATTTGCTTTGTGAGTACTAACACTTACAATACTTCAAATCAAGAATCAATTCCTCCTTGAAGGTGATGAGTACATTGACTTCAATCTATCAAGGAATGTAGATTTGAGTGGTGAGTTACAACAATTGTCAATTTATCACTTGTTTATCATTTAGCCTCTACCCAACCGAGGGTAAGCTCTCTTTTATATCATCATAGCTACTGTGGAGGTAGAAATACCAAAATAAGGTTTGACTTCAACAAACCCCTATATGGCACAACCCTTCCCCCCTTTGTAATGTGTGTAGGTTATAGATCTAAAGTGAATTAGAAGAGGATTGAAGACCTAATTTATCATTCGAGAATTCAAGTCCTAATGTAAGTCAATGAATTAGGGAAAGTGGATTTTGTCAATGGTAGACAAAGTTTTGATAGTGAGCCTAGAGAAGAAGAACTCACATATATGGAGTAATAAGAGATTGAAGTATGATTTTGAGCATCTACTTCCCAATCTAAGGTGCGCAGTGCTCTTGTCCAACTAGATCAAGCCTAAATTTGTATTCTAAATTCTTTTGTGTCTTTCTTCTACTATTTTGAACTCTATTTTTATTTATTAGTTCCATGTTTTCCAAAAATCATCTCACTTTGTTGTATTTTCATAAGCAACCTAGGCAAATCATTATATTGTCAAAATAATTCAATTAACAATAAACACATCAAATCCACAAAGGACTAAAACCCTAATCCACCATTTTGGCTCTTCCATTGAGGTTTGTAGCCAAGTGGTTGTTTGAGATCAATTTTAGTCCCTTCCCCTTTTCATATTGGAATAAGTGTGATTTAGGACCTAGATCCCTTTTTCCAATATCATATATCCATGGAAAGTTCATTTAGAACTATTCAATTTAATAGTAGACATTGTCATTTTTCAAATAATATTTAATAAAAAAGTCATTAGCCATATTGCTAGCATCAGGTATATTAATGCACAATAACATAAAATTGTGTTGTAGGTCCAAACATTTGATTTGGATATAAGCCTAAATTCATTAAAAAAAAGGGGAATAATTTTTTATTCAATCATAATAAATATCTATTTGAAATAAAATGACCACCATCGTTGAAAAAAAGAATAGTTATATATATTTAAATATATATGTTTTTTAAGGTTAAGTGTTCTAACCAAAATGGATATATATATTCTCTAAAATATATATCTCTCATTGTGAAGATTTTTTGCCTATATTTTTTTCCCTTTTTTAGACCCTAATCCTTCTTAATGATTTAAATTATTTCAATCTTAGTTTAGTTAGATATTAGTTAATCTAATCTCAACTCTTTTAAAGAATTTAGTGTCCAATTTAAGGTTGTTAGAATACACTAATATACTAAAGGGGGGAATCAATATATACCAAAAATTAATCCAATTCAAGTTTATTAACCAAAATCTTCCTACTGCCTTAACTGGATAAGGAATCAAACTATGCAATACAAATATCAAACACACAAACAAAACACCAAATTTATGTGGAAAACCCTAGAAGGGAAAAACCATGGTGAACAAGCTTCTTGGATCTACTATCCAAATCAAGCCTCACAAATAAAAATAATATTTACAACAAGTTCTATGGGATACAACCCAAATGAAGTTACAAATCTCTAGAAATAGCTTTATAGCTTCAACCAAAGGAAGCTACAAATCCCTATAAATTATAACACTTACAAAAAGTGGCTACAACCACTATACAAAATACTTGACAAAATCTATTGTTCAATCACCTCTACAACAACAACACCCTTCACACTAGCATCTATCTTCAACACCTCCACTTAACAATCTCTTTTATCTTCAACACACTTCCACACACACACATACTCTCACATACCTCCTCACATACTCACACACACTCACACATTTTGCAGAAAACTTGATCTTTTATTTGTATCCTCCACAAGATTAAAAAACTTTCTCCTTTTTTGGCCAAGATGAAACATGTAACATGAAATTTGTAACAACCACCAGTCAGCTCCCAAGACTTCTATGGTAAGTAGATATAAAATGCGGTTCAAACCAGGAGATAATTAGTATGAACTTTACCTTAGCACACATCTCCACATTGACACACACTTCCAAACACTTGGCACAATCATCTCAATCACACCAAGTTGGCCCAAAAAATACTTAACCTTTTATACATTAGCTCCAAACCCAAAGCAGTACTAGAGAGATCAAATAACATCATGCGGATCTCTTTAAAAAAATTATATGACATGAAAATAAATTCTCATACACTCCTCTCACAACTTCATGCTACTTCATGTTGGGACAAAAAATAGACCTTGAACCTTGCATCTCTTGTGATCCTTGAAAACACAATCTTAAAATAGAACACTAAAAACTAGACTTGTGGTACTCCTCAACACTTGAAACATGAATTGAGAAAACGTACAAAAAATATGAACTTATTCTGCAAGACGCAAGATCACATCTTCAAATGCAGAGAAATGTGAAGCATTCTTCTTGACCCTTTTAGACTGTAACAACATTGTATTGTTGTCTTCACTCTACTAGCTCTAGAATCTTCTACGGTAACTTCTTTTCTTTCAAATCAAGAACATACATATTGTTAGAACCTTCAATTTTTTCCTAATTTCATCATCATAGCTAGCCTCAATCCAAATTACTAAAGCCTTGATTCCTATGTCAAAATTTGTCTACATAGCTAAGCCTTCCCATTACAAATAGAGAAATAACCTTTTAGGTTTGACTGACATTGAAAATCCAAAACTAAAAAAATTCAAAGATTAGAAAATTGTTCAATATTTCAAATAAAACAATATCTAGAATTATGATATTGCTATCAGGATTCAACTGTGTAGTTTTCGAGTCAAACTCATTGACCCATGATTCATGAGTAGTGGTTCACAAGAACCCATCTCTCATGATAATGAATGGTCCACTTAGCACTCATTGCATCTAGGTGATGCTCATAGAGGTGAAGCATTGGTCCATCCCGGGAGGTCACCCATCCCAGTACTGCTCCAGCTCAAGCGTGCTTAACCATGGAGTTTCCCCCAAGGTTAAGCCCACTTAGCTTGCTACCCCATTTGTAAAACCTTCAACAAGTGTTGTGCTTTATGAATCATGGGTCAATGAGTTTGACTCGAAAACTACATGGTTGAATCTTGATAACAATATCATAATTTGACATGCTGTGGAAGAAACCTCCTACTTATCAATATCAAAAATGTTGCATCTACAATATACCCCTATATTCCCACTTGAAATACTTGAAAATTCCATTACCACAATCCCACAGTAGCATGTACCCAATTCTAAAGGTCCTTGGCGGGCTAGCAGGGCATTAAGAGCAGTATAAACCTTTACCGCAGTAGTACTGCAGTCAACAAAGGTATGCACGAGATGGCGGGACATATAAGGCAACATACAAATGTTCGTTATACCAAGACGATCAAATATGAACACTGCGGGGTGGCGGTGAGAAAACATTTAACAACAAAAGCAACCCGCAGCCCCGCAAGGGGTAAATAGTGACACTGCAGTATGGCAGCGGCTGATCACTTAACCGCTAGAGGTAACCTGTTGTCCCACGAGGGTCCTAGGTGGTATGCACAAGGTGACGATATGAAATTGTTTAATCTGTTGTCCCACAACAAGCAAAGTGGAGGCATGCGATATAGCGAGGAGAATAAAATGATGACTACCACACCGCTACCCTTGACGGTCTTGACATGATGAAGCAGTACTGTGGTACAAGTTGTCAAAGAATTTATAGTGATAGTAGCAATGATTACATCTCAAATCATGGACCATTTGATTTCCCAAGATCAAAGGCATACATTCAAACTTGAAATATAGAGAGATTACGAAATATTTTGCACGAATTGATAATTAATAGTGAGGTGACCGAGTTCAGTAGCAAATATATTTGGAATTCAATGTTATTTTCATAATCATTCACAAAGCTCAACATGCCAGAGACAAGGGAGTTCAAGGAGGAAGACTTTGTAGCTATTATTTCACCGGATAAGTTCACAAAACCCTCTGTAGCAAGTGCATAAGAACTGAATTTGGTCAATTTTGCAAGTAGATACTTAAGAGAATAAAGTAAAAGTAGATTTTACATCATGTCACCTAAAAAGAACGAGCTTGCGAGTAAAAAAGAAGAGGCCCTTGCAACAGTCCATATTAGATGTGTCACCCAATTCAACAGACAAAGGATTCAAGAAAGTGTTTAAAGATGTAGCTCATGGATGCAAAGACCTAATCATTCCTATCTTAGGGTGGGATTTGTTTTGGTATTTTTACGATAAGAGGGATGACAAGATTCCAATTTCAAATCCTTGGGTTCTAGATTTGGCCAAATTGATAGTCCCAAACGTCTTTATAGATGTTGAATTTGTTAGAGTACTGGCACAACATTACCACCCTGCTACCAAAACTGTGAGAATACTAGATGGTTCATTAGAAATTGTAGTGTTTCATGTTGAATAGGAAAGCCATCACTAAGGTCGACCTGGATAGAAGTGAGGAGGATTATTTATGAGATTGATAAAAACCTATAGGAGTGATGAACTTCCTATACACATAAAAAGGAATGCAAACAATAAGAGAATACCCATCTCCCCTTCCTCCAATGAGCCATTTGTTGTAGAAGAATTTCAAGTGTATTTCAAGAAAACTTATTTTTTTTGTGCCAAGTGCTTAGAATAGATGTTCAAGAGAAGATTTCAATCAGTCTCATGATGATGGCAATGAGGATTCAAAACCTTGAAGTGAAAATTGAGTATGATTTTGTTGCTTTGATTAAGAAAGGGATACATGAGGGATTCTTACAAGTGAGAAAAAATTGCCCCCATCACTTTTAGAAACTACTCATTGTTGTGTAATTTGATATTGTATCATAATAGAGATAAATGGACCAAGAGAATGTGCTTCTGGATGATTTATCAACATGGAAATAGGTTACTCGTGCAACACTAGTGTTACATCTGGGATAGCATATGTAGAAATCATGATTATGTAATATTTCATGATGATTTTTTGGTGAGGGTTATGGTCACTCGGTCATATTTCACCAAGATTTCCTACTGAAATCAAAGAATTATTAAGAACCTTGACACTGAAGCCAGAACAGGGACACACACAAAATTTTGGTGATTGGTTCTTCTTAGGAAACCATATAGTGATAAGAGTCTATGGATGCCCTCAGTCTCCACATATTTTACCCAAGTTTGTTCCCCTTTGAATTGCATTTCTATATTTTATGTGGCAGATATTATGGATGGAATAGGATATTATGAAAAGGAAAAAAAAAGGGCACATTCCTGCTTGACTTAACTATATGTGGGGATTTTTCCATTGGATTTGATACTCTTGAAGATCTACAAAGTTATTTGAAGATAAGGTATTCTCTAAAATCGTGAGCGGAAAAGGACATATAAACTTTGTAAGGAAAACACTCCTCACTAGAGTTGGGATCACCCATGAAGTTGATTTTGAAGAAGATGTAATAAGAAATTGTCTTACACCTCAAGAAGTGTTTCAGAGGAAGAGGAAGTGGGAAATTATAAAGAGGTTATAGGAAGAGAAGAAGAAAAGGGACATTGAATTCCTAGGATTCTATGTGGAAGAAGGGGATCCTCTTAAGAGGATAAATCTGATAATTGACAACTCTGAAAGGCTATATGTTGATTGAGAAAAGGAATTTGAAGGGAAATCCTCAAAAACCTCCAAGTTGCCCATCAAAAATCCAGGTGGTGTTGCTATTACAGAGCCCCTCCTAGACACTGTTGCAGTGCAATGTATTTCATCACACTCACCTCTAGAGAAACTAGGGCCCAAGAGGCAAGAGACACATGAAGGAACTCCCCTAGTGCCTGTTATGCCTTGCATAACCACCCCATCTTTTGCCTTGGGTCAAAATGGGTCCCCCTTGTTTTTTTCTTTATCCTTTGTTGTTTTTCAAATAAAGTTTGGGATCATTTTAATTCCAAAACTTTGTTTATTTTTGATTTAGTCTGTCGGAAGCGGAACTGGAACTAAATCGGGTTCTGAGGGTTCTTTTGAAACTGGTTTTGTTTGGTTTTTGTTCCTATCCTGACGGTCTTTGTTTTTGGCTTGTTATTTTTCTTTAGCAGAACCAGAGCCGGAGTGGGTGTCAAGTTAGTCTTTATCAAAAATTGCAAGCTCATAATCTATTCCGATCCCGCCTCCGCTGTTTCTTTTTTGGTTTTTGTTAAGTCATTGGGTTTAATTTTATGTTTGGTCTTTTTCTTTACCTTTTGTATTTGGTTTTGTTTAGTGTTTAGTTGACGGACCCAGAATCGGAATGGGAATTAAGTTTGGAAATTTCATAAATTTGAGGATCACTTTCCATTTTCGTTCCGCCTCCGCCACTTTTGGATTGTTGACTTTTTTGACTGAAGTAACACTACAGAGAAGTGTCCATTCTCTCACGGTTCCGACTCCGCCTTAACTGCGCTTTAATGCATTAATGGTAATTGCTCGTGTAGGTAGAAATCAACATTTTTTACCTTCATTAAGGGTTAAATGATTCATTATTGTCATTGTTAAAAATCTAAGAGTACGAAAGAACAACAGAAGAATTTGTTTGAGTGAATTGATCGAAAGAGAGGAAGGATATTGTGTGCGAATCAGTTCAGAAGGTTAGCTCAGGTTCGTTTGCGTTTGAGGTAGGGTTTTCTTATCATTGTTGTCCGTTGTTTATTTACTGTCGTGTTTGTTGCTTTTTGTTTTATATCTGTTTGTAATTTTGATCATTTAATTTCAATTGAATCTGCGTTTCTTGGCATGATTGAATGAGTAGTTTCCTGTTTTATTTTGTTTGTTTTACTTTAGTCTTTGATTTCTTGTACTGTCATTTGTGTTTTTTTCTATTTTGAGCATGGTCGCTTTCATGTCTTAATCGTGATTGCGTCGTGCTATTTTTGATTTGCAATGGATTAGATTAAATTAGGTTTTAAATGGTGTTAGTTAGATGAGTGATTTACAGTGAGTTAGGGTAGATTAGATTTATCTTTTAATCAGGGTTTGGTCATGTGTTTTGATATGGTAAAATGGCAAGGTTCAAATCCATGCCCTAGTTTTATTGGGCTTGTTAGATTAGGGTTTTGTATCATTTAGTGATCATGATTAAATGATTTAAATAAGATATCCTAAGTGTAGTCATTCCCCATGGTCATATGGGGTAGTGTTTTAAAGCCCTCTTTCATTTTAAGCGACCTTGGTATTAATCATGAAGTTATATGTTAAATTAACAAAATCATTTGATGATGTCATGATTAACTTAGGCGGAGGCGGGATCGGAATCGATTATGAACTTAAGAATTCTATTTTACAAAAGTTATCGATTCCATTTCCATCTCGTTTCCGGCTCTGAGTGCAACAAAAGTCTTCTTTGAGAAATAACGATAATCTAGACGGAAGCGGAGGCAGAGTGGAAATGGAGTATGAGAGATATGAAAATCTATAAAAAAATTAAATCTTTTTTCATTCCGATCACCATCCCGGTTCTGACTCCAAGCCTGTTCATTATTAAGTGAAGTATCTGTATCGGTTTTGGCTCCAAGTCCGGCAGTGTTATAAAAATGATTGTTTTAGGTTGAAGTTTTGTCCAGTTCTGACTCCGATGCATATATGAAAGGTATGTTTTAAAAGAATGCTTATGATGATCTAATTAGAGGTTTGCTTTGCAGGAGAGTTAAAAGATGTCAGGAACATCAGGGGAAGCTGCTAAGAGGAACCAGCCTGCAAGAACATCAAAGGCATCACCAAAGCCAAAGAAGTTAAAACCAGAAGAACTGCCTTATACCTTGAGGTATGATCACAAAAGTCCAGTGGTGAAGATGAGCAAGGTGGAATCAGGCTAGGCAGATATCATGGATACCAACTTGGGCCAGTATAATTTTGAATAATTACATGGAGAAACCTTTGTAGAGTGAGAAAATCTGACAGGAAGGACTCAAAGGATTGTTGATTCCGGCCTGGCACATATCACTATGTTTCCTTTATCCATCCAGTGCCCTGAGTTGATATTAACAACAGCTAGTTCCTACAATCCTGCTACAAGATTATGCATGGATTCACAGAATAATGTGATTATTGATCTTACTCCTCAAATGTTTCAAAGTATATTTAATGTTCCAGATCCCAAGAGTTTGGTGTAGCTAACTGAAGCAGAGGCCTTGGAGAAGTATAGCAAGCATAAAGACTCTAATAAATCTCACTTAAACAAGAAATGGTTGAAGACGGAGAAGAAATCTCTGAGCAAACTTGCAGACTAGCCAAAGAGGGCAGATTTCAAGAAGGAAGTATCTGATCTAATATTGATGTTGTCTAGGGTGTTTGGGAAGAGAGATGCACTTCAGTTCAAGGAATGGATGTTTGCTTTCATCCAAATAATTTTACATGGTGATCATCAGTTTGATTGGCCAATGATTGTGTCAAATGCTATCCATGATTAGTTGACTAACATTAGAAATAGTAAGTGTTTCTTCATGACTTCGTACATTTTATATGCTGCAGCCAGATTGAAGGTTTTCCGAGGTTTAAATAGAGTAGACATAATGGGAGCTTTGGATGGGCAAAGGAAGGTATGGGATCACTATGATCAATTGTCTCGTCAAGTTGCTGAGACTCATTTCAGAAGAGTCAATGATGCATTTTTATATGTGATTATCAATCAATTAAATGGAGATGCTGGATACAGGTTGAGTCAAGAAGCTATGGCATTCATTGCTGAATGGGGAAGTTGGTACATCTAGTACCCTACATTTACATACTTTAGGTTGGCTAGTTTTGAAGGTCATCCCCATTTGCTTCCTACATGCTGCAGTAATAGGATAGTGCTTATGGAATTTGTATATCAAGCTATTGGAGTTAATGCTCGGTTCGGGATCAAGCACAAAATTGGATGTCATAAATTTCCCATGAAGTTGGGTGAATATAGCTGTCAACACTTAGTGGGAGCAAAGGTAGTCTATAATGAATTGGTATAGTTGAAATTGGGACTGTACATAGCTCGTAAGTGTTTTGATCCCAAGAAAAAGATGTATGCCTTATTGCTTTTAGTATTCACTAGGCATTTCAACTTGTTAGAAGACTTTTGGAGTGATCGACAGGATGAGTATGATTTGAGGAAGAAGAACTATGAAAGATTGTCGGTTGCACTTATGGCAGAACTAGGTATTAAAGAAAACATTCCTAACACGTTAGTGGATGATGGAGTTGTGTTTGATCCATCTTATGAAGCTTTGAGTATTGGCACCAAGAATCTAGATCCAATTGATTGGAATGTTGAAGAAACAAATGACATCAAGAAAATTTGAAGGACAGTCTTGGATAGGAGTGTGCAATGGTTGATGATGAGAACTCAAGCTCCTCAAGGACCAGTTCTTAAGAAGGGCAAGGGATACAAGAGAATCAAGAGAAAGACACCTCCCAAGGAGCCATTAGAATTCCTTCCTCCGGATGTTGAAGAAATAGAACTTGAGGCAGTAGATGATGAAGAAGAGGCACAAGAAGGAGATGTTCCAATAGGATCAGTTGTTTCTATACCTACCTTAGGTGAATCATCCACACAAGTCCCAATTACAAGGAAGAAGAGTAAGGAAATACAAGAAGGATCTCTTCATAGCATGGCTGAAGCAGCTAAAGGAAAAGAAATGGAGAAGGAAGTTCTGGAAGTGGAAACAGATTCGGATGAGACTCTATTAGAGAAAGATCTGCAAGAGAACATGCCTCTAGAGGAGGATATTGAACAAATGTTAACACATGAAGATCAATGGAAGCTATTTGAGGATGCAAAAAGAGATTCTGATGCAAGGGCTGCATTGGAGAAACAAAAGGAAATAGAAGCTAAGGAAGCAACTAATGAGGTGGAAAAGCAAAGAAGACAACAAGAAAATGAACTCAAGATCAAAGAAGAGAATGATAAATTGGAATTGATACAAAAAATTCATGATCTTGAAGAAGAAAAATCAAGGAATTGAAGCAAAAAAGAAATTTTTGTTGCCAAACTAAAAATTGCAGAAGAAGCTTGGTAGAAAGAGGAAGAAGCTGAAAGTTTGAAGAGGAAAAGAGGTGTTGAGGAGCTAGTGAAGAAACAACAAGCAGAAGAAGAAAAGGCAAAGGCAGAGAAATTTAAGGCCTTAGAAGCGGAGAGATTAGAGAAAGAGAAACTAGAAGGTTTGGAAAAAGAGAGACTAGAAAAGGAAGCTCTAGAGAGGGAAGAAGAGGAAGAAAGGAAAAGGAAAGAACAAAAGGATAGAGAAGAGGTTGAGAAGTTGGTGCAGATGCATATGCTGCAGGAACAACAAGAGAAAGCAAAGGTTGACTTTCAACCTCAGGTAAATGTTTAGCCACCTTCTACAATTGTTGCTTCCTCTTCCATGATGACTACTGTTCCAAGTGCTCCTACTTGGTTGAAATTGGACCTGAAGAAGAGAGCAAATACCTCCACAACCTCTCAATTGGGAGGATGTGATGAAGGGGATTGAGCAGGAAAGGCCTAAGAAGAAGGCTAAAATTCTACATTCTACCTGACTCACAGACAAAGGGGAAATTGTTGTTGAATGTGCCATGTCGATGATAGAAAAGGAGGTAGGGGATATTTAGCTAACATATTATCAGCTAAGTACAGTCAATTTGGGAAGACCCACTAGAAATCAACAAATGAATTTGATTGATGTAGTGGCTTCGACGACTAAATCAAGGATGATCAAGGACAAGCAAAAAAGGATGAGCTTAAAGCTCAATTAGATCAGTTGCATTCATTCTTGAAGAGTCTCCTCTCTAAGGTCACAACAAGTAGCAGCCATTGAGACTCCTATTTTGTTAAGTAAAAAGGAGGTAGATGATTTGGTGTAGGTTAGAGGTAAGGCAAAGATGGTAGATAGGTGGATAGACAAATTGAACCGAGAGGTAGGTGAGGTTTTAGTGAAAGGATTTGAAGTCTACAAGGATACAGAAGGATTGATAAAAGAGATGCATCAATACATTGAGGCATTAAAAAAACAAGAAGAAGAGTATAAGGAATATAGTCAAAAGTTAGAAAAGGTAAGTATATTGCCTCTAACAACTCTTCTAGAATAATCCATACTTGAGGAAGACAACAAAGATTTTGTGGAGAAAACTTCTCGCATACTCTGATTTAGGACTGGCTTTTTGTGTAAACACAAGGATGAGATTCAAGAAGCAGTTAATAATTTGACTGAGCAGTTGGAAGAGTTGGAAGCAGTCATTGCCATAATTGTAGATGTGAATGTAATGACAAAAGATGGCATGCCTTTGAATTGGGTTAAAGAGAAATGGGATGAAACATTCAAAGGACTCATGCAGGAAAAGGATGATAGAGAAGACTTGGTAATAGATCGACTTGTAGAGGTCAAAGAAGAGATAAAAGTTGCGGGGAGAGAATTAATAAAAATAAAGAGTATAAAGGAATTTTCTGCAGCAGAGTTGGATCGGATCAAGTTTGAAGATAGCTGGATTGATGGGCCAGAGATGGATACATTACAGCAAGTCTTCACCAGTTATGATGAGTTTGTTGTGGATCCAGCTTCACATGCATGAATCCTTGCATGCATGATGTTCTCCTTCTTTGCATGTTGCATGCAACATTGACACCCTATTTGAGCGCATGATTTCTTATTCTCTTCATCTTCTATTTTTAGATTAAACTAAATTTCTAAATGTAAAAACTTAAGATCAAATTGATCTGAGTTTCCAAGAGAGTTTAGTTCCTAAAAAGGTGGATAGCCTAAAATTGAAGTAGAGTTCGTACTTTTGTATATCTATAAATACCCAATGGGTATCATATTGTAAAGGTCGGCTAATTGAGAATAGAAATTGGCTTACCTAATGCTAGGAGATAGAGTTTTGTAGTGATCATTTTTGAGATACATTGTTACTTGATCTTTTTATAGTTAATAGAATTACAGGTTTTACACAATATGGAGTTACAATTGAGTTGTTTTATTTGATAAGGTTGATAAGTTATAATCCATTTGAATGCCAGTGATTGTGCTGAAGCATGATAGTTTCTTATGTGGTGAAAATCATTAGAAGAAACCAGATTTAAAGATTATCTTGTTAGATTGTCATTGAATTAAATTTATTGAAGTTTGTTGATCTATAATCTTGATGATGAATGAATGTGTGTTGTTTTGAAATCCTTGAAGTATTCATGATATGTAAGTGTGGAATTAATTAAGCACCTACAATGTATGCAATGGTATAGATTATTCTATTGATTGTGTCATCTTATGGTTTTATTGATCTGATTGGAAAAACATTCATCGTGAAAGATATATGTCTGGATGTTAGATAAAGTTGATTCAAATTTACTAGTTACCCCTTTGTTCCATCTTTTTCTTTTTTTTGAAACCCATTTATTTATAGAAAAAGAGTCATTGCTTAAGTCTTTTGTTACTAGCACAAGCCCCTTGAACATTACAGTTGCATGAACAGATTGAGTGACACTAGACAGTTGAGAACCAACTACTAGGACCTTGGGAGTTAGGCCACTATATGTTGTCTTTCTTTTTCAGGAGAAATAGAGTAGAAATATTCTATTTTAATGTTGTTTGTGTCATTTTAACCATCAATAGTGCTATATGAAGTACGTGAAGAGGTGGGGGATACAAAGGAGGTAGCCAATGTGTTAATAAACTTACAAGATGATGATGAAGTTGATCAACCACTCCTTGAACTTGAAACTGATGGTCATAGACTAGAAGAAAGGGTGGATGTGCATGCACATGGTGATCAAGAAATGCATGATGATGAAAGAGTGGTTGTTGCCCTTAGGTTTATGGAAGATGATGAATTTATCCAAAATATCAAGTTTAAATATTTTTGGATTAAGGTGAAAATGAAAGAATTTGAGGAGAGAATCTAGATCAATAAAATGGGTATTAAGGAGACACAACATGATTAGATTGTTTCCCAGACCTTTAAGGAGCTCAAAATCAATGAAATCAATATTAGTCCATAGGAGGCCAAAAAATTGGTATTAGAAAGCAACATTCTAATCATTCTTGGGATGGAGTTGAAGAAGATATTCAAGTAAGAAGCCAAGAGGATCCCATGTTAATTTCTAAATTCAATTTAGATGAGGGAATGAGTGGCACTAGTTACAATCCAAGGATTGAAACCCTAGACTTTTGGACAAAACAAAAAAGAACAAAAAGGCCAAGATTACTTGATGTTGTACAAGAAATGAGGGGAACTGCCACAATTAAAACACTCCAAGATACATCAACATTGGAAGCTTCTACTATGACCATGCACTTAGCAATGTTTAATAGGGTTGCAGTTAAAGGTATGGAACTTAGACTAGAAGAGTATGAGAAATAATAGACTGATCTGAATGATGAAGTGAATAGATTATTCATGGAAAATGTGAAATTAAAACAACAATTAAAGGGAGTAGGTCCTTCCCAAAGCACATAATTGACAGTATACCAGCCCCATCCCATTCAAATTGGTACATACACAATATTTATTGATCAACCAGATGCACTTAAACAAGAAGTTGAAATTCTAAAGAATCTTAATGAATAAATCAAGGGAGGAGTGCAAAAACAAATTTTTAATATGCTGGAAAAATATCTTTGAGCATAGAATCAAAATAAATATGGATAAAATAGAGAATTTCCATGAATTCTATGTTTCTCTATCTCAGGAACTTGAAAAAATGAAGAATCACACACCAATCTTGGACCCCTTATTCAAGAAGTGGCAACTTATGCACCACACACTGATTAGATTATGCAAGTTCTTGCAAAGAAGCGTGGAGGCTCCTACATCTTTGAAGACTATAGAGAAGATGGTGAAAATGATTATTGATGAGCATTAATACATATTTGGGGAGAACCAAAAGAGTAAAGCCAGAATGGAATCATTCCATACACTCAAGAAGTTGTTTATCCCAATAATACAACTAGATGATGATCAATTGAAGGATTTTGGCGAATGGAAGAATGAATTCCGTCAAATAGTTTCATATTGTATTGCTCATTTACAGAAGAATGGGGAGTTAAATTTCCACGGTTTCAATTTAATTCTAGATGGAATGATTGCACTAGACTCAAGGTACTCAAAGTTCATTGCAAATGCTAGAGGATTACTGGACAACAAATGGAGGAATCATTTAGCCAACATGCCACAGATCTAGGAGTACAAGTGGCCTAATGATTATACAATATTCGAATGGGAGAAAAAATATCTAGCTCCCCCAGAGGAGTAGGCCTTGTGTTAAGTGAAGTACCAAGCCTTGGGTGCACAATTATGGAGAGAGGACCTTGCCAAATCAGATGATCATAGGTACCTTACAATGAGTAACAAACCTTGGGCATACTACAAGTGTTGTGGGCTTCAATTTTTTTAGAATTGTTGTTTTATGCTTTCTCTCTTAATTATGCATCATATGTAAAGAACTATAATTAAGATATTTTAGTTAGTGTTGTGCAATTTTTTGCACACGAGCCCCACCAAAGATGGGGACCCTCCTTTTTTGCTACATATTTGCACCTCGGCTTTGTCAATTTCTGGTTTTTCTCTTCTTTGAAATTATTTTGGGATTAAGTATGGATTTGGTTTGATTGGGATGGTATCTTGAAGCATTTTAAGGCCTTGGATTTTATAAATGGGGATTTTTCAAATGAATTTTCAAAGTAATTTGTAAATATTTTTGCACCAATGGATAAAGGATGAAAAATTAGGCCAATTTTCTTTTTGAACTTTTTGAAAATTCATCAGGAAAAAAGTTATGGGGTTTCAAAAAATTTCTCCGATTTTTGGGTCATTTTTGGGGATTTCCACCCGGTCCGATTTTATAAATTTTCCATTTTCGTGGATTTCCACCCTGGCCTGGATTTTTTGGGATTTTCTCGCTCTATCCGATTTTTCTGTTTTGACATTTTGGGATTTTCCGTCCATCCAATTTTCTGTTTTTGACATTTTTAGGATTTTCCATCCGGTCCGGATTTTTCCGGGATTTTCCACCCCATCTGGATTTTGGCGGATTTCTGGCCATTTTTCGGGGTTTTCCCTTCCTAGCGGATTTTTTTCGAACTTCCTATCACGATTTTCCTAAACTCCGAAAGGGTTAAATTTCTGAAATTTTATGAAGGAGTTGAAATTTCCAAGGGTTTATTTATGCTTTAATTTTAATATTTTTTGGTTGGATTTTCACACGTGGGTTATTAAGGATTATATCTGATTTTCAAGATTAAATACAAAAGGGAGGACTTGCATATGGATTCGTGCCAGGAGGAAAATCTGGAAAATATTTAAAATGCACCTGCATATGAATTGGTGCTCAGCTATTCAAATGAACCCAATTGCATAAGAATCTGTGCCACAACCTGTCTGCAGCTGGAATATATGTTTCAAACATGGAGTGATGTATGATGTTGTTTTTCTCTAAACATAATTTTTTATTAAAGTCGAGGTGACAGATTGTTGATTTATGAATGTAGCTGCTTTTATGCTACTGGATGATGATGTACCACATTTTTAAGAACCCTAATGTGAATTCTTAGGGTTTCTTGGGAATTAATTGCAGCCATTGGATTGAATTTAATCCTGGCCCTTGATTTAAAAATGTAATATCTATAAAAGACCAATGCCTTCTCATTTGAAAATGTTAGTAGAAAAGGTTAGAGAATAGCTGGTTAGAGGCTGCAAAGCCAGAATTGGTTAAGTTAGAGGTTAGATTTTGCAAGTTAGTAGTTGTAGGAGAGGAGAAAGACTGGAAATTGTTATGTAATGTTGGAGAAGATAATGCAAACAGGTTGTTGATTTGGCAAACATTGTGTTATGTTTCAACAATTTATGGTTTCTTGTTCTTGATTCTCAGTGTTAGATGTTAGTTTTCAGTTCTTTCATGATAATGGTGAAATGTTAATGATGTTGATCGATCTTCGGTCCATACTTTTGGCAATTTGCTAATTGTAAGTTGCTGTGTAAAGTTAGTTTGGGCCTTATTTTGTGCTAAGTTCAACTATGGATGCTTGTTTACATTGCACCATTTATTGGGTATGTGGATGAATGTTCATAGTTTGAAAATCTTCAGTTTTCTTAGAAGTTTGCACCATTTCTGTGGAGTTGCAAGCTTGTCCTTGATTAAGCAGAAATTGGTTTTATTGGAGATTTGTCCGTTTGCAACATTCATCATTAGTGTGATTGATTTTAGGAGTAATTTTAATCTTAGGATCTCTTTTAAACTCTTATCTTTCGCTATTTATTTTATTATCTGGGTTACATTTAAAAATCTGAGTATCAATATATTGCAAAATCTGATAAGTTTGAAGATCCAGTATTTGTTTATAAGGCCCCTTGTGATTACTAGCATTTTCACATTATCTCTGAGTTATTTCACTGCATTGTCAAGACCTGACATTAGAGACCTTGGGGTTATCTCTTTTCCCATAGATATTTACCTTTCAAGAGAGATAGGATATCATATTCTATCTGAGTTGTTGTTGTGTAGAAAACACCATCAACAGTTAGGAGGTAGGTAATGGAAAAGGTGTTTTGAAATGAAACGGTTTGAAGCTTGTCACTTCCCTTGTTTACTTATAAAAGGGAAACCAACACCACATTTTAAGTATAGATAATAATATAATGTCATTTTGAAAAGCAGAGACTTCCGATACATATTGTAATATCTTTCGAAGAAAATTAATGGAAAAGAAGATATAATTCGTGGTCAAATTTCGGTTTCAATTTTTTGTTGAAGTAAATTGATGAATGTTATCATGTTGTCTCTAGTTTGATCTTTCCTTTTTATTTAAATCAATATATCAAGGGTATATTTGATTTATCAAAATACATTTGTTATCTTTGTGCAGTTAGTTTAACTGGTTCCTACAAGCAAGGATTAAATTATTTTAAGTAACTCATAATAACCTGTGGAGAATCATTGGGATCAATAAGAAGAGCCTAATAATAATAATCTTGCATGTTTATACAAGTTATAAACATCTCAGTGCCAAACAATTCAAATTTCAGCTAGAAGGAAGACATATATCATTCACATCTTGACTCCAATGCCCGACAAATAAAAGGCATTGATCACATCTATTCCAAAACAATATTTCACAAAACTTTATTTATACATTTTTATTTTTTGCAGTAGGAGTAGGAGTAGAAGTTAGTTTTACATTTAATCATCTATTTCAAAACCCTCTTGCCATATTGAAATAAAGTGGAAAAATCATTTAATTGAAGAATTTTTGATCACATGAGGATGATCTAATTAAAAGAATTGAGGATGATTTAATTGAAAAATTTGGCATCACAAGTCCTTCAAATGTTTTAATCGACCTATATATCACCATTCAATTTTGGAGAGTGTATGTTCATTGGTGACCAAGGTAAACCTTCCTAGGCATAGATGAGCCTGAAGAGAAGGGAATTACAACCATCTTGGTTGATTTCATTCATTGGCCAAATCCTTGTTAAACTTGAAGACAAAGCTTGGCATACTTTTAGAGTTTAGCAATTTGCAGATTTAGGAACCAACACATACTTCACACCTGTATCTTTCTAACTTCCAAACTACAGGGCCATATCCTCAAATGTGGAGGAATGCAGAGTATTCTCCTAAGCTTGTTCAATACAACTTCCTATTCCTTTGACTGCATGAAAAATTACATAGTTTCTTTCATCAATACTTTACATCAAGGGACAAAAAATACAAAATTCACATTAGCATAAATAACATTTACAACTCTTTTTCACAACTTCTTCATATTAGCATACACTTCAACTTGTCAACTTTCACCTATTCATGAATAACAAAAGATGTACAACATGCTCATTACATCCATGTCCTTATCCTCACAACAATTTTGATCAAAACTCCTTTGTCTACACCTCTTGACACTTACACTTTTGACATTTTTATCACCGCCTTGTTTACAACACATGCAAACTTCCACAATACAAATTTGTTGACATGAATGACAAAACATGCAACAATATCCCCCTTTTGCATTGATGGAAACACTAACCTGATATGAAATTTATTTCCCTTTGACATCAAGGGAAAAGGGCTAGTGGTTTGCCTATGTTCTTGTAACAATATACAATCTCCCCCTATCTACATAAACCTTATCATACTTATTAGTCTCTTTCTACCTACTCCCCCTGAGAGGTAGCCCCCATCAATCCAATGATAAATATATATCTTGAACTACTCTCCATAGATAGATGCACTATCCATGAATCTATTTAGAAGGAGGGGCAACAACCCATAAATTTTATCTAAGATATTAAAACATTTCCTTAGAAAGTGCCTTTGTAAGGATGTATGTAACCTGTTCCTTTGTAGGTACATATTTGAATTTTACCTCTTGATTTACAACCTACTCTCTTAAAAAGTGATACTAGATAGTTTGGTTATAGAATGCATCACTAAATTCTTTGACATATTGATGGCACTTATATTGTGACATATAATGGGAATGGGCTCATCATACATTACCTTGATATCCTTCAATATTTGCTTCATCCATAACACTTAAGTGCAACAGGATGTTGCAGCTATATACTCTACGTATGCTATTGATAAGGATACTAAATTCTACTTCTTACTAAACCATGAGACCAATCTGTCTCCTAAAAATTCATCACCTTTTTATCCCACAATTAGTATATGCAATCAAGGAAAATTCATCACCTTTTTGATACCACAAAGCACAATCTAGAGTGCTCTTCAAAAAGATAAAAATTCTCTTGACTACTTTCACATGAGTTTCTCTTGGATCAACTTGAAACCCTGCAACCAAGCAAAAAACTTGCATAATGTCAGGCCTTGATGTTGTTAAGTATAGTAGGCCTCCAATCATAGACCTATATAGATATATCTTCTGCAAACTTCTTACACATTTCATCATTTCCACCAAAGATTATATCATCAATATATACAACAACTATTATAATTTGTTTATCCTTAATTTTGATGTAAATATTTTTATTTGTTGTACCTTTCTTGAAGCCCTACTAGAGTAAATACTTGTCCAACCTTGCATACCAAGCCGTAGGGGCTTGTTTGAGACCATATAACACCTTGTTAAGTCTACATACCATGTTTGAGTCCTTTGATAACTAAAATCCATCAAGTTTCTCTATGTAAACTTCCTCTTCTAAGTCAACATTTAAGAAAGCGGATTTGACATCCATTTTTTATACATTGAATTCCTTGTGAACTGCAAATGCAAGAAACATTCAGATTGCTTCCATTCTTGCTACCAAAGAAAATGTTTCCTCAAATTCAATTCCTTCCACTTGTGAATAAAATTTGCACACTAGTCTTGTGTTGTTTCTCACCACCTCTCCATCTTTATTCAATTTATTTATGAACACCCTTTTTGTCCCTATCACATTTTTGTCTGGAAGCCTTGGCACCAAGTCCCAAGTCTATTTTTTCTCTATCTAATTTAGTTCTTCTATTTATTGTATCCATCCTTCATCCTTGCTTGCATCAACAAAAAAATTAGGTTCTATTCTTGATAGTAAGTAAAATTTTACTTTTTCATTTGCACTTGCAAATCTTCTAGTTTGCACTCCTTCATTCTTATCTCCAATTATCTAATCATTTGAGTGATTCTTCTAAACATTCTTGGAAAGAGTTTTCTTGGTCTTCTCTTATGTTTCTTCCTTTAATTTATTCTTCTTCGTACGTGCAAGTAGGTTCATTTGACCAATAGTCTTCTTTCTCATATTTGATTTGATGTGACTCTTCATCAACCCTAACATTTGCACTCTCAACTATCTACCTAAGTATTTTACCGTAGCATTTTCAATATTTTCTCCTAGTTGAGTATCCAAGAAATATTCCTTCATTAGATCTTGAGTCAAATTTTCCCAAACCTTCTTCATCTCTTTTGATGTAGCATCTACTTCCAAAAATTTTGAAATACTTGATAGTTTCTAGTCTTCCATACCATATCTCATAAGGGGTCTTAGTGATGTTCACTCTTAGTTATCCTCTATTAAGAATATAGATAGCAGTATGGACTACTTCTTTCCAATATACATAAGGAAACTTGGCCTTAATCAACATTGTTCTTGCCATCTTCTGAATAGTTTTATCCTTCCATTCCACTACTCCATCTTGTTGAGGAATTCTAGCGACAAATATATGCCTCTTTAAATTCTATGCCATTCAGAGAGTTCCTCAAACTCATCTGATGTAAACTCACCACCTCTATCAGACCTTAAACACTTGATTCTAGAATTCATCTCATTTTCAACCATTGACTTAAAAATATCAAACCGACTCAAAGCTTCTAATTTTTCTTTTAAGAACGTAACCCAAGTCATCCTAGAGAAATCATCAATGAGCAACAAATACCTTTCACCTTGAAGATTCTTTGTCTTGGTAGGTTTGCACAAGTAATTATGTATCATTTCCAATGGCCTTGTAGAATAATACTCCTTGGTCTTGAATCTTATCTTTGTCTACTTCCCAATATGATATTCTTTACACAAGGTGCTTGCAGGCTTGATATTATTTGGCATATCTCTTATTGCTTGTATGGAGTTGATCTTCACAAGATTATCAAAGTTGGTGTGTCTCATCCTCTTCTATCAATTTTATGCCAAAACATTTGTGTGCCTAGATTCATTTTGTACAAGACACAATTATTCAAGGGGAAATAGGTATACAATAGTCAGCCCACCCTAAACCTATGCCTTCACTTAATCAACTATGAAGCCTTTTATGCTAGAAAAAAGCACAGATTCTTCCTTCTCATTATTTTGCTCTGATTTCTCTCCATATCTTTTCCACTTATTTTCCTCTATATTCCTATGCTAAACAGGTTATTTCATAGAACCACTTTTACAAAATCTTACTTTATGCCCAAATTTATTGCACTTGTAGCAAACAACATTATATTCTAGAGCCAAACCATTTCTCCTTTAGTTCTACAATCAATAGCCCTATGATTGAACTTATTGCATACATATAAGTAACCATAAAAGGAATAAGAGATCATAGCATCATGTCTCAAAGACATAAATGAGTTCTTTGTCATGTAATAATTTATTCTTTCCATAGTTCTACAGTCAATAGCCTTATGAAACAACTTATTTCAAGAGTAACCATAACCATAAAAGGATTGTGAGAACCCAAGAGTAGCAACCTATCTAGGAGGAGATCTCTTGAATCCCTTCTTCAAATTACTAACCTTTATGAGGTTATCCTCTAAATCCTACTTCTTATCTTTAGTCTTCTCAAAGTCTTTAGTATAGTCCTTTTCCTTTTTCATTTCAAACATGCCTTCAAGTATATCTATTTTTGAGTTATGACCTTTTTCAAATCCAAGACCACCCTTATTCTTTAGAGGTCTGTGAATATTGATTATCTCATCAAGGATTTTGGTGATTTTCTTGAGTTTTAGACCTTTATCTATTTGGTCCTTTTCTTTCTCCAATTATTTCCTTAGAGACAATTTCTTCTTGAAGTTTGGAGAATTCAACTGATTTTCCATTGATCTTAGCATTTAGAAAATCTACAACCCTCTTAACTTATTCAACTTGAACTTTCAAATTAACAATTGCTTTGTTTGATTCTTTGAGCTTGATCTTATATTCTTCATTTTATCTCCTTGGTACATCCAAATATTCTAGTACAAAAATGAGTTCTCCTTCAAAATCAACTTCACAATATTATTCATTAAAGATTGTCATGTCTTTATCATCTTCTGCAAGATTCTTATCATTAAATTTTACTTTAGTTCCGATGTGTTCCACTCCAAGATCTACCTCAAATTTTAGACTGTATCAAGGAACTTAGCTACAATACCAATTGTTTGAACAAACTAATATACTAAGAAGGGGGTGAATCATTATGTATGCCAAAAATTAATCCAATCCAATTTTATCAACTAAATCTTCCTACTGCCTTAGCCAAATAAGGAATCAAATTATGCAAAACATAACACCAAATTTACATGGAAAACCCTAGAAGGGAAAAATCACGGTGAGCAAGCTGCTTGGATCTAATGTCCAAATCCAACCTCACAAATAAAAATAAGATTTATAACAAGTTTTATGGGCTACAAACCAAATGAAGCTACAAATCCTTGTAAATAGTTTTTATGGATTCAACCAAAGGAAGCTATAAATCCCTACAGACTACAACACTTATAGAAAAAGGAAATAACCTCTATACAAAATACTAGACAAAATTTGTGGTTCAAGTACCTCCGCAACAACAATACCCTTCACATTGACATATATCTTCAACACCTCTACTCAACAATATTTGTTATCTTCAACACACTTCCACACACACATATACTTTTGCATACCTCCTCACATACTCACACACACTCACATATTTTGAAAAAATACTTGATCTTTTATTTATATCCTCTGCAAGCTTAAAAAACTTTCACCTTTATTAGCTAAGATGAAATGAGAAAACATATAGACAATTTGAACTTATCCTCCAATCCATAATATCACATTTTCAAATTTAGAGAAATGTGGAGCATTCCTCTAACCCTTTATGATTGCAACAACACTATATTGTTGTCTCCACTCTACTAGCTCTAGAATCTTATGTGGTAATTTCTATGCTTTGAAATTGGGAACATACAAACTCCACAATTGTCTTCGTCTGAATTTCAAACCACAATTCCACATCCTTAAATGCAGAGGAATGTGGAGCATTCTCCCAAGATTCTTTAGTAAAAATTCTAGTGCCTTTGACTGCATGAAACCTTACATACTTTCTTTGATCAATGCTTTACATCAAGGGACAAAGAATACAACATTCACACAACCATAGACAACAATTAATACTATTTTTCACAACTTCTTCATATCAACATACACTTCAACCTATCAACTTTAACTTATTCATGAACAACAGAAGATATGGTACAACTATGTACAACGTGCTCATGACATTCATCACCATGTCCTTCTCCTCATAATTTTTTTGATCAGCACTCCTTTATCTGTATGTATGGATTCTTACACTTTTGACATTTCAGATCACCACCCCATTTACAACACATGCAACCTTCCAATATAATACAACTCTATTGACATCAATGATAACACACACAAGGGTTCTATCATTAAATCCTTTTTTGTAAGTATTACTCTATTGATCTACCTATTTATCTATTTAGAAATAAATTAAACCTTACAAAAATGAAAAAATATATTACATCTATAAGATCTTAGTGATCATACTATTATATTTATTAATACAAGTTGATGGATATACAAAGAATAAAATTTTATTGGAAAATAATAGAATAATATAAGGTGGTCGCTAGTACAGAAACAACAATATATGATTAAAAAACTACTAAAAACTACTTATAAATGACAAAGCATGGCCATGTGACCATTAGTAGTTTATTTCCAGTCATTTATAATGTGACCAAATTGATGACTAAACCATTTTTAGTCATTTATTGGTTGTTTTGATTGATCAATTCGGTAGTATATTTAGTCATTAATTTGGTAGTATATTTAGTCATTGATTGTTGTTAACTGGTGATTTATTTATTCATGGTAGTCATTTATTTAGTCATTGTAATAATTAATTGTCATCAATTGGTAGTATATTTAGTCATTTTTATTCACTGATTTTCGTCCATTGGTAGTATATTTAGTCATTTATATTAACTAATTTTTGTCAATTGGTAGTATATTTAGTCAATTTAATTATTAATTGACATCAATTAGTAGTATATTTAGTCATTTTAATTGAGAATTTAAACATAAAACACATAAATACACATCAATCATTAATTGCACACAATAAGACAACCATTAATAAGGAAAAATCGTTGAACTTTATTAAAAGAAAGGTGTTCTTACAACTTGCACAAGTCTAAAATATCTATCTTGCTTGAAAAATTCTTAGAAATAGAGTATTACAATCTTTATTTTCAGTCACGAGACTGAAATCTGAGTTACAATGCACATAAATGACAAGAAAAAAACTTCTCCAAAAAACTTCTGCAATGATGGAAACACGTGCTTGGAGCCCTTCAATGCAAGCACATGCCCCTTTCATCTCTTAGAACTTCTGTAACATGGGAAATCTTTCTGGAGCGAGCTATAATGTGTAGAATCCAAGAAGGAGAGTGGTGATCATGTCCCATATATGAATCTCTCTCCTTCAATGAATCCAACAATAACCCTAGAATATTTCCTCCTTTATATGCAACGTTCCATCTGATATGAGCATCAGGGTGTTGCCTTTTCTGCCATGAATGAAATTGTGCCTCAATACAACCAACAAAATTACTATTAGTCTCAATTCAAAAATAACAAAAGTGCATCGTATATTTTAAGTTTACAAAAGTAAGTCCAAACATAGTAGAAAGATAAATCAATTATAAAATTGTAGCCATGTCAACAAATGCCTTAAATAGAATGTTCAACATAGGCCTGAAATATGCATATTGACCCTTGATTTTAGAACCTTGTTCAAAGTTTAAGAAAGGTGATACACTCAGATTATAGAATGAAATTGACATTATAGAATGAAGGCTATCAACACTAACTAGAATGGAACAACATTATCAACAAAAATTTATTGGAAACCAAGCCGAAGAATGCCATCAGACTTAAACAACAAAAAATTCAATCGTGGTTCATGTGCTGTCTCAATAAATACCCACACCATTAAAGAATCCATTTATACGTAAATTCCAAATTAAGTTGTTGAGAAAAGATCTTTGATATCCAACTAGGAAGCCTTAACATCCAAAAATTACTAACCTGATGTTTCACAAGATCTTTGATATCCAACTGGGAAGCCTTAACATCCAAAAATTACTAACCTGATGCTTCACAATAAGTTTCCCAACCGTGACATCATCTTTACTTAAGAAACCAGATATTGATCCAATGCCATATTGGATCTCATAGGATTCTCCTTCACAAACAACAAATGATATATATTAATTGTTTAGCAACTTCCTTAATATACCCATGTAAGCAGACTAAACTAAGTGAGGTTGAGGGTTTGAAGTAGAGTACCATCTCCTTGGCATGTGCTTGAATTTTATGACTTGTATCTTGAATGAAAATAGCAAGCTAGCTGCACTATAAAATCATTGTTAATCATTGTTACAAAAATAACCACAAAATCCTCTTTAATTAAAATAATTTGTCTAGATATTTCAAGACAAGATATTTTAGTTAACTTCTAAGAGAGCTAATTTCACTATCCAAATAGCCATCAATCTATTTACGATATATAATTTCCTAGAATTCAAAATTTGAATGTAATGAAAATAACCATAAATACCAAAGATTTGACACCAAAATGTAGTACAAAATGAATTGTTTGACATAATGCCTCAAAGATATGTCATCTCATGGAATGAAATGATATGATTGTAGAATGTGCACAAAATGGATTTTGCAAGGAAGCTCTCAAAATATTTGAATTAATGAAGCACTTTGGAACACCGACATTGTAAGATTTTCTTGTGTTCTAGATGCATGCAGTCATGCAAGTTTAGTGGATGAGGGTTGCACATACTTCACACATCAATAACCCTTATTACATTACATATATAGTTGATCATTAGGTGTGCATGGATGACCTTCATGCCCTTGTTGGCTATCTTGAGTACACCCTAAACATTATTACTAAGATTCTAGTTAAACCTTTGGTGCGTATGGAACATATATGAATATAGGTTGAGTATTCCAAAAACACTTATTTTTTAGTTGGATCCTATAAATGTTGCAACTTATGTTCTTCTCTAAAACATTTGTGCAAAAGAGGGCAGGTGTGTTGAGGTTCAAATAGTAAGGAGATTGATAAAATATAGAGGAATTAAAAAGATACCTGGATGTAGTTGGATTGAAGGGCATAAAATGGTACATGATTTTTTGTGTAGGAGATAGATCGCATCCACAAACATGGGAGAGCTATGTAAAATTAGAGAAATTGTCTTGGAAAATGAAGGCAACAAGGTATTTTGAGATTCAAGACTTTTACTTAATGTTGTGGAATAGAAGAAAAAAGAATCATTTATCTGCCACCATAGTGAAAAGTTAGAAATTGCATTTGGTTTTTAAACATGGCCCCTAGTACAACTATTAGAATTGTTAAGAACCTTCGAGTATGTTTTGATTTTCACACAGCATCTAAATTCATCTCCAAGATTGTTGCAAGAGAAATTTTTCTAACAGATGTGCACCATTTCCATCATTTTAAACAAGGAAAATGCTCTTGTGGAGAATATTGGTGATGCTAAATGAAACAATTTGAAAAAATAGGCTTTCACTATAATAATGTGCACTACATCAGATATCCAATAATAACAAAGGGACATCCATCAAAGCATAAGAACAAGGATTTTTTTGTCATATTTTGTAGTTACAAGTGCCCTACTAGACATACATGAAAATCTGGATGCATAGACAAGCTAAGCGAACTGTTTCGAAAAATGCCTCAAAGAAATGATATATCATGGAATTTCATGATTAAAGGATATGTTCAAAATGGGTTTTTCTGAAAAGTCCTTAGAGAATTTTAAGAAAATGCAACTAGTGGGTGTTAAGCCCAACTCCTCAACCTTTGAAAGCATCCTTCCTGCCTGTGTGTGAATTAGAGCTTTGGATGAGCATATGAACATCCATCAAAAGCATATTTGGAAGTGGATTTCTATCATATATTGTAGTTTCCATTTCCACTTTGGATCACCAAAGCCTTCACAAATCCTTTTGTACAACCACCGCAACACCTTGTGGTTGTTGTTGGGCCTTCGCGATGATGCAGGGTGCTTACCCCGCATCAACGTAAAGACCTAACAACAACCATGTGGTGTTCTTCTGCACAACTCCTTCAATACAGTCACATCCTTTTTGTTCCAAGCATGAAGTGATAAATAGATAATCTTTGATTGAATATCATTCAACTATATTTTTTCAACTCAATATAATATCAAACTAGTCCATCGAAATTTTATAGACTGCTCCAAAGCATCAAGACAATAATGATACATAACACGATATCTTTGCTCAAAGAATTAATACAGTGATGGGACATTATTACGTTTCTCTATCTCACACATTTTATTTGTTGCATACCGTGGATGGATTTGTTAGTTATATTGCATAAGATCATGCCCTTCGAATTTCTCTTTTCTCTATTTCATACATTTAAAATCTTCTTCTACTTTTTTAATGGAAATTGTAACGATTTCAAGGTAGGGGAGGTTCTAGAAATTGATTCGCTGTACAAGGAGTTAGAAATACCTTAAAAGAGAGGAAATTAGCATCACATGTGATTTTCTGATTCACCATAGATTCAAAGATTTTTTTAATTAGATCTGAAGAATTCATACTAGAAATTGTATTAATAAAGGGTGGAATCTTAGGCGCCTAGATTTTCTGAATCCTCATCTAGTAAAGAATGGTTTTGTGTTTATATTTTCTATCTCCAATTTGTGTGTGATGGATCATCAATCATATACCTCTGCTAGTAACTTTATGAAAATTTTGTAAAAATTCATGGTTCCCTTAAAACAAAATGAAAACACTTTAAGGGATAAAGGACATCATTCACAAAATAATATGGTCTAGAACCTAGACACATCTAACATGGCATGAAATACTAGTGCATATACATGGATTTCCAAGAAGAACATAACAGAGCTTTTTGTCCTAGTAGAATCACTTAGTAAACAAGGAATAGAAGAAAAAAGAATCATTTATCTGCCACCATAGTGAAAAGTTAGCAATTGAATTTGGTTTGTTAAACATGGACCCTAATACAACTATTAGAGTTGTTAAGAACCTTTAACTATGTTCTGATTTTCATACTACATCTAAATTCAACTCCAAGATTGTTGCAAGAGAAATTGTTCTGAGAGATGTGAACCATTTCCATCATTTTAAACAGGTACAATGTTCTTGTGGAGAATATTGGTGATATTAAATGAAACAATGTGAAAAATAGGCCTACACTATAATAATGTGTACTACATCAAATATCTAGTAATAACAAAGGTACATCCATCAAAGCATAACAAAATGGATTTTTTTGTCATATTTTATAGTTACAAGTGCCCTGCTAGACATACATGAAAATGTGGAAGCATAGACAAGGCAAGTGAACTATTTCAAAAAATACCCCAAAGAAATGTGGTATCATGGAATGTCATGATTAAAGGATTTGTTCAAAATGGGCAAGACAAAGAAGGAAAGCTCAGTTTGTGAGGTAACTTCAACTTTGCAAGGGGAAAAAGCTACAGGTCTGCAACTTTTCAATTATTTTTTACATGGATTTTCCCTTTTTGAGAGAGTTTCTCTTCTTCCATGCACGAGTTTGGGTCTCTTTCAAATGTATTTGTGAATGCAATGTTAAGAGAAGATCCTTGTTAAACCCTATGTCTTTTAGCTCATGCATGGATTTTCATAGCTTAAAATTTCATGTGTTTACCATTGTTTCAACACCTTTCAAGATTAAGGGATAGTTTAATGGATTGGGAGGGTTTCAAAGGTTTAAAATGGCACGATGAGAGCCATTAAAGAATGGTTGCATATAAAGGATCTGTGATAAGGGAAAATAACCAGGAACAAAGAAGCATAACAATGAAAACAATCACAAATTGCCTAGATAATGCTAAGATCCCCAAATCGATAATGAAGTGCAATGAAATAAAAGAATTCAATAAACAAGAACAATATCACCTAATTCTCATTCTTGATTGACTCATATCCATTATTCTCCTCAAATTTTATTTGAATTTGTCAATTCCCTCAGACCATGAGTGTGCAATATTATCTTGTAATTATTTTGACAGAAAAACTTTGAAGATTGGGATTACCCAAAGATAGAGTTAAAAAGCTTATTTTATAGAAGCTTCACAGATTCGATGATTGAGATTGATTTGAATTCAAATGGTCTAGAACGAGTGTGAGGATTTGATTGAATATTTAAGTGACTTGATCAATTAGATTGAATGGATAGTTAGTTTATTTGATTGATTAGTCAAGAGATGTAACTGAAAGAGTGTGTGAGTCAAAAGGAGATGACAGATCAATTAGGTGAGTGAACTAAGAGAGAGTGTTAGTCAGGAATGGAGAGAATTATGCATGATATATTAGATTGAAAATTTAGGAGAGATGTTCTCAAATAGAGGAATTAATTATAAAATTAATTCCTTTCTTTGTGGAAGAAGTTGTGTGTATGTGATTCCATAATCAAAATGAAATATTCAATTTAAGGAAGCATTTTAAATGAGAAGATATAATTAATTAATTATATAAATAATCATTTATTTAATTAAATGTGGGAGAATATGAATTAATTAGATGTAGGGAGAATATGATTTAATTTAAATGTGTAATTAAATGAATTTAGGAAACTTATTTAATTAGTACTTGAAGAGATTAAAATTAATTAGCGACATAATTAAAGTAAATTAATGTAATTTACTTAATTAACCAATTTTAGAAGAATAATGAAATGAATTAATTAAATGGTTAAAAATATTTAATTAATTAGAGGAATTAGGATGTTAAGTTATAATTAAATGATAAAATCATTTAATCATTTTGTAGGTATCTTGAATTGATGATGAAAAATACAATCACAGGCCTAATCCATTTTTCAATGTCTATATTTTTCCCCTCTTTGACATAATGTCATTTCAGTGTTTGTGTTAAAGAATAAAGAATAACATGCCCTAGTCATACCCTAGTATGAAAATAAGTAAAGGTATGCCCCCTCGAGAAAAATGACGAATTTTTGAAAATAAAATAAAACTAGAAATTGTCTCGATTAGGTAATTGGATAGCCAAAAGTTCGCCGGTAGTGAAAGAAATCAATGTCAACGATGGAAGAAGAATGTTAGCTTGAAGACAATTTATGTTAGTGTGAAAGAAATATATGTCGTCACTTTGTTTTCATTATACTAAGCATTTGCATTTTAATCATCATTGGGCAGTTTATTGCAACATACAAGAAACACCATGATATGAGGTAGAACAATGGTGTGCAATGTCATGCTTTTGTCAAAAACAAACAGTCACAGACAAGGATTGTTGTAACTCATACATAGGAAGCCAATTGTTTCCAGTATTTTTGGCGAGACAAACCACAAATAGAAATCCAAAGAAAATGTGTCATGAAACGTCGTTGATCCTCTAAATCCTATTACTAGGACATTCTTGAGGTGGCTAGTGACATGAAAACTTTGAAAATATATGACAATTATCATGATACGTTGTTGCTCCTCTAAATCTTGTTGCCAGGACATCCTTGAGGTGGCTAGTGAAATGACAATTTCAACAAGATAAGACAATCAGTCAAAAAGAAAGATATCCTCAAGTAACATTGTCGCTCCTCTAAATCTGTCATAGGACATCGTCAAGGTGGTTAGTCACATGGTCATATTAAATCATCAAAAAATAAATGAAAAATGCTTGTCAAGACATGTGTGTCAAATCTTTGTTTGTTTTCCAAGGTTGACTTGGTGATGAAGGGGTTGATTGGTCATTCTTTAGGAAGGACTCATCCTAAAGAAGATTGAAATGTCAAGTTTGATTATTGTCAAGGTCAAGATTCAAGAAGGAAACATCCTGAATAAATGACATGACAGGGTCTGAAGTCAAGGACACATGTTGAAGACCCGCAATTGACACGAAAGTGTCTGACATCAAGAAGTACACATCTTGAAGACTCTTAAGTGTTTGACCTGATAAACTTGATGTTGATTCACGAAAGACATATCCTGAATAAAATGGTTTGACAGAAAAGAGTCTAGCATCAAGAAGGACACATCTTGAAAACCCTTAGACAATTGATTTGATAGATTTGTTGTTGATCGAGTAAATATATATCCTAAATAAATTATTTGATAGAAAAGAGTCTAACGTCAAGAAGGACACATCTTGAAGACCCTTAAATGATTGATTTGATAGATTTGATGATGGACTAATTTTTGACTGGTTGGATTGTGTGTCATTTTCAAACTTGTGTTAGAGTCATTTGTTGTATGACCAATGTTTTCGAGATATTTAACAAATGTTTTGGTTTTCAAATTTTCCAATGTTTTCCTATTTTCTGAAATTTTTACCAATAACCTAACCTAAGGACCTATCCTAGGGGCCTCGGGGGCTGATCAAAGATTATCCTTGCCTACATTATACACACAAAAGACCTCATAGTTTGACATGACTTTGACCAACAAGACTGACTTAAAAAAGATTTGTTCATTGGAAGACATCCTACGTGAGTGATAGTGAATGTGAAAAACCCTAAAGGACTAACCTAGTGCAGCCTCAGGGGCTCATCGATTGATAGCCTTTCCTATGTTATACACACAGAGACCTCGTAGTTCAACATAACCTGACTTTTCTTTATTTGACAAAGAGTAAGTTGTGATTTTATTGTGTTTTATTTGAAAAACCTAAAATAAATTGACCTAATGCCTCAGGGGCACATCAATAAATGGCCTTGCCTATGTCTAGTCACAAAGGCAATGTAGTTCAATAACAACAAAGACTGACACTACAGACAATGACTTTGTTTTTGTAGTTTTTTTATTATTTGGATGTTTTTGGGATTTTGACTTTTTTTGAATGTTTTTACGTTTCTGACACATTTTCTAAATGTTTTTACATTTTTGACACATTTTATGAATTTTTTCACATTTTTCACATGTTTTCTAAATGTTTTTGTGTTTTTCAAGTGTGTTAGGTCTTGAAGATCTAGAGGTTTATTCCACCAAGAATGGGTGTTAGGTATTTTCCCCCAGTCATGTATTGTGTGGGATTGAATGGTAAGAGGTATTTTGTGTAGTACAATGCGAACATCAACTGATCTCAAGCCATTGGACTAGCAACTACTCTTATTGTGGGTGTCGTGGAATGAAGGAGGAGTAGTTATATTAATATGGGTGAAGGTGAAAAGACCCTATGAAATGATAATAGATGACAAAGCGAGGATTTTCTACATATGGTGCCTATTTGCGAGGTTTTCACCATGGCACATATCCAAAGCACCATTGAGATGATTTTCACTGTTGGATGGATTATTTCTCTTTACTATTTTTTTTATTATTTTATTTTTTGTATTTTATGGTTTTGACTGAGCTCTCTAAAGCTATGTGTAAAATTGATACATCATGATGATGATTGGATCCTATTCGGATGACTGTGTTCGATGAAAGGACTTGATTTGGATATAGAATGCAAGTGGAAAAGATGGGTGATATAAGTGGTAGATAAAATAGGTTATGGTATGATCCCTAATGTGCACACTACGTGGGCCACCAGGCTTCAGATGACAAGGAGTTTGGGCGATCGACGAGCTAGAGTATGTTGAGGGGTTGTCATCAAAGGCACATTGAAAAGCATCACCAATGGAAGTGATATGATAAATGAATATTGATGGATTTAATGGAATGTATGGAATGAGTGAAAGTGATGGAGATGAAGACCTTGGATCAAGAAGCTCTTTATTTTACTTTTTACGTTGATAGATGCCCCCAATGATTTTGGTGGAGGAGCATTCTTGGAGACCAATGCATTCTAATTTTCTCTTTTGATTTTTATTTTTAGTTCATCCAATAGATTTTTATGTTGGCTAGAGGATGTTTCTTGAAATTCTTTCTCATTCTTGACTTGTATTTTTGATCGGTCCAATAGCTTTTTATTTTGGCTAGAGGACTTTCCTTGATTTGGTTTTTTTTCATCTTGTCTTTTGATTCTTGAACTCCTTTTAAAGGAATTTTCATTCTTGATTCTTGGGATTTTCCTTTGTCCTTTTATTTAGATATGAATTGTTGATCCATTTCTATGATGCAGATGGATGTAAGTGGAATTGATGAAATGGATCGAATGGTAGAAGTGTTTGGCAGATGAATGGGAGTGACGATGTCAACAATGTTGTCTTTGGGACTATCTTTTCAGTACCGTTTGCTTCAATAGAGACATGAACATCCTTAACGACTTGGAAAAATGTTTTGGTAGAGGTGACAGTAGGGTGACATACCCTAATGCAGGTCATGAAGTATGGAAGGATGATGTTTGGATATCCTTTATAGGATCTTTCTCAAAGAGCAGATTATCAAATATATCTTGGTCAAGCATGGGATTATCATGTATATGAAAATTTTGTGCAGAAACGGATAGGGTGAAGGTAGATATGTCATTAGGGTCCCAAGAGGTGTTGATCCAAGAATGGTAATTTATTTGTGTAGCTTCTAAAGCAGTCTTGACATCATTGGCAGAATTTTGATTATCTTGAGTAGTAGTAGCATTGCCATTTATCTACAACTTCTCTAGTCGGTATTCTCCACATCCCATATCATGAACTTGGACCTTGAGGCTTGATGGTATGGTGGATGAAGTGGATGATTTAGTCAATGAAGATGGATCAATGTAAGGTGATGAAGTGGAGGATGAAGCTGCATTATTAACTGGCACTTGGAATTGAGTGATTCCCCTCAAATTAGTGCAATATTGAAAGGGGTCAGGATCGCCAGATATTGTTATTTCGGTGCCATTGTAGGGAAATTTTAGGCATTAATAATACATGGAGGTAATGAACTTCATGGCATGAATCCATGGTTAGCCGAGGAGAAGATTATAAGGGATTTCTAGATCCAATACTTGGAAATTCGTATCCAACATTATGGGTCCCACTTGTAGTGGAAGTGTTATTATGCCTTTGGAGGTTCATGTATCATCATCATAACCTTTTATGACTATGCTCTTTGTCTTATCCACACATGCTTCAGAGAAACTGAATTTCTTAACCAATTTTAGGGAAAAAACATTCAATCTCCCTCAACCATCTATCAAGACTCATTTGATCATATGTTGATGGATGAAGGCTTCAATGTGTAGTGAGTCATTATGGTTCATCTTTTGGGTTGAGTAGTCTTTTCGAGAGAAGGTAACATGGTGAGAGCTCACTAGGAATCCAACCATGGCTTGAAATCAGTTGACGTCAAGGTTGTCTAGGATAGCAGTCTCTTTCAACATCTTATCTAGGATGGCCCTATGCTCAGGTGATGTGCGTAAAAGATCGAGTATGGATATTTATGTTGGGGTTTTTCCTAGCTGATCTAGCAAGTTAAAATAGCCTTTAGCTTGGGAATTCTTGGGAGGTGAAGGGCCAAATACAATTATTTTAGTTTTGTGAGTGTTTATAGTGCACTCTGGGGTCTTCTTGATGATAATGGTGATATGTTCATCTACAACTCAAAGATGGAGGATTTTAGTGTAATTATAGCCAGTAGTTGTATAATTGGCCGAGTTATTGTTATTAGTTCCTGAATCGAAGGATTTCCTCGAACCATGGTCTTGAAGAGGATTGTTGTAGATTGTGTGATCTTTATTGGAAGTGTGTTGTTGTTGTCCTTCTACCTCAATTAATTTATCTTTGATAACGTCATGAATAATATTTTTCAATTGTCTACAAGCGGATGTTTTATGTCCTTTACCTTGCTAGTATTCACAAAATGAATTATCATCCCACCAAGAGGGTTTAAATTCAAATATGTAAGGTGTGGGTTCCCCTAGTATGACACTTGATTGAACACATTTCTTTAGTATGGACTCAATGTGTTCTCCGAGGGGAATGTATTGTGTTTAATGTATTGCCTAGGTGATCTCTGTTGTCCTAGTCCTTGATTTTTTCGTATGGAATTTTTTTGCTGGTGTAGGGGTTTGGGGCGTAGTTGTTGGTGCTCCAGGTCCTCTCAGAGTGACAACAGGACCAGTTTTGTTTATTGCTTTGGTATCCACAACCTCGTTGTTTGTGATATTTTTATTTCGAGACCAGTATTTGTTTTTTTCATTGAACGTGTGTTGATTGTTTGTACTCTTAGATAACTTAAGGACACCCTTAGCGACAAGTGATTTCTCAATCATTATTCCTTTTTTAACTAGGTTTGTAAAGTGGGCACAACAATGAACTTGAAAGGGATCCTTTAAAGCATCTAGAAGGTTTTCAACAAATATGTCCACCTTTTATTTCTCAAGGATCTCTATCTGGCATCGGCTCACCAAGTTTTTCCATCTTTGGACTTGTATTTGATAAATGATTCTCTTTCTTCCTGTTTTGAGGTACACAAAGTGGCTAATGTGATATAATTTTTGATGTTAAAGGTATTGTTTTGTAAAAATTTGTTGGCTAACTCATACCATGTGCATATGCCTCCAAGTAATTATGAAAACCACTCAAGTGCAAGACCCATAAGAGTTTTGGGAAATAACCTCATCAAGTATGTATGCTTTGATGCAATGTCAACGCAAGTGATGCTGAATTCTCTGATGTGCTCTATCAGGTTGCCTATCCCTTTGTACTTTGGAAAGTTTGGGATTGTGTATCCTTGTGGAAAAGGATGCATGTAGATAGTCCTATCAAAGGGATATAAATGGAGGTCCTGCATGTTGTATGATTTTTTGGTTGTTACTTGTATGCTCTCAATTATTTTCTGTAAATCAAGCATTTGTGTAGTTAGAGCATCCACCTGTGGGTTTGGTATTTCATTTGTATTTTTGGGTCCCACATTTTTCTTAGATACTTGATATGTGTATAGAGGCATTTGTTGTTGTACCTGGGGTACATGTGTATATGAGGGGTTCATTTTGGGTTGTGCTTGTGTATTCTGACTTGCGGGTTGTGGAGGGATACCTTGTTGTGATGTGTTTGATGCAAAGGTATTTGATTGAAATCCTAGTTGTGCTGGATTCACCTGAGGAGATGTATGTGTACCTTGTTTTCCTTGTGGAGTAATATTTTGGGGGATAGCATGAATATATGTGGTACCCTTGACATTAATTGGGGTTGTGGGTCTTGAACCTGAGAATCTTATTCTCTTGCATCCATTAGGATTTCTTGAGGAGGTATTCATAGTGTTTGTTGAGGTCCCAAATGATTTAGTGCTCGTTGGTTGTGTTTTTGACTATGTTATAGGTGTTGATGTTGATTGGGTCATAACCTATGTCCTGGACAGTGTAACAAATGATGCTATAGGTGGAGTGTGGAGGGCATCCCAAAAGTGGGAGTAGTGTGAATCATTGAAGCACTTTATGTAGATCCTCCCGAAGGTATATTGATGTTTACCTAAGGTGTAACATTCTATGAAATATGTGTTGTAGGTCCCTGGTTTTGGTTTGAGACATTTCTAGGTGAAGGCACCACTTGTAGCATGTTTATGTCAAATCTAGGTGGTAATTTAACCCCATCCTCTAGGAGTTTGGCTAAAAATATCTCCAGGTTGAGCATGATGAGATCATCGACAAATTCAAACACCTCAGGATCCTGGGTTGCTTCCTCAAGTTCCTCAATAGTGATACGACCTTGGTTGTCTCTCATGAGAAAATTTTCAAATGAGTTAACATATGGGTTAGATTTCAGAGGTTGTTGTGATGTTGACCCAATGTGTGTGGTACTAGTATTGAATTGGGGAGGTGTAGGACCGAGGTTCATTTTACTAGTGGTATTGTAAAGGTCATCATGTTGTCATGAAGGGTCCATTTATAATCGTTTCTTTTGTAATCTAGTTTGGACCATACGATAGGACTTGCTCAAAAGAGGATGAATCGTAAATGTAAAAACCATAGGGTATGGAACTACCTAAGTTGGTTTTTTTTTTGTTTTGAATTTTTTGGAATATAAGGTATGACCTAAGATATTGTCTAAAATGCAAATATCTAGGATGTGAAAGTTAAGCTATTTTTTTGGTCTTTTTTTTGGCATAAATTATGAAATGCAATAACTAAGGTATAATGCAAACTATATTTCAATACCTTTGGATAACTAAGGGATGAGTCACTAACTAACCAAGTTTGATGCAAGGTTCCAACTAGGATTGCCAATGATGTTTTAGGATCAATACCAGAAAGATTAAGTGTCAAGTTGACTGGGTGGAGTTCAAACTAGCCTGGTGAGTTTGAGGAATTCCACTAAGATGAAAAAGGACATATTGTAAAATGATATGTCAAGATAAATCACATTCGAATCATTATTTTCAATCAAGGTAAGATAGTTTACCTACCCTAAGGTCTACAATGTATTATGGACAAGGATTTCCTAAGTATGTATGGTGCAGGAGCACCCCAAAGTTCATCTAGGAGAGTTAACTAGAAGGTCAAGTATTGGCAATTTGTGTAGGCCACATGTAGCAAACTCCTTCCATTCTTTGATTTTGTGCCTTAGAGGCATTTGAGAATAGGTATTATGTTAATAAAGATCATGTTGACCATTTTCTAGATTGGGGTTTGGCTACAAGGATGATTTAAGACCTTTGTAGACCTTCCTCGGTGTTATTTTTCTTTAAACTTATGCAAATGAGGCCTTTTGAAAGCCCCAAGCAGCCATGGAGCAGTTAGGCTCGAGCTCAACTATTTTAGAAACCTTTTTAAGGTGTTTCTCGACCTAAAAGGAGGGTTGGAAGCTTTTGTATTGTTGAAAGTTCATGAATACTAGTGTGGACAATGAGAAGAATATGTAATTTCCATGTTTGCTTTGAATTTGTGTGATCAGGAGTGATCATGGATCTGTAAATTGTTGTAGATTGTAGTGTAGCTATGTCTTAAAGCTTTTTGTGGTAGTAACTAGTGAGTGTGTTCAATTTTCAAGTGTGCTTTGAAGTTAGTTTGTTTCCTTTAAGTTGTTGTTCTGACTGGCAAACTCTAAATAATGGAGTTTTAGTTACATTCCCATTGTAATTTGTGTATGGGCCCTTGGGAACTATGACTAGGCTCCATGTTTGTATATAGAATAGGGTTAGGAGTGGTTAGGAGTCAAGGAATTAGGGAGAAAGTCTTCTCCTAGGCGAGCTTGATAGTGCCCGACTAGGAAAGACAGGAAGTGCAAAGCACTTGGTTTGCAGGCATGACCTTTCCCTATCAAGTCACATGGTGGAGAGGTAGATAGATGCCTTACAAAGGCTTGGCATGAAGGAGGAGGCTTCACAAGTCCATTTGAATGGAGAACAAGTTGACAATTCACTGTGTGGTCAAGAAATGGCTTAAAAAGGGCCTAAATTGCTAAATGTAGGGTTATGGCTATGTACGGTCAGATGAGGATGGAGACCTCCAAAATATTTGAGGGATAGACACCAGGACCAAGAATCCTAAGAGAAGAACCTACATTCTTTGGAGAACTTTATACTTCTAACTTGATTTCTTAGAGTTGGAGACCTAATAGGGGCTCTTGGGCTAGTAGCCTTTTTAACCCTAGATGAGGGTTTGGTGAGAGCGATGGCCAAAGAAAGTAAGGTGGACTCCCTAGAACCATATTGGAATGATGTGAACCTGTTAGAAGAATTCCCACACCCCTACAAAGATCAAATTGCGTGTTGAGGTTGGGTTAGCCTTTAGGGAAGATTAAGGGCTAAGGAAGAGTTAAAGGTATTGCACCAAGATTGACTTGGTAGGTTAGAATTGAGATAGTAGTGGGGCTGGCCAGGAGAACTAGGGGTACCTAAACATGAGGAAGGTCCTAAAGGTTAAGGTGGTTAATACACCAAGGAGATCTTGCTAGCAGAGATCCAGAGCATGGGACAATGATTGTTCCATCCAACCCTACCCTATCAATGTAAGGATGATCTAAGTAAATGATGAAACTATCTAGGAAAACAAAGGATGAACTTAAATATGAGAAAGTCGTAGGTCTAGATTGGGTTTACAACAAATAGTGGATCAGATAATAAAATCATAGAGTAAATCTTTTGATTTTTTCATTTGTTAATTGTAAGATTTTCTTTGACAGGAAAATACCTCATTCCAAACTCCAAATGTGGTTTTGAAGATTAGATGTGTCACAAAAACTCACGGATGTTGTTTATAGTATCAGATGTGGTTTATTGCTAAAATCATCTAATTAGGAAAATTGAGGATAAACCTAAACATGAACAAGTCTCGGGTCTAGATCTAGTTTTTCAGCAGAGGGTAGATCAGATAATGAGATCCTACATGGTTTCTTATGAGTTTTTAGTTTGTTAAGTGTAAGATTTTTTGTGATAGGTAGATGCATCGTTCTAGACTACAAATATGGTTATGAAGATTAGATACATCATTGAAACTCACAGATGTGATTTATAGTATCAAATGCAATTTACTGGTAAAATCATCTAATTAGGAAAAATGGGGATAAACCTAAACACAAATTCAAGTCTTAGGTCTGGATCCATTTTTTTAGTAGAGGGTGGATCAGATAATGAGATCCTACAAGGTTTCTTATGATTTTTCACTTTATTAAGTGTAATATTTTCTATGACAGGTAGATGCATCATTCTAGACTGCAAATGCAGTTCAAAAGATTAGATGTGTCACAAAATTTCACAAATGCAGTTTAATATGTCAAATGCATTGCAGGTTTTGGCAATTATGACTCAGAATATCAGATGCAAGTTTTTTGTGTTAATGCATTGAATAGTGAACTGGCCCTAAGCTTTGACACATTTTCTCACTTGTTTAGGATTGAACCTTGGATGTTTTTTGTTTGATCAGATCTGATTGAACACACACATAAGACACACCAAGTAGAGTGTTTGAAATAAGTAAACAAATAATTTACAATCTTAAGACTAGAAATGACAATATCCACTAGACTCCCACTTAAATTTACCTCCAACTGCACTATCTACATTGAATGACTTAGGATATTAGTGGCATTGGCTCCACTCCACGAAAAACACTTCTCGAGTGCACCAACATCTGAATTCTTGAATGAGAAAGGAATTTGTCATCTCTACTACTAGATTGCGTGCATAATGTGGGTCGGCTTCAAAACAACCATTCTTGCACCAGTAGATAGAAGGTTTTTTGGAAATCTAAACAAAAGGTTTTTAATCAAGACACCCGTTCAGGTGGTTATACATGAGGCAATACTAGCTCTGATAAGGAGGACTCCTAGCATGTAGAGGTTACACTCTATAGGTTTTAACGTACCACATAGGTACTGAGGCAATCACTTGTCTGTATAACACATTCGCACCTATACTACTATAGATTTCTGGTAGCATTCAAAATTATATACTAGTTGGGAGTAGCTTGGCTTTAGCTCATTTTCGGTTGGGTCATTCCCTTGGGATGATTACTTTTTCCCACCAAGGCATGCCCTATAATAGGTAAACATAAAAGTGGATGGGTCTAGCTTTCTGATCACCAAGGTTTCCCAAGGTGAGAGCATATGAGCCTACCAGCTTTCCCAAGCATAGAGAACAATAATAAATCCACCCTAATTAATAAACAAACTACTATGTGAAGAATCAAAGAAAATTTAATTAACCATTTAATTAATAAAATAAATCCTATGTGAAGACTCAAAGTATGGAAGAAAGCAAAATAAGATAAGAGTTCTAGATCATTTTCTTCAACAATCATCCTGCAAGACCATACATTAAAAGTTTGAAAGTTTGTAATTTAGTCTTCTATCAATCGTCCTACAAAAATTAGGTTAACTCCACTAGATCATATGCTGTAAAATCTGAATTAGTCATAAAAAACTTTAATCATTAAAATTAAAACTTGAAATTTTAGAAATCAAAAAATTATTTTCACTAGTCAGATGCATCGCAGGAAGCCATAGATGCGTTGCTTGAAGTCAAATGCAAAATTTTCCTCTTCAGATGCGGTTCATGATGTCAGATGTGTCATTATGTGCATCAGATGCGTCGATCCATACCTATTCTTGAAAAAATTAAATTGTCTATGAATTTTTTTTTGTAAGTTTGTTACTTCACATTGGGTTCACCAAATGTGATAAGGGAAAATAACCAAGAACAAGGAAGCATAGCAATGACAACAATCACAAATTTCCTAGATCATGCTTAGATCCCCAAATCAATAATGAAGTGAAATGCAATAAAAAAATTCAATAAACAAGAACAATATCACCTAATTCCCATGCTTGCTTGACTCATCTCCAGTATTCTTCTAAACTTTGATTTGAATTGCTCAAATTCCTTCATATTGTGAGTGCACAATATTAGCCTGTAATTATTTTGACAGCAAAAGTTTGAAGATTGTGATTACCCAAAGATAGAATTAAAAAGCTTCTTTTATAGAAGCCTCACAGATTCAACGATTGAGATTGATTTGAATTTGAATGGTCTAGATCAAGTGTGAGGATTTGATTGAGTAGTTAAGTAACTTGATTGATGAGATTGATTGGATAGTTAGCTAATTTTATTGATTATTCAAGAGATGTAACTGAAAGAGTGTGTGAGTCAAAATGAGATGACAGATCAGGTAGGTGAGTGAACTAAGAGAGTGTTAGTCAGGAATGGAGAGAATTATGCATAAGATATTAGATTGAAAATGTAGGAGACATGTGCTCAAATAGAAGAATTAATTATAAAATTAATTCCTTTATTTGTGGAAGAAGTTGTGTGTACGTGATTCCATAATCAAAATGAAATATTCAATTTAAGGGAGCACTTTAAATGAGAAGATAGAATTAATTAATTAAATGAATAATCATTTATTTAGTTAAATGTGGGAGAGTATGAATTAATTAGATGTAGGGAGAATATGATTTAATTTAAATGTGCAATTAAATAAATTTAGGAAACTTATTTAATTAGTAAGAAGAGATTAAAATTAATTAGCCACATAATTAAAGTAAATTAATGTAATTTACTTAATTAACCAATTTTAGAAGAATAATGAAATGAATTAGTTAAATGGTTAAAACTATTTAATTAATTAGAGGAATTAGGATGTTAAGTTATAATTAAATGATAAAATCATTTAATCATTTTGCGGGTATCTTGAATTAATGATGAAAAAATGGAATCACAGGCCTAAGCTATTTTTCAATGTCTACAGGATCTTTGAATGCTTGGTGACAGTGTTTTATCACTTTATTTTGAAGCTACACATGTATTTGAGGAATGCCAGTCATATTATATGAACATTATCTATTATATCAAACCCTAAGGGTTTTATAACAAGAATATTTTAAGAGTTTCAGGGATGCAGTAAGATGAGTGACTTGGTTGCTTTTAAGAGGAGGGATTCCTCTCTTCCATCAAGAATGGATTCCAACCTTATATTGTTGTCTCAATCCTCTCATCATATCAAGCATGTGTGATGAGGAATCAATGAAGACCAAACCCTTATGAGCTTCTTGTGCATGTAGATCATGCTAGTACAAGGTTTTATTGAATGCAAGTATGTATAAAAGCATGATAATTTCCATCTGGAGGCAGTGATAAGTATAAGTGTGATAATAGTTTCACCCTTTTACTATGATTTTATGGTATATCAAACCTATGCAAGGTTCTAAGTGACTGATTTCCACTATTTTTTCAGTCTATGCAAATATATGGTAGGTTAAGACAACAGTGAGATAAAAACAACACCCTTGAGGAGGGCAATGATTCCATATTAGGTAATGGACTATGTATTTCAAAGAAACAAGTGCATGAGACAACAAGGTTGTTATAACCATGTGCCAATCTACCTTGCATTGGTGGATGTAATATCTTACTCCATAGAGTTTCATGTCTCACTATTTTGTCAAAAGCATGTGATATTCTTCAAGGAGATAATGATTTGCACTATATATTCCTTGTTAATGTATAGTCCACCATAAAGCAATGCATAGTGTAGTGCCTTGAAAGGGACATTTTAATATTTAAAAGGGACTCTTAGTTTGGTAGTGCCTTGACTTTGTGAAAATCATGTTGCATAATGGAGGGAAATTTATCCATTAAAAAAATAAAGTTTTTCCTTGACTAAGTTGAATTTCTCTTAGGGTTTTTCAATTATTTAGTTTTACATAGCTTGAGGAGGCTATAATGGTGACCATGGAATTTATGGAATAATGTGGAATCCTTCAAGGTCATGAAAATGGTTAGAAAAATCATAAGGTTCATTTGTTCTCTTCAATATATGAGCATACACATGGAAGATAAATTAAAAATGATAGGTCTATTTTTTCTTTTGAACTTTGTCATTTTCATAAAAATATTCATATGGTTTTTAAGTCAAATTCATTTTGGGTATGTTTTTCTATGATAAATGCATTGATTATAAGTTTGTATGAGATCTATATCACAAGAAGCCACAAAGATTATAATGTTCTTGATGGATTGGGAATTGTTGGGTTAATTTATTCTATATTAGCTTTAGAATTTCCCACTATGCTAGAGGATCTCATAGCTCTAACTCTCTACTTTGTTAGGGGTTTATATAGTATATGGAAATTGCCTTGGCATCGAATTAAAGTAAGGGAAAAAGTTCAACAAGTAGCAGATTCATTTGCAAAGCGGCTGGAAGCAACAATGTAAGAAGACCTTGTATAAAAGGAAAATCAAATGGAGTTAATTAGCCTAGGGTGTTTGATGCTAAATGATGGTAAGAAAAATAAAGGTCATTTTGATATTCAATATTTTATAACTAAGCATGATGTGATGTTTGCGGATCCAAGCTACATACATGATATGAGATTATATGATGGCCTCACTATTCCTTGCATCATGAAGATACAACCACTTACTACCATATTAAAAGGACATAGTGATGAAGGTGTTGAGGATACCTTAACAATTTTCAATTCTGCAGAAGAAGGTAAGAATTTTGATTACAACCCATGGTATGATGGTATTGTATTGTTGCAAACTCTTGATCAGGATGAAAGGGGTAAGGATACTACTTGCAATAAAGGGGATTAAGATCCACTTATCCAAGTTCAATTTTGTTTACACAAAATGATATGGGACCCAAGGGATATTTTGAGGCACAAGGAGACATTTTGAGGCACAAGGAGGATCATAACAAATAAGTTGTGATCACTAAAAAATTCATGGAAGTTCAGTGGTTGCAAATCAAAGAATGTCATCTCCTACCTACCCACACCCTTAAGGCAATTGTAAATAGAACAACTCACAAAAAAAATATGAATAAAGATTGCCCAATAATAAATGAGCAAGCACACACATATTCCAATGACCCATTATGAAAGTGGGCTACATATCTTGATAGTATAATATGGATTGGTAAGCTTGGCACACAAATAAATAAGGACATATGTATATTTGTATCGATGGGTGTTGCCAAAGGTAAGAATGTCTCATCCTCTATTGTAGAAGCTGCAACTATTGTTGCTACACATGGATTAGATATTTCACCAAGGGATTTGATTTTTCTTTTTCATAAGATGGAAAACCATGATAATGGAACTCCCTATAGTGTAATGGGCCAAATACCTCCAACATGTGGTGAAACTTTCAGCCAAGGAAAATAAATGGAGTTTCAATCCCTTCCTTGTCTTTTAATAGACACAAATGTGTAGTTGCTATTAGAACTGGTAAAAGAAATGCAAAAATCTACAACAACATAAAGACCGAAGTGGGTTATAATGAAATTCACTACTTGGTTATCCAAACAAGAGCTTTCAGATCAATTTAAGCTCAAAGAGCTGACTATTTTAAGTGGCATCTTTAAGATTTTTGGTGGGATGAAAACTATTGAGATAGAGGTTTCTTCACAACAAATTACAACCTTCTCATGTTAGGCTATTAGATAGCTTGTTCCATGGGCACCCCAATTGTATAGAGGAAAACTAAAAATGACAGGTCAAGCTCTTCAGCAGGAGGTTTTTTCCACCCATGATGCATTTGTTGCAACATACGAGGAGTCTGTGATTAAAATTTAGGGATTACATTGACTGCAAACACAATGTTGTTACCCCCAAAACACAATATTTTGTCTTCCCTAGTACAAAATCTAGATACAAATAATACCACAATTTGGTATGGAAAATATTTGGGTTTGGTAAACTACTCAACAATTATACTATGGGCCTTGAAGAATGCAAATCTTGTAGTTGTTGCTTCAACAAGAGGATCAAAAGTTGTTGCTCATTTGGTAATAAGTGTTCTAGTTGTTGATAAAGGAATTTGGAATGGAGTTCCAAGAATGGTTGAAAATAAAAGAATAAAGATGTGTTTGAGAGTACCAATCCCCTCAAGGTGCAGAATTGGTCAAGGATTCCATTCAAGAACATGAGATTTTGGGAAAGAATCATCAACTTGGTTGGGATGATTAGAATTGTGGTGTAAAATATTATACTATATGGCACTTTTTGAGTGTTCTTTTCCATCCCAATACTACTTATTCCAACATTCCCAACCTTTTCCACGCATTGGGAAAAACCACCAAAGAAATTTTGATTTCATGGAAATTACAATTTCTATTGTTTGACTTCAAAGAGGTGTTTGAGTTTTATACAAGGAGGTTTCTAGCTATTGCAACTTTACTTTTGAGCAAGGAAAGACATGAGGACAATCATGAAAAAATATTGTAGCTTATTGCATCATGCTCAGACAATGTTAACCTGGCAAGTGTTGAAGAATTTCCTTGGTCAAATCTAGGGACAACATCTAGTGGATTGGGAATTATTCTTTCTCTCAAAGGAAATAAAGAATATCGAAGAACAAACATCAAACTATGATGTTAAGGGCATATGCATTCAAAACCCTTTTGTCTTAGGGAAAATAAATATGCATGCTAGATCACAGCTTTAGCTTTCACTTATGCAAGATGAAATTTTTTTTGGTCAGGACCTTCTTCCTCATGAAGTACCAATAGAGTTTGGCTCTAGCTATTGACACATGCTCATAAGTATTAAAGGAATATCTTTAGAAGAATATTAGACAATCAAAGAACAATGAAAATACATAAGAAGATACATAATAGGGAGCTCTGGCCAATACAAGGTTGTTAGAGGATATTTTAATGATGAAAGGATTTTGATAGAGTTGAAGAATCAAACTTGTAGTGAAAAATCAATTGCATAGATACTCACCATGAAAGGAAAGAAAAAGAATACTGGATGCTCAAAAACTAACGATGAAAGAAAACCAAAGAAGATAATTAAAAGGGACTTGGTATTTTATTTTCTAGGTCCTAAAGGTGAATGGAAATGTTAAGAGGGAGATCTAGGATTTCCCTACATTAGTCAAGACTTTTTACTAATTCTAGAGATTTTTTTACAAAACTTAGAAAACCCAAACTAATGCAAACCCTTCCAAAAGCTCAACAATGGTTAAAAATCGAGTAACACCATGCATACTTGATATTTATGAAGCAGTAGTGCAATTCTATTTATGTGCACCACGCCGTACTCTCTCTCTTTTGAACTGCAACATGTATCTTCATCTTAAATGAAATTTGTTGATTCCATGCTAGGCATGATGAAAGTTTCTCCAAAACCCTGCAACATACCTTTTAAAACTTTGCAACATGCCTCTATCTTTCAGGAGCTACTTGCCCCTTTCTTGATGTTTCCATGGAATACTCCTTCAAACACAACATTCCATGACCCTAAACCTCCTTATCACGTAGGTTTAATGAAGAAAAAACTAAAATCATTTCCCACTTTGGCATCTAAGCTTTGAACATTTCTATTTTCCAATATCTTTTGATTTTCCCTTTCAAATAAAAATGTGCTTGCTTTTAGTGCTTAAAATTTTAACAATATGTTTTTCAAAAGTGCTTCTTTGAAGACATAATAAAAGTGCCAACAAGTGACTAATTATTTAGTTGTGTTTTTTACCTGACGATCAAATTAGTCATTTATTTAGTCATTTATATTTGTGTTGCAAAAAATTAGTAGAATTTAGTCATTTTCAGTTGTTATGACTAAATTTTTTAGTCACATAGTCATTTATTTGCCAAATTCTACTAGTGGGTATCAAAAGATACATATAAAATAATTTCAATTTATAAAAAAACTATTTTTAAAAATAAGTGATTGAATAAGTTGGATGCACTACCTCTATTTATATCATCTCAACAAGTTGCAAGAGTAAAGTACAATCCAATAAGGTTCTAACTCCAATATAATTATAAGTGCATTACACCTACATGTATTAGTCATAATCAGATACATATAGTAAGAATAATTAAAATAAATAAAAATTACAAGATGGATTTTTTACATTGTATTATCCCTTACAAAAAAACTTGGAGAGACAAATAATAAGATCCTTGAATCAACTAATGTTGGAGCTATTCATATTTAATTTGGAACTAAAAAATAGAAAAATAATTATTTTCATGATAAAGAGTTTAATTTGGACTTAATGTTCACATAGCATTGAATTAGTGCTAGAGATAATCTTAGAAATTGGATGGAATTCATGTCAAGATTAAGGATTTTGATTGTACCCCTAAATTTGATGTTTATTATTATCCCAATATTGGAGAAATATATAAATGTGATGTTTAACTGTGATTTTAAGGATGTTATGACTATATCTAATAAATAGATATTAATTACATCTTTACATAATTATGTAAATTAATAAATTTTAATTTCCTAATACACTAATTATGATTTTAAATTAAATACATTGATTACACACTCAATTAGGGGTACCTAACTATTTAACATGGTGCAAGATTAGTAAATATATCTCATTTGCACTTTATTTTAGATAGCATAACTATGTATCTTTGTATGATTTTGGTTCCCTTCTGATTAATAATTGATATAATCTAATTTAATTAGGGCTCCATCTCATGTATTTTTTGAGATCCATCAGTTGTGTCCATGTAACTTGATAACCTTTATATGAATTTCTCATTATTGTTCTATTTTTCAAGCCTCAACCATGTGGTTATGGTAGCAAAGTTCAAAATGTCTAATTCCTTCAACTTTGTTCTTGAACTTAATTTATATTCTTTCAATGACTTGCAATAGGTGTCTAAGTAACTTAAGAGGAACTTTTATGTCTACATATATTGATGATAGTCTTGGTTAGTAATCATGTTTCCACTAATGATTTGACATGGTCCATAGCAACAAGAATGAGTTTTCCAAGCAACGTGATTTGACAAGGTGTATCCAACATGCACCAATATGACTGAATCATATTATTGTTTTCCCTTGTTAGAACCCTTTTTTAGGTTTAACATTTAATTGTTTAATTATTTAACTCTTCATGGCTACATGACATTATTTTATAAAAATTGGACCATCTAAGGGGGGTTAATACATGGACATGTTGCATGGAATATATTTTTTATGTAAAATGTATACTTAAATCCTAAAGGATAAACTCAAAACCATCTAGTAATGCATGTTGGTCTACACTAATCAAATGATATTCATGATTATTTTAATATGAAATTAATGTCCAATTTATAGAAGTGGTCAAATTCTCTACACTTTTGTCTCTAGAAAGCTAATTAGATTGATTGTAGAGGTATAAAAGAGGATAATCAAAATAAATGATAGAAATTTAGGTCTTTAGCTAAGCCACACTATATGTATAGGAATGTCCCAAAGATTTTACACAATACACTTGCTTACTAGGTCATTAACATGTAAACATAAAGATCTCTAAATAAGTAGATAATTACAATTTATTCATGTAAACAAAGTTTATTTGCTAAATATAATTACAATTTAGGACCACACTTCATGCATTTCTATTGAAAATAATATAATGCATAATCATCTAAGGCTAATTATCATATATAAGAATTTGATTAATGTCTTGAGGAAGGTTCTAGAGAGAAAAACGAGAGAATATGGTTTTACTTTGGGATTTTGTGTCCCTTGATTCATATTTTGACACACCATATTGTAATATTAAATTGCCATTTTCTAATATTCTTACCTTTATCATGGTATCTTTTAGGATTTTTCACCCTTAAGGTGGCCAATACATTTTAATGGTACCAAAGTATTTCACATTGACTATTAATTTCAAGTAATTATAAATTGAAGTGAGAAACTTTGCCAGCAAAGAAACCTTGCAATTTTATACCTAAATTCTTCCACCAAGTATGTCTTCTACTAATACAACACATATTATTTTTGTTCTTGATTTCAATAATTCATGTAAATAGACTACACAAAAATTACACTCATTAGTTGTCTTGGAACCAATATTTATAAGCCTCCAAATATAAATTAATTGTTAATTCCTTACTCACTTTTTTACACATTCCTTGCTTTAACTCATAATCTATACCCAATCCAAGATATCTTCAATGGTGGCCTATGTTAAAATTTTCTCTTTGTGTTACTTTTGTTTTGGCCTTATACTTAAGGTTATTTTCCTAAATTTTCTAAGTTTTTCTTTTGTGTTCAAGTTATAAAAATTAGGAAGTTCTCAAGTTTGTGAACCTCCCAAAACCTTAACAAAGCAAGAATTCAAACATCAAATTTAATAATGTCATAGAGTTCAAAATTTTACCAAATTTGTGAACAATCAACAAGATTCAAGTTGTTAGTGAGTTTTCAAGGTCGATAGCTCACTGAAAGTGTAGAAAAGGAAGGATAAGTTAAGTATGTCACAAAATTGGAAGGATCAAGAACTAGAGAAAAGTGTGAAAAATTTCTTAAGTTTTGTTAATTTTTAAAAAGTAGGAAAGTTTGATAGAGAAAACACATGGAAAAGTGTAAAATGAATGAATAAGGGTTTGAAAAAGAAAGAGACAAGACTCATTATGTCACAAAGTTTTCCAGTTCGTGAACCTACTAGAAATGTGGCATAGCTTCATGATTTACTCATTTGGATAAAAATGTGACAATTTGAAGAGAAGGAGAAAGAAGTGAAGAGAAAAAGAATAAAAGTGACCAATTCTAAATGTCACAAATTTTTTGAGTTCACAAACTCTCTAAGTTTATGAAATTTCAAAATGTCTAATAGATAAGCCATTGACACATGTGATGAATAAATTTAAAGGGTGGCAAAGGAACATTTAACATTCTACACCTTCTACATGACCCAATGTACCATTAATAATCCATTGAGACCCTATAATTTCCTAATCACTTTTTTCACTAAAAAAAAATGGTTCATCATAAATATTTGAATTCACATGCAATCATGGAAAAGGAAAATAGTCCATACAACCATTAAAGTAGTGATTGAAACTATTATTTCTAATGATATTCATGATCTCCATTCTAGTATATTTCACAATATTTTCCTTGGTTATTGACATGAGAGGCTATTATTTTTATGGAGTTAATCTTGTATAGATAAATCTCTCACAAGTATATTAAAGGAGAAAATCCCACCAGTAGGAAAAAATACCTCTCCAAAATAGAAAATACAAAAATAATATCTAGAATAATGAGAAAAACATAACTATATGTGAGGTAAATCAGCCCCCATAAGAGATAAGTAGAGACACCATGAAAATTCCCTCAATTTAGCATCTCCTACAATGATGGTAGATGCCCCACAATGAATGCAAGATGATCTAATCCCATCGAAAAACATTTATCCCCTTAGGAAGAAACAAAACCAAGAATTCATGTAGGATATCTTCTCATTCTTGAAAGGAATATGAGAGAAGAAAGATAAAGTGGTTTAATATTTCTTTGAAATCTAATCAAGTGTCACCATGTCGATGCTAAAAGCTAGCACAATCAATTTATGTGTTTTAAACCACACTAATGAAGATAAAAATCTATATCCTTGTGGAAATTGATGTAGAGAATAATCCAAATACAAATATGAATTATCTAGAAGCAACTAAAGGCTCTCCAAACCAATGCCAAAATTTGATAAATGATAATGTAGAGAAAGAACAAGAGGTTTTAAATCTGCCCTCACAATATCTGAAAAATATGATGCAATTGCATAAGAGCTAACATCAAAGAGGAGATGAATATCCTTAATAGTGTTCTCCAAGTCTACAAGATGGGACTCAAAAAATACATTAAAATATTTATCAATTAATCATCCCAAGTAGTTGTATCTAGAAGATGGTGAATATTTTTTTCACTAAATCATTAGAAGCTATGGATGTAGCTCAATACTAGTCTCATTAGAAGAAACTCTAAATGCAAGATATGGAATGTCAATAAATGCTTCTAGAACCTTAGTTGATGAAAGAAAACCAAGATTTAAATGACCATATTATATCTCCTCAAAATTTTCCACACTAGATTCTTGAGTGTGTACATTAGCCAAAGAGATAACAGGAGAAAAATGTGAAAATTTCTACACTTGAGATTTATGATCAACCTCTACAACTGAAACAATATCTCTACTATGCAAATCTTGAATAATGACATAATTTGGTGTGACCTCAACACTTTTCCCTACTCCACCATGTTTGCTATGACAGATAGAAATGATATTAGTTGATAATTATGGAACATAAAGAGCATCATTAAATGATCCTTCATTTATTTCAATACGTAATTTATCACAAAAACGCATATATGTGTTGTTAATAATCAATATCTATGGTGATGAACAACATTCAAAATGAAAAGAACATAATTTTGGATGAAGCCATATGATGAGAAGCTCCAAAATCAAGTTCCATATTTCTACCTTATTATTTTCAACTAAAAAAAGAATTTCTTCCTTTTGTGTATTTTCCCTTGATATAGTTGAAAGAAAATTGATTTTATTATTCTTAATAAGATGCTTCAACTCATCAATTTGTTTTAAATAACATTGATGTTCATCATGTCATGATATCTTTCAATATTGATGCAGGAGCATCACCTTGAATTACATTTTTAAGGTAATTTTGATTTTTTTGGGTCAATAAGGTCATTCAAGACCATTTTGAGCTATCTAAAGTCATTTCATGATGTTCTATGGTATTTTGGAGTCATATTGTAAGAGTTGCAAAAAAATGCAAAATGTTGTCAAAGTTGTCAAAATGTTGTAAGTGATTTCATTAGAGTTAACAAAGGAGTTATGGTCAGTTTTTCAGTTGAAAATGACTGTGATAGGTTAAATATGCCATGTAACATTGACCCCAAGGGTTGGAGAAGGTTGGAGAGAAGTTTAAATGAGAAACCAATTCATTTTGTACATTCTATATTGCATTTTTCTGTGAACAATGATTATAATTCACATGGTATGGACTGGTATGGATAGGTTAGGTCATAAAACCACTTGGATAAGTTGAAGAACAATCTTAGATTTCAAATTATTTTTGTTAGGTATAATTTCATAAAGTTTTGTGCAAGATATTGCAATTTTGGTGAGTGTAGGTCTAAACCTTGCTTGGGGTTTCTAGCAACCCTTAAAAATTCATATCTCTTGTTTTAACCATACAAATTTGCTAAAAATTGGTGAAAAGTTATGTTTTGATATGTTTTAAAAACCCTTTAAGGGAAAATTCATATTTTTCTTTTTTTATGGAGATATTAATGACAATTTTCTTGCATTTGTGTGTAAATAGTCCAAAATAACCCTAGTTCCTTATTGCTATGATCAATCTATGTATTGTTTGTTAATGGAAGGGTGTAGAACCATATTATAATTTTTTTAGGGACTTAAAAAGTTCTACAAATTAATTTTACAATTCTTTCCTTCTTTTTTGAAGTCGTTGCCTTAATACACCTCGTGGCAACAATGCTAAATTGCACAATTCATGGTTTGGATCACTTGGTTGGGTCATGAGCATTTGTAAACCCATAAAGTGTGTTGAAAAGGTCTGAATACACCAAATTTCCCCTATTCTATTTTTTCCTCAAAGGTTGAGTTCCATTAGGATGCTTCCCCCATGCTTTAGGCCTAAGAATACTTTGCCTAGATTGTACAAATGTGCACATTTGAATCCTTTGTGTTGAAATATTGTTTGGAAGTGTTTGGGATGTCATTTTGAGTCCTTACTCTACATCATTTTGGTATTAGAGACCAAATTTTTGGGCAAGGTAATTTTTGGAGGTTTTTGTATTGTTTTTGATAGGTTGAAGTGAAGAAACTGGATGCCAAAAGACTAGGTAGTGAGGAAAAGGAAAGAAGACCTAGGTGAGGTATCACAAAAACAAGAAGATGAAACAACAAGATAAGAGAGAAAGACTCAAAAAGTACAAGATGAAATACAATAGGATAACCTAGTTGCGGAGTTTGATAGGAAAATAGAAGAATTTGAAAAATGTATTAATCTTGTATTGCAGCAGAGTCTTGAGAAAGCATCTCAAGAAAATGTTTGGCATTGGTCAATGAGAAATAAGGTGAAGTGGCTCATACAAATGATTATTCAGAAAAGAAGAAGGAAAATTATGGTTACGTTGAAAAGAGAAGATGAAACAAAGGAAGAAGAGACATTCATTGTCATGGACATGAAGAAAGATCATGAGTGTTTTCAAGAAAGCATAGATATCGTGGAAGATAAATTTTCTCCAATAGAAAAACATGCAAAGGCTCATTGGAAAGAGTTACACTCAAGAAACCAAAGTGTTGGTGATGATCAGACAATTGATAAAAATATGGGTATATCAAAGATCAAGGAAGAACGTAGTCAACAAGCCCAAGGAGCTAGTGAAGAGGTAACTTGGCCTCATTGGTTTTATCTAATTCATTTTGTTGATAATTTTTGTATAGGGGTAGACCAAGGATAGAATGAAGAGGATGAATACAAAAACAACAGTAATGGGGTTTATAAAAGGGGAATAGCTTTCGGAGCCTTGTCATTGAGAAGAAGATCATCAGGAGGAGGTATAAAAAGAAAGCACAGAACAAAAGCGTGAAGACCAAGAAACATGGAGTAGATAAAGCCAAGAATGGAGAGGATCATGAGAAGGTCAAAAAATAGCTTTGTATGCTACACAATTGGAAGAAGTGAAAGAAAAGAAAACCATCATTTGAGGTGGACCTCAAATTTTCTCTCCCCTGGGAGTATGATGTAGGAGCATCACCTTGAATTACATTTTTAAGTAAATTTTGATATGTTTGGGTCAATAAGGTCATTCAAGATCATTTTGAGTCATTTTAAGTCATTTCATGATGTTATATGTTACTTTGGAGTCATATTGTAAAAGTTACAAAAAAAATGCAAAATGTTGTCAAAATTTGTCAAAATGTTGCAAATGATGTCATTAGATTATTTCCCTTGAGATAAATAGGATTCAAACTCTTAATGTAACTTGTTTTTTTCTTTTTTTTTTCTTCTTAGGATTTCCTAATTCCTTTTGTGCCTTATAATCACTAACCACTATTTTTTATGGTTTCTAAGACTTAATGAGACCCATTTTAACTTTTTTCACATCCACTTGGATTATAATATTTTTAAATTTATCAAAAGTAGGCTCAACATATGTAACTAACATAAAAATGTGATACTTATGAAATCTTGAAAAAAATATTAAATACTTAGGACTAAGCTTAGATAATGCATTTAGAATCAATTCCAAATCCTTTTTTATTAATCTTGAAATACTTTTGTTGTTTTCTTAGTTGATCAATCTTTGAGATGTAGCTTGGATTTTGTCATAAACCTATATATGTATTTAACATAATTTTTTAATAGTCTCCTGAGCCTCCTTAGGTGTTTTTTATATTTCAATATAAAAATACAAATCAAAAGATACTAATTAAAAATGCATCCAATTGTTTTCTCATGATTGATCTCTCACATTTCCTTTGCACTAGAATCAATAGGTTTACAAACAATTCTCTTATATATCCCACATAATTTTTTCATTAGATAGTTCCATATTTATTGTCTCCATGAAGCATAATTATATGAAGTGAAGAGTTCAATTTGAGTTTTTTCCATTGTAATAACACACCAAAGAAATTATATAAATCAACCATCACAAGATTACCTCCCAAATTCACTCAATATAGATCCCCCCTAGAAATATATGATCTTAACAGTTTATACTTTGTGAAATTATAGGTGCCAATTTCCAAAATAGGGAAGTGAACTAGATCTTAGTACCTAAAAATGACAAATTTGGCCTAAAATTGAAAGTACATTTTTCTTATATAATGAGACCGATTTGATCATACTTTAAAATTACATGAAAAAATATGAATTTAAAAAAAGTAAAATATATTACCAGATGATCCCAAATGTAGCCTTGAAAGTTCCAAAATGAGAACTAATTAGCACACCTATGAGTGTTAGGAAACACGTGTCTCAAACTTGTAATTACAAAAGGTTACTATTTATGTTAAGTTTACATTTGAGCATGGATGGGTCCAAAATTTTCCTAAGAGCTATGGAATTTTCAAATAAATATGCTAGTAAAGTTTCAACCCAAGATCATGTTTGAATTTCAATATATTAAAGTATATATTTTTAAAATTTTCAAAGTTGTGTGTTTGAGGCACTTAGAGGCCATTTTGGGCTTAAAAGTGGTTATAAATATAAAAGTAGGTTATAGATTGATAGAGAATTCCATGGTCTTTCCAATGGCTCAAACATTTTTTCAATCGAAATTCAAATCAAAAGTTATGGCCTCCAAAAATTGGGTCTCTCAAATTGGAAAATGTAAAAATATTTTGGACACAAAAAAGCGTTGTAAAGGGTACTCACACATGTTGGTTATTTTTGACACATCACAAGGCATATTCTATTCGTCATGAGTTGGGTGCCACTTTTTTGGATGTTTTTATTTTATGGTTTTGTATATTATATCATTTGATAGTTTCATGTATTGTGTCTCTTATATTTTAGGTTCTTGAGATGGAGGTTGTGTGTGAGAGTCTTATAGATGTTGAGCTACCTACATATCTCTAGTTGGTGGTACTCTTGTGAAATCTTGCTATGTATGTATATTGTAATCTTGATAATTTTTGAATAATGTATTTGGTGGATTTTAGAGTGTCGAGTTTTTTTTCCTAAAAGGGTTTTCCTTGCATAAATCATTGTTTTACGGTATGAATCTTTTTTATGTTATTTATATTTAATTTATGTAACTTTTTTAAATATATGGAATTTTTTGCATAACCATCCTCTCTTTATTAGTGTAAGAAATTGATCCACTACCTTAACTTCCTTAAAATGTGAATCTTCAATTTATAAAAAAATATAGACACAAAAATTAAAAACTATTTGAACCATTATGAACCTCATGAAATTCTATCACAAATAAAAAAAATATTGCAAAAGGGAGCTCTTATGATTGAGAAAGGGCCCTACAAATTTTGAGTCCAAAATCAAAATTTCGCAGACAGAGGAGGCAAGTTTGGGTAGAATATTAGATGATGCCAACATAAGAACCTATTGGAATATGCCCTTGGTCATTGAAATATTCACCTAGATCCCAAAACCATTGGCCATTTTTTGAAAACCACTTTCAGAGTTTTGAAACTATTAGTCTTAATGTTTGAAACTACTAAAATGCCATGAAAGCTATTTTGGTAGCATACAAGGTTGTTTCAAGGTAGAATCTACTAGTGATAGCTATTGCTAGTTGAAATAATTTTATCTAGCATAGAAAATTCCATTGACTATTTCTAGGCACTAAGGTCCAATAAGCCTTACACCATGTGGCACTTTTATAATAAGTACCCTACCAACTACATTTTTTAAATCTAAATTTTTTTTAAAAAATAGATCTTTTTTTGTTGAGTGTACCTACTTTGACAATTGCAATACATAGGTAGAATATTCTATGAATTTACAATAGTATAGATAATCAAATGATCAACATGGTAGAAGGGTAGAAAAAATCCTCTAATGTCTTGGAGAAAAAAACCTCTAAATTTTAAACATTGATAGTTAATCCTTAGGTTCTTAAAGCTCTCAAACACAATGGGGAGGTAAGATTTAACCCAAAATAATCCAAAATTATAGCTACATTTGGATTTGGAAACCGCCTCCTAACTTCAAACCCTTCTAGATCTAGCCTCACATGGCCAATTTGGAAAAATAAAACTTTATTAGATAATCTAAACTCAATCATAACATTAGATTTACACTAGCATGCTAAAAAATGTACCTAATATACAATGCCACAAAGAGAAACCTCCCAAATTTTGCATTTCTATTAAGTTTATTTTATTCTCCTATTCATCATATGATGTAAGAAAAGAAAATACTTAACTTTTCAAGAGAACCCAATATTTTTAATCATAGATCTCTCAATAAAGACTAATTGCAAGTAATCCCACAAACTTTGATACCACATAATTAGTTTAGAATGCTCTATACCATGCAAGACATGGATAGAAATATAAGAAGTAGGTCTTCACTTTGGTGGTGGTTTCACTAAATTTTATTGCAAAACATGTAAAATATAATGAGGTCAAATTTCAAATTCAATTTGTTTTAGGTTAAAAACATGAATTCATATGCCACAAGAGATGTCCAACCCTTAGGCTTGAAAACCAAAGTGTAAATTGTTGGGGATCATAAAAAATTGAATTCAAGGAATTAAAAATATGTACACATAAAAACACATACATCTTATATTTTTTATAATACAAATTTGTTTTTTTACAAATCTCAAGGTTAACCACTGGCTTGTCCCTCATTTTCATGCACTTACCTAGATGCAAATTTTGACAAGCATCTCTAGCAATATACTAATCGGGGATGTCTATAAGACCTTGAAAATTCCAAGATATTGAATTCATTGATTAGAGTCAAAACGAATATCATCACTATCCAACTCATCAAGAGTGGAGGAGCAATTCTATAATAACTCATATTGAGAGAAATGCCAAATTGATTGTTGATAATTTTAATCCTTATTTTTTCTACAACAAATTATCCTTCTAGATTACTTAGTGGACTATGAGACTGATGCAAGACCATATGGAAGAAATGAGAACAAATAATATTCTCCAAATAAGAAGTTAACATAGACATCAATTGTAATTTTCTAAAAGAGTTAGGACAAGTGGAATGCTCACCATTTGAGGGAGCCAACTCTTTCCCCTTTTTTTGAGGGTTTGAAGTCACTAGCTTTCTACTTAACAAATATATTTATAGTGTACAACTGACGGTTTGGGTTGAGCTTTATCATAATTGGATTTTTGATTATTTTTATAGTTTCATATTTTTTAAAAGGAGTCTCAATAGGTTGAGTAGAATTTATTATGGAAGGTGAGACCAAAGGACAATCCCTAATATCATATTAATCAGAGGATTGCTATTGAAAGAAATATTTTGGTAATTTGAGACAAAGGACATGTTGGGAATAAAACAAATGACCAATTTGAATATCCATAATATCTTTCAAATATTTAGAGAGTTCAACCTCAACATTAAATTTTTTTGTTAATGATATAAGAAAAACCTATCAAGCTCAACATAAATAACCTTACCTTGCAGAACAACAATTATGGTTAAGAAATTTTAGTAAGGTAAAGGTAAACCTAGGAATTTGTTTAGACCAATACACAAAAGATCTTTTCATCATTGATTAGAAATGATTGAGTCCAAGGTTGAAAACTTAAAAGAGATGTACATAAATACCAAATTCCATGCTTAAGGATGTCCTTTGCATGGTTGTAATGTCCCCTTCTCGATGATCACCCTGATGGACATTTTAGCCTATTTAATTTTTGTAAGTTATAGTTAGGGAAATGTAATTAATTTATTTAACTGTTTAATATTACTTGGCAAAAAGGCATTTTAAAAGGTGAAGTTAAATAATTAATTAAATAGGTTATCAAGTGAATTTTGGAAATAAATTAAAAAGGTAACTTATAAAATCACTTTACTATTATTTTGAGTGGCAAATAAAGTGAAAGATATAAAAGTGGATTTTGGAGCTCATTTGCACTATGCTTGTTTTATTATCTCACTTTCAATTTTGTAGAGATTCTTGGAGTTCTTGGCCTTGGGAAGAGAAACCCTAGGGCATCTAGTTTTGATGGTGAATGATTCCACCCTAGCTAGTTCATGGAGAAGATCATACAAGTCTTCTATTTGGGCGATTATGGTAATTTTGTGAGTCTCCTAAGGAGACAAAATTGATGATTCAATGATATTATTTTTCAAGGCTTGGTGTTTGGGTTTGGTGATCATTTTTTGAGGGGTTTGGTAAAAGAGATTAGCTACCATTCTTATGCATTTACAGAGGTTTAATATTGTTATATATGTTGGGCATGAAAATATAAGGAGGTCATGACCATTATAAACCCTCATTGTTGAGGTCTTAGTTGCAAAGAGAGGGTGTGAGAATACTTGCTTAGGAATGAACCTGTTTGTTGGTTTGAGGTGTTTACAAGTTGGGTGATTTGTTCTTAGACCTTCTCAAAGGTTCATAGTGATGGGTATTACCCTCATGTGTTGGATATTTCATTTTTTGTGGACGTCCTGGCTGCATATACTTAGGTCATGGGGTTTTTTCTAGTAATACTATATTACAAGCTAGTAATGGGATGGTTAGGTGCTTCTTGTAAATTAATCTCCATGTTGGGTGCTTACCTTGTGACTCACAAGAAAGGCATGGAAATTTCAAGGAGGGTTGAGTCTATTAGGAGCCATCGCATGGGTTTTCCAGTCATAAAATTGATTTTTGGGTGCTCATTAATGCAAGTATTGGCTATTATATCCAGAGACATTCATCCTTAGACCAACCTTCAAATTCTATAGGCATTGGAACCAAGTTAACATCAAATATGGGTGCTAATACATTTGAGTATTTTTATGAAATCTACTTATACTTTTGAGTTATATATTGTTGTCCATAATGTTCAAAAAATTATGTAATGGAATGTTGGATTAAATATTAGTATGAAAAGAAATAATGTAATTGTTCTCTAATATTGTTGTGAATCATATACTATTGATTTCATAGCATATACTTTCCATAGTATGCATGTTCTATGTAGTGGAAGTCCAATTCCAAGTACCAATAATTGTATATTGGTTATTTTATCTCCTATTGAAGTTTGCATTAGTTTAAAGCTTTGTATTATCTTTATATAAGTGTATGATAGTCAATTATGAAGAAATGAAACAGTGATATTTAGTTATTGAATCCTTTCATGCACTTCATTGTAATACTGTGATAAATTTATGCTTTGCAATGAGTTATGTTTCACAAAATGGAACATCTATAAAATTGAGAACAATCACGAAAATAATTATACATTCTAGAATGGAATTTTACAAAGGTATCAGAGTTGGTCGTCCTACCAGCCTATGTGTTTTAGGTGTTAAGTTGGTTTTATATTGCATTATTATTTATGAATCTGGAAGATTAGGTCTACATAACTTGCAAGAGTACAAGGGAAAGAGAAAGAGTAGTGAATATATTTGATTCAAATTCAGAGTCAAATGAAGAAGAGAACATGGGGGATAGGCATGAATAACCTAAATGTATCACACTATAGATCCTAAATGACCTTTCAAGGGTCAACAACAGGTAGTCCATCTCCTCACTCAGTTGATGGCTAATTGTAATAATGTTGGTAACAATGGTATAGGAGGTACTGATGGACATAATGGGGACAATGGAAATAATGGGAACAATGGTGAAGGGAGTAATACACACACCCCTACCCAAAACCACATTATGGAAGTGATTAGGGTGACTCCTAAACCCCTTATTCCTTAGTTTTTGGGAGGAAAACCAACTGGTAATTAGGGACAACAAGCGTAGGGTAAAGGATTCACAAATTACTTGAAACAGTATCAGTCTCTTGGTGATGATTTTCTTGTAGTGATGACCTTGTATAAACTTTATGCAATAAAATATAGAAATAGGCCAAGGGATCACAATAGGGGCCCTCAAAATAAGTATTTGTTGCATAAGATTGGAAAACTATCTATACCTTCATTTGACGGTTCAAGTAAATACATAGCTAGATCTTGGGTTCAAAAGTTGGACAATTATTTCCAACTCAACCATATGTTGGAGTCTAAAGCTATCAATTATGCTACATTACATTTAGAGGGTGAGGCCCATGAGTGGTGGTACCATGCGTTAGTCACCTTGGGGTATACTAGCATCACATCCTATTTGGAATTCACTTAGAATTTGATGGATAGTTTTGACCAAAAGGACTCAAAGTTGCACTTCAAGGAGTTGGCACAACTCAAAAAAAGTGGTATTATGGATGCATACTTATGATTTCAAGAGACTCTCAATTATGGTATCAAATGTATCTGAGAACAAATTGATCATAATTTTTATTGAGGGTCTATTTGAGCCACTGTGTGGAAGGATAAAGGATTTCAAACCAAAGTCACTTCAAGATGCTATAATATGGCCATGTGACATGGAGAATTCAATGCCTAATATTAATTTTTTGTCTAGACCATTCATTCCTCAGAAAAACAAACATAAAAATCCCTTTCAAATAATTGGCCCAAGAATGCAAAGTTAGATGATGAGGCTCATACAAAAATTAGGAGGAAAAAGTTGTGTTTCAGTTGTAAGCATCCATGGGAGCCTAGACATAGATGCAATGGTAAGGGGAAGGTACACTATATTGAGGTTCTTTTAGATAGTGAGGATGATGGAGAGGAAAAACAAGTATAGGAAAATGATCATAGTAGTTTTGAGGATGATAAACCACGTGTAGAGACTAAGAGTGGCCCTATCACTATTAGATCAGGTACTCCAAGATTCAACTCCTTTAGAGTCAGATAAGTATTACAGGGGAAGCATGTTACTATTATGATTGATAGTGGGGCAACCCACAATTTCATAGACTCAACTCTGGTGACTAAGAGGGGTATACCTAAAAAAGGACTTTGATGGATTCAATGTGATGGTGGTAGATGGATTCAAAACAGAGGGTTCCTTGACTGGGTGTGACATTGGAAAGCTACACTATTATATATGATTTTTATGTAGTTGACCTAGGTGATACAAATGCTATATTGGGTATGTTGTCATATGGCTTTTAGTGTTGTCATTGATGACATCCTAAGTCATTGATCCGGTCCACACTTCAGTATTTATCCATACTGACAGAACAGGGTATCTGACTAAAGGTGAATCCATTTGCATTATCAGCTTATCATTTTAAGTTGTGGATCTCAGAGAAAGGTATTTTGATGTTCGTACTATCTTATCCAAAGAATTATTTGGGTGTGCATTTTGTAGTGTACGAATTAGTAGATCTAGTGTATTGATTTTCTATTTATCAGTGCTAGAAGGCCGACTTGGTGGATATAGCCGTTACTGATGCTTAAAGAGTAATTCCTTAAATTTTTTTATGTTTGAACATGTTTATTTAGGTTCTCACTATGTTATGATCAACTTTGAAGAGTGTGCATTGAAAATCAACTGTGCATTTAGCCAACCATTGGAAAGTATTTTATGTTTTATTAAAGCTGACATATGGATGATTGCATCTTTAGTTGCGGATATATATAAGTGATCGGTAATATCATTTTGGGATATGAGATGTGAAGTATGGTAGTGTGTGGTGTGAAATTCAGAAGGATAGTAATGCAAATTTACTTTTGCATGGATTTGTGATGTGAATTACAGGACATAGTAGGGCAAGAGAGCAAAATAAGATAAAAGGTTAAAGATCGACAAATATGCTTAACCAAAACTCTAACCAGGCATGAGTAGATGTTATTACTTCAGCTCAATCCTTTAGATGGTCCTAATCTAAATATTTTGTAAGGAAGTGGGCCTTTCTATTTTGAGTAGTGAGCTCTAGGTAGTGAGCCTGAATGCAAGTGCATTCCCATTTTGTAAAACTTATATTTGAGTACTCAAATTATGGATTGACCTCCACCGTGGTTTTTACCCTAACAAGGTTTCCACATAAAAATATTTGTGTTATGGTGTTGTGGATGATTTCTTTGTGTGTTTGCATCTTTCCTTTGGTTTAATGTTGAAATGGTTTAAATATTAGCTTAATAAAGTTAAGATTTGCATAACACTAATTCACCCCCCCTCTTAGTGTTCCCTGATTCCAACAATTGGTATCAGAGAAGTGTTCCTTAGAATAATTTTAGCAGTTTGAGGTGGATCTTGGAATGTAATGGACTCTGGCAGTCTTCAGTAGAAGCTTGTGGTGGTACTTGATGATCTTGATTAGTCTAAAGCAGAAGTCTAGGAATTGAGAGCGAATCTCAAGGATGCTAAGAAATTCATTCAGATATTGAAGGATTAGATTGTTAAATCCAGGCAGAAGATAAAGGATCTTTGTGATCAAATTAAGAAAAAAGAGATAAGAAGAATAGATGGTGTTCACATAAATCAAACCTTGAAGGAAATAACTGAAGAATGTGAAAAGCTTGCCAAGGAGAATGCTACCCCAAAACATGAGATGGAATCTATGGTGATGAAGTTGACTAAGGAGATTGAAGAAAGAAAGAAGAATGAGGAGAACCTTTCTCAGTCCTTAAAAGATAAATTTGATGAATGCATAAGAATAAATGGAGAATTCATTCACTTGGAGATTGAATTGCAACAATCTAGAAACAATGAAGAAGAGCTTGAAAAACATATTGTTATTCTTAGGAATGAACTTACTACTGCAAATTAATATAAGGAAAAGTTTAAGATTAGCTCAGTTAAGCTTGATGAGCTGACTCAATGAAATAAGAATGGAAATGAAAAGTGAGGCCTTGGCTATGAGAAAGGGGAATGTTCCAGATCTAGACAAAGAAACTTTAGGCAAGGAAATATGATGAACAAAGAAAAAAGGCATATGGTAAGGCAACCTAATGCTCAAAAGTTTAATGGATATTTTTTTTCTTGCAATAAATTTGGTCATATGGCAGCTCAATGTAGAAGTAAAATGAAATCAAGTAACTCATCATTCTTCAGTCAGTGTTTCAATTGCAAAAAGTTTTCTCATAAGTCAATTGAATGTAGCAAAGTGTGAAACAACTTTATCAGTATAAGGAATGTTGAATGTTTTACCTATGGAAGATTTTGACATATTACTAAACAATGCAAAAGAAGAAGAAATCAAAGGAATGATTATTCTAGACAAGGAAATATCGTGTGCTACAATTGCAACAAATACGGTCACATTGCAAGATTTTGCAAAAATGAAAAATGTGGATAGAAGGGGTTTGACATACAAAGGAAACAATACAAAGAAAGATGATAAATACAAAGGAAAAGTGATTATGGATGAAATAATAGATCAAATGAAGAAGGCATGGGTAAGAAAGATCTAGTCTGATGCAAGAAATAGTTCAGTACCAGAACCTACTTCTAGTAATTCCTCTGGAAATTGATTTTAGGCCATTGGCCTTGCAGGAGTTTTTCAAGAAAATCCTTTTTCCCCTATGCATAGCTGGTATCAAAACGTGAAATATTTTCAAAAGCTATATTAATGATCTACAAATGCTTTGGAAAAATTTCACAAGGAAATTTAAGAAATCATAGGTCCGTAGAAGAAGTTTTTCTCTTGTTGTTGAGAAAATAGTGTATCCAGAACACCTAGGGAAAAAGCATTTATTACAACAAAATTTAGGTGCGCAGAGTTATAAAAAGACATGTTGAAACCCTCATTTGTCATTTATTAAAGAAAAGAATAAGGAGAGTGCTCTACAAAAGAATCTCGAAGGCGTGAAGGCATTTTGGCTGGGAAACCCTAATTAATCAAGTACTTAAAAAAAAATCATTTAATTTGGTGTGTGGTTACTAGAAATGAAACATGAGTACAAAAGGAAAAATGGAACAAACCAAAGGAGTGATCAATCTAGATGAGTATAACAGTGAAGAGATTAGAGCCGTAAGGAACTTGTTGCCGCTTGATGAATTGAAATGGTTGAGAGAATCCAAACACAAGAATTTGGACATTTGGAATGAGTTTCCCTATTTCAAGAATGTAGAAATGATTAAGTTTATTTTGAGCAAATTGAATGATGACACTCTAATTCTGGACAAACCCTACCTCATTTCAAAATAAGTAATTGGAAATTTGACTGGATTATGCAAAGTTGGGGATATACCAAGAAAGAAGTCTATCTGGAATAAAGAATTTGAAACCCTAACTGGAGTTATTGGAGATCAAAGGGCACTAATAATCTCAACAATGAAAAACTCTATGACAAGATACATTGTGCATGGAATATCCTACAAAATATTCTTTAGAAACAAAGAAGGTGCAACTTCGGCAGGTGCAATCTACATTTCATACAAAATGATAATGGAAGATTAGGATTTTGACCTTTGTGGATTGCTGAAAGATCAACTGATGGAGAATGTATAGTTGACGAAGATAACAGATTAACCTTTTAGGTTTGGTACTCTAATTATATGTCTAGTAATGTACTTTCTAAATTGCTTACCGATGAACAAAAATGTGATGTGGAAAGAGAATGAACCCGTGTGCAAACAAATTTATACACACTCTAAAATTTTGGTAAACAGTGATCAAGAATATGGAAATTTCTTTAAAAGTTTGCTAGAAAATTTTGGCTCAATTGGTATTTCTCTTTTGGTAAGGTCACTTGAAGTTGGTTCGTCTTCCAGTGAGATGAAGATAAAGAAGAAAAGAGAAAAATAAGCTATTCTCTATACTCCTTCGGCATGCAAGACTCCAAAAATTGAAGAAAAAGGAAAAGAACAAGAAATTACGGATATACCAGATGAGGAATCTGATAAGGAAACTGAGGACACCAAGGGAAAAGAACTAGAATTAGTTGAACTAGAAATAGAAAAGGAAATGACATAATAAATTGAAGAAGAATATGACTTAACCAAACAAAAAATACTGCAGCTTATTCATGAGGAAGGTGGAATGCAAAAAATTCCAAATTATGGTCTATCAGACCTTCATATGAACAGGATGTGATTTTGAGTGTACTAAGTGCTCATGTTGTGCACAACCAAATCAAATTGGAGAGTTTGTAGAATATTTTTCCAGAAGAAATGATTGAATGCATCAAGGAAATCATGGACTCTGAGTCTCAAAACAAGGAAGAAGAAGAAGTAATCTTACATCTAAAGAAGCAGTGCAAAGTATCTCTTACCAATTTGAAAAATAAAATGAATGAGCTGAGGCAATGCATAGGTACAACAAAAAACATCTATAAATATTGCATCCATTGGCCTCATGCAGTTGGGAAATATAAAGAGAAGTGGGAACAGATTGAAATAGAACTGAACAGTATTGGAAAAAACTTTGATATATTTTAGGATCAGGATGGTGCAATCAAGAAAAGGATTCAAGAGTTACAGTCTGAGCATACAAAATTTCAACTTACCAGAAACAAGCTTGTGGACACCTTCTGCAAAGTGAAGGAAATAACAGAATGTATACTGGAGTAGTTAATTGAGATTATGAGGAACGAAGAAAAAATAGAGGATGCGATCATAATTTTGAAATCCCTCATCGAGATTGTCAACTAGACATCTAAAAATAATAGCATGATCATAATCATCGGGATTGCAATAGAAGCATGGAAGGAAATTTCTTTTGGAGATGAAAGAAAAACACAAGATAATTTTTTGACTCAAGTAGCAGTTGTTCTTTTTCAAATTTTGAATTAACAAGTTTTTGGTCATATTTCAAAGGGGGAGAGAGAGTAGTGAAATGCCTTATCAATTTCAGGGGGAGCTATGTTTTGAAGTTTAGCAGCGTACTCATATTGGTTCTAACACTTAGTCATTTTTCACTAAGTGTTGCCATCGATTTCAAAGGGTGAGATTGTTGGCAACCTAAGCCATTGATTTGGTCCACACTTCAATATTTATCTATACCGACAAACAAAGTGGAGAAAAGGGTATTTGATTGAATATGAATCCATTTTCATTACCATCTTATCATTTTAAGTTGTGGATCTCAGAGAAAGTTGTTTTGATGTGCGTACTATCTTATCCAAAGAATTAGCTGGGTGTGCATTCGTTGGTGTACGAATTAGGAGATCCGGTGTATTGATTTTTTGTTTATCAGTGCTAGAATGCCAAATTGGTGGATATAGCCATTGCAGATGTTTAAAGAGTAATTTCTTAAAAAAAATTGTGTTTAAACATGTTTATTTAGGTCCTCACTATGTTATTATCAACTTTGAATAGTGCGCATTGAAAATCAATTGTGGATTTAGCTAACCGTTGGAAAGTGTTTTATTTTTTATTAAAGCCGACATATGGATGATTGAATCTTTAGTTGTGGATATATATAAGTGATTGGTAATATCATTTTGGGATATGAGATGCGAAGTATGTTAGTGTGTGGTGTGAAATTCAGAAGGATAGTAATGTGAATTCACTTTTGCATGGATTTGTGATGCAAATTATAGGGCAAAGCAGAGTAGGAGAGAAGAATGAAATAGAAGGTCAGAGATAGACAAATTTGCTTAATTAGAACTATAACTAGGCATGAGTAGATGCTATTACTTCAGTTCAATCCTTCATATGGTCCTAATCTGAATATTTTGTAAGGCAGTGAGCCTTTCTATTTTGAGCAGTGAACTCTAGGCAGTGAGCCTGAATGCAAGTGCATTCCCATTTTGTAAAACTTATATTTGAGTACTCAACTTGTGGATTGACCTCCATTGTGGTTTTTTCCCTAATAGGGTTTCCATGTAAAAATATTTGTGTTATGGTGTTATGGATGATTGCTTTGTGTGTTTGCATCTTTCCTTTCGTTTAATGTTGAAATGGTTTAAATATCAACTTAATAAAGTTAATATTTGCAGAACACTAATTGACCCCCCCTCTTAGTGTTCTCTTATTCCAATAGGGTATAGAGTGGCTTCATTCATTAGGAAAGTACTCACAAAACCTATAGACTATGGAGCTTCAGTTCAGAGCAACAGATGGAAAAAAGTTTGTGCTAAGGGGCATGGCCAATGGTTCTCCAAAGATAGTGTCAGCTAAGCACATGGAGAGTATTTTAATACATGGGAATGTCGCATGGGTAGCTAAGTTTTTTATTATGCCCAAGGAGATTCTAGATAGTAGCCAATCATACTGTGTGGATATCCAATCACTATTGGGTAAGCATGATATATTTTTTGGGGAGATACCTCCAAGGAGCCCTCCTGATAGGGGTTTTGAGCACACCATTGAGTTGCAGGGAGCTAAACCCATCATAAATACTCCTTACAAACATCCTAAGAAATTCAAAAATGAGATACAAAAGTCAATTAAGGAGTTTCTCGACATGGGACATAATCATACCTAGCTCCATCCCATTTTCTTCTTCTATAGTCTTGGTTAAGAAGAAGGATGGGAAAATGTGCATGTGTATCGACTATCGCATGCTAAATAAGAAAATTATTAAGAGCAGGTACCCTATACCCAAGATCAATGAGTTGTATGATGAGTTACATAGGGCATCATCTTTTTGAAGATTGATCTTCAAACAAGGTACCACCATATATGAGTTCGAGAGCATGACATACATAAAATAGCATTCAGGTGTCATTGTGAGAACTATGAGTTCTTGGTCATTCCCTTCGATTTGACCAATGTACCTACTAATTTCCAATCTTGTATGAATCACATTTTCAACAAGCAACTACATAAGTATATATTAGTATTATTTGATGATATATATAGTAAGACTTGGGATGATCATTTGAGACAGTTGGATGAGGTATTGGACATCATGGTTGATCAGTCTCTTTATGCTAAGGCATCAAAGTGTGAATTTGGTATGAAAGATATTTTCTACTTAGGACATGTGATCAGTGTACAGGGTGTACAAGTACACTAGGAGAAGATATAGGTGATTCTAGATTGGCCACCTACCTAAGTCCATTATAAAGTTGTGAAGGTTCTTTGGGTTATGCAATTATTATAGATGTTTTATCAAGGGTTTCTCATAGTTAGGTGCACCGTTGATAGATCTTACAAAGAAGGGATATTTTGGATGGTTTGAAGAGGCTCAAAGAGAGTTTGATAAGCTTAAGGAGGTGATGAGAAGTTGTCTTATACTGGCACTTCCAAATTTTACACAACCTTTCATATTGGAGTGTGATGCATCGAGTGAGGGCATAGGAGTAGTGTTAATGCATAACATACATCCAATTGCATTTGAGAGCCATAAGTTAAGGGGTCTTGAGAGATTGTACTCTATCTATGATAAAGAGATGCTCACTAGTATGCATGCATTGGAAAATTTTAGGCAATACCTAGTAGGTGGAAGATTTGTGGTGAGGACTGACCATAATAGTCTTAAGTATTTCCTAGAGTAGAAGGATTTAAACAAGAGGCATCAGAAGTGGGTTAGTAAAATAAAAGCCTACGACATTGATATTGAGTATGTGAATGACAAGAAAATCATAGTTGCAGATGCCCTCTCCATGAAACCAGTAGTATGTTCCCTTGTAGAGATTTCAATTGATTGGAAATCTCACCTCTTTGTAGAGTACTCCAAGAATATTTTTTATTGTGGTTTGATGGATGGGCGGGTCTAGGATGATCATTACAAGGTAGTAAATTATATCATCTACTACAAAGACATGATATACTTAGTGCCAGAATCCAATCTTAAGGAGAAGATTTTGAAGGCTACACATGGTACTCCACTAGCAGGGCATCAGGTGTACTTCAAAACATGCATGCATATCAGAGACAGGTTCTCTTGGAAGGGCCTCAAGGATGGTGTGGTGTGGTATGTGAGGGAGTGTGTGACTTATCAATAGAAAAAGTTGAACCATATCCATCCTATGGGGTTCTTGCAGCCATTATCTATCCTTGAACACAAATGGGAGATCATATCTATGGATTTCATTATAGGTCTACCTAAGGTTCATGGCAGGGATTGCATCTATGTCATGGTAGATCAATTAACAAAATTCACTCACATCTTTGAATTTTCCTCAAAATACAAGGCACAAAAAGTAGTAGAGTTATTCTTTTGAGAGGTTTCCAGACTCCACAGGTTGCTGAAGTATATAGTCAGTGACAAGGAAAATAGGTTCCTTAGTGCATTTTCGCAAGATTTGTTCAAATTGGTAGGTACAGAGTTAAATTTGAGTATGAGTTACCACCCCCAGATAGATGGCCAAACTAAGATAATGAATAAGTGGGTAGAGGGGTATCTATGTATTTATATCTTGGGACAACAGAAGGTGTGGATAAAGTGGTTGTATTTGGGAGAGAATTGTTACAAATCCACTTACCACATGTCTATTGGTATGATTGATCCAAAGTAGACTGAGGATGTTTCAGGGTAGTATAGAGGTGATAGAACTATGAAAAATCAAAATTCTGATTTTTCAAATTTTGATTTTCAATATTTTCTAGGTTCTAGTAAATCACATTTTTGGAGGTCTTAGGAGCGAAATTTGGGTTTGAAACTTTTGTCAATCCCTTAAATTGAATAACAAAACATTGGATTTAAGGGAATAAAATTAGTTCTCTTGGAGACCTTTCTGATGAGGTAAAGAAGTGTTGAAAGAGTGAGTTTATCATTGATGCATTTGTTGGAAACATGATCATGTGGGATGAGCACAAATGAGATAGTCATGCATTGCAGTGTTGTCAGTGATGTCAGCATTATATTCTAGTATGAAGGATATTGTGTAGATCAATTTAGAAGGCCTGAACATGTTTGAGGATGATAATGAAAGGAAATTTTCTAAGAAGGTCTGATCTAGTGAAAGTGGGTTAATATAAAAATTGACTAAGTGTCAATATAGGTAAATTCTCTGTACACGCATCTGGTTTTTGGGTCTAAATTGGTCCTCTAATTAAGAGATTTATTTGCACTTCTCATATAATTTTTTTGGATGATAGAGGAAAATAATTCAATACTTTCATCTTGTTTTGGCTCCTAGAGTGGAAGTTATGAGTTACAGAAGTTTGAACTAGAATTAATAGGAATTTTCTAGTTCAGTGCATATATTTTGATGAATCTGCACTTCTCCGCGGATTGGAATCTACCTTTGTGGAGTGGTTGAAAGGTGTCAGTAGAGTGTGTATTCTAGATGGCATAGATTTTGGAGGTCCGCATGTCCAAATGTGGATGTTCAATTTGAAAAAAAAATTATTAGGTCATTATCGGTGTCATCCTAATGAGTTTTATGTTTTGTGGAGTTTAATCATGTGTTGATCTATTATGTGGGTGCTATTTTGGCCCCATGTTGACCTATTTTGAATTATTGTGAGTTTTGAATCTTGGCACGAAGAGTGTATGTATGTATATTCAATTGACAAGTTATATTTTGTATATTGCATCCAATTAGGCTAACCTAATTGATGTTGTAGATGAAGCAAATATATATGAAGGAACCTTTTTGGTATTTATGTGTGGTGAAATTTGATAAGATTTTTTGGATGTGAATTTTGTGAATATAGAGAAAATGCAGAGTAGAGTAGAGTATTAATTCAGATCAATATGAAGTATGTAAAGTCTATATTTTGAGCTTCATTAGAATTGTATTTCATGCATATGTTAGATGCAAGTGTAACTGTTCAAAACTTGTTTGTCTGTCATAATCTATTCTATCTCTTCTATCTCTCAGTGGGTAGTGAGTCCACCTATAGTGAGCACTTCCGTAATATACTATAACTAGTTATAATATATTTTGAGCAAATCCTCACCATGGTTTTTCCCATTTTAGGTTTTCCACGTAAAATATTGGTGTTCATGGGTTATGTGATGTTGTTGGTTGTTTTCATTCTTTCATTCATTACTGCAAATTGAATATGCTATGAGAAATGGATGTTTAAATATTTAAATGGTTTAAAATAATACCTATTCACCCCACTCTCAATACTCTTGGTGTTCAATAATTGGTATCAGAGCTTGATTCCTTGGAAGGAGCTTAACTGCTTGGGGAAGATCTTAGAGGTTGAGCACATAGATGTTAGAAGAATTCCTATTCCTCCAGAAGAGATTCTTGTTGTTGGGTCCATAGAAGATTGTATATTTGACATAAATGGAGAACTCAAATTTTCTCTTAAAGATCTAAAATGAATTGCAAGTGAAAATAGAGATCTGAAAGAAAATGTCAAAGAAGCAGATGAATGCATCGGAAAATTGATAGAGAAAATCAATAAATTTAGAGAAAGGCATAAGGAGGTTAGTGAGAAATTGAAGCAAGAAAATTAAACAATTATTGGTTTGAAAGTGCAAGTTGTAGATAGGAAAAGCATTGAAGAATGTTTGAATGCAATGGTGAAAAGAAAATCTGAAGAATGCACAAAACTTGAACAAGAAGTTGTGAATCCAAGATCGGATCTTGAAAAAGCAAGGAGTCATGAAGAAAAAATTAAGATGAGTTCTACAAAGCTTGATGAAATGATTAAAAATCGGAAAGGATCTAAGGACAAAGGTGGATTAGGGTTTGAGATAGGAGAAATCTCAAATACAGATCAAACTCCAAATTAGGTTGAAAATAAAATTGAAGACAAAAGGAACAATGGAAATTAGATCCATAATCAAAGGAATGAATCCAAAAGACCACCAGTTAGACAACCAAATGCACAAAGTTACACATATTTTGATGGTTTTTGTTATTCTTGCAATAGATTTGGACATAAGACTATGTAATGTAGAAGCATAACGAATCATGATATTTCATCTTTTCTCCATCAATTTGTTTGCATGCAAGAGATTTGTCCATAGAATTAGTGAATGCAAAAGTCAAATGATGAATGGTTAAATCTTTCAATGGCTATTATTATACATGCAATGGATTTTGGCATAAAGTTAATCAATGTAGATCTAAAATGAATGGAAGTAAGCTAGTTCAAAAGAATGCCATATGCTACAATTGTAATAGACCTAGACACATTTTTAAGTTTTGTAGAAGAAGAAACATGAAGAAGAACAATCCGGTAAAGAAGAATGATCCAGTACAAAAAGTTGATCCACTAGAGAAAAAGAAGGTAAGGACAAGATTTGGAGAAAGAAAGAAGAGACAAAGGTTAAATATGAGTCTGTACTAGAATCTGGTGCAATGTTTCCTCTGAAAGCTAAGTTGAGAACTTGGGCTCAAGGGGAGCTTTAATGGAAATATTTCATTTCCCCACCAAAAAAATGGTGTTGATGCTTCGACATGAGAATATGTGATGTAGATTAATGTATTTGATATATTCCAAAAGATCTCAATATAAAATATCATGATATGGAAATTTGTGGAGCATTTGAAGCTGATTGTACAAATAATTAGGGTTTTTACTAACTTTTCAATTTAAATATTCAATGAAAATTTAGGTTAAGTGGTGAAAGGGTTATAAGTGATTTCACTTAATCAAATTTTATTTGCAATTAAGTTTTAAAGATGAGAAGAGGAGATGAAGAGAAATTCAGTGCATTTAAAGCAATTGAGTGGTGGTGTGAGTGAAACCCTAGTTGAAAAGCGAAGTAAAAGGTATTTTATAGCTTTTATGTGCCCTAGTTTTTTTTAAAGTTGTTTGGAAACAATTTGAGATGGCTACTCCAAGGGTTGTTGATGTGTCTGAGTGACCCCAACCTAAATTCAAAAAACATCCTGACAAATGCACAGAATTTGATTGAGAAGGTGCCTTCTTCAGGGTTCCTTATGGATTCTTGCACACCGAGGATATGTGATCATTTGAAGCTTGGTGATGTGTGGTTAAATGAGATCACTAGTGAGGAATTTGCATTCAAGCCAGAGTATTAGAATTTGGTTGTGAATAAACTTGATGTTTGGCAAGGGTTTACTAGCTTTTTCCATGATAATGCTTGGATGATAATTGCATTAAGCCACATTCATGACAAATTTATGTAGACAGACATGCCTAGGATGATCAGAAAGGAAGTAATTAAGGAGGTTACATGTTTATGTTGAACCAGCATTATAGTACTCAAGTTAGTAAAGAATGAAGCCATGAGTGCATTGACAGTAAAGAACATCAGAAACCATCTTGTCAAGTATGCAAAAATATTGATTGGATATAAGCTTTAATTTTTAAATAGAGAGAACTATGTATCTACAAGTTCCACTAATACTAATATGAAATGGTTGAAAAGGGGGTTGATTATGACCTATGTGAGTTATTGAGGCAACAACTAATGGAGAACCTACAAAGACAAAGGATTCTAGGTAACCCTTTAAATATGTAACTTTAATCATATGTTTATTATTCTATGTCTTGAAAGAACTCCCTAGTACAAAGAGTGTGGTGTGGCTAAAAGGAAGACCTATAGCACACTAGATCAAAGAATTTTTTAGAGGTCTAGGTGATGCTAAGGCACTGGAAGATGCCTTTGTGGAATTATTTACAATATTTCAAAATAGGATGCAAGAAAGGGAGAGAATTCCTTGGAAGATGGTGTAGAAGTATAAGAATGACATTACATTCTTGGTAACAAAATATGAATGCATCGTACAAGTTGTAGGGCCGAGAACTGTATGGATTCCAAAAATGGGATATGAGGTCATTGAGGAAGAAATTGTGGGGTCCGTAGACTACATGTTGAGAAAACCTAAGGACACTTTTGAAGAGAGGTATGGAACATATGAAGAGAAATAAATGGATGTCCACTTGGATCAAATACAATCATAGATAAAGAAGACAGTGGACAAAATGACTACAACATTTGTAAAAGCAATGGGCCTCACATCAGAACAAGTTGAGGTTGCTAAGGCTCAGTTTGGTGCTCCAAGAAGCTCATCAAGTGTAAGGAGATCTGGTAGAGTAGCTACCACTCCTCCAAGTTCTCATAAGTCTTGGGCTTGAACATGGGGAAAAACGAAGAAGAAGGACCTTAATTGGTCTACAAAAGGAAAGGTGAAGCTAGTAGAAAGAAACAAAAAGTTGATATTGTGGATACTAATGAAGAGGCAAAAGTAGAGAAAGAGAAACAAGCCTTTGTGATCCACATGCAAGAGAAGATTGTTGAAGCCACCAAGAAAAGGACATCGAAAGAAAAGAAGAAGAATCTAGTAAGAGCCCAGTATCTAATGAAACTTGATGCATTATTCAGTGGGATTGTGCAAAATGAAATATTAGAGGAAACAACAACACTATATATTGAGGCTAATGAGGTGGAAACGACCACCATAGTAGAAGCCATTGTAAAATAAATTATTGTTCTTGAAGTAGATATGTGGAACATATAGAAACACTTACTTGCGGAGTTATGGAATGTTTTGATAGAGAGAAGACAAGAAGCAATACAAGAAGAGGAAAAATTGAAGGTCCATGCATTAGAGACGATAAGTGCTCCTCCTTCCGAGGAAAATAAAGCCACATTGGCTACATTTTTCAATAAGGAACTCAAAACAAAAAAAAGAGTGACAACCCTTATGGGAAGAGATCAAATTGATCTCGAGAGGCTCTGAAAGGAGTGTTGAAAAAGTGTTAGACCTCACACAAATATTGGGGATGACCCCGAAGAAAAAAGAAGAAAAAAAAGTGGAGATGCTTGCTTGAAATGAGGATGTTGAAGAATATATACAGCATGATGATGATTCTCAACATCAGCATGAGACAAAAGAAGGGAATGCACATGATAGTGTTATTTTGGATATGGAAGAAATAGTAGAGGAAAATGTTGGTGCAAAGGAGAATGTTGAAAAGGAAGCAGCTACTAGAGAAGACAATGAAAAGGAGGATAATTCTACTCTTCCTCCGGTATTTGGAATAAATGTTGAAATTTTTTAGGACCAACTGGAGACTATCCCTCCTCTAGATAACAAACATAAATCTACTAGTGAAGATAATATAGGGATGAATGATGAACAAAAGAGTGAATATGCATTTGATGATGTAAAGAATTAAGTGGAGATACTAGTTAACACTGGTGAGAAGGAGTCAAAAGAGAAAGTTGAAAAGGAGAGAGCAAAGAATACTATTAAATCTTCTAGAACCTCTAGAGATTCTCTAAAGAATCTGCTCAATATGCAACTATAGTTCTAGCCTGTTGTGTCTTCTCAACTACTAAAACTACCCATGCAACAAGGAAATGTGTACTTGTATAATATCTCGCCCCTCCAAAATCTTTAATTGGGAGATGTCTTCCATGCATCTGGCTTGAAGTAAATAATTAAGACTCATTAGAAGAATGGAGAACTGATTGAGGAGGCTGTAAAGAATCTATCGGAGGCCATACCTAATACAACCATTGCCAATTCTTTATCTAGTATGGAGAACCTAAATATTTTTATTGATTCTTTCAAGGAATATGCCTCTGGTTTAAAAAAAAAACTAGAAAAAGAGTTAGATAAGAAAAAGAATGACAAGAGGCTAATGGAGATAATAGAGAAGTGTGCCCATGCACACAAAAAATTTAAGAAAGTCTCAAGGGTGTGTAGGATTGTGTGGCAAAGGCCTTGAAGCCTTATTTCAATTTTTTATGAAGTGGCCCAAAGCCACAAAGAGCATAAAGGATGAAATGGACTCAATTGATTCTTAGATTGACAAAGCTTCCAGTACCTATGATCCAACACATGACCTAGATGGAAGCACAAGGTCACCAATAGAGGATTTACATGAGCAGTTCTTTCAAATGTAGGCTCAGAAGGAAAATATCATTATATAGTTTGGAAATCTTGGGAACCTGTTGAACTCAAAGTTTCATATCTGTTTCTAGTGCCATGGTGAGTGCTAACAAGGCTACAAATATTATTCTAGTACTATTGAGAAAATGTGTCTCAAAGGAAAATTTTATTTATATTTTATTATTGTAACTTTGGACCATTCATCATTAGGTCTTAGATTTAACAACTGATATTTTATTAGCTTGACTTTCCCTAGAAGGCAACCCTATTTTTATGAGGGTATTGTATTATGGATGTGTGTTGTGATGTATTCCAAGAGTCTGATAGTGGTCGTGTTGCCTCTAGATCTCTAGTTGGTGATACTATTGTGAGAAGATTTCTCTACAAGTATATTGCAATCTTTGCGATTTTTGAATAATATATTGGGCAACTTTTAGAGTGTGATGTTTTTCTCTCAAAAGGGTTTTTCCCACGTAAATCACTGTGTTTTGGTATGCATGATATTTATGTTTATTTTTGTTTAAGTTTATGCATCTGTTAAATATTTGTAAATTTTTTGCATTATCCTCCTCTCAAGATTAGTGTAGGAAATTTTTCTGCTATCTTAGCTTCCTTACAAGTGGTATCAAGGCCTGATCAACTTTGGTTTCAATTGTGGGTTGTTGAATTTTTTGAACTAATCTATACTTGGGTGGGAGCTTGTGTAGAAGACACTTTGTGATCTTGTTGCAAGAATTTTCAGATGGCAAGTTCATTGGGGAGAATAGAGGTGGATAATTTTTTAGAAATAATTTTGAAATGTGCAAGCTAAAGATGGAGGATCTATTGATATATCGAGATTTGTGGGATGTTGTTAATGAGAATGTTTCAATGCCTGGAGATCCTACTCAAGCTACTCAATATGATGTTATGGAAAGTAAAGACAAGGATCTAATAATATTTTTCTTGTAAAAATTTGTTTTAATCAATCTCCATGAAGAGACCTCTACATAGAAACTATGGAAGAAGCTTGGTGAGATGTATCAAGCCAAATTTTTAGTGAGCAAGGTTTTCTTGAGGAAGAAATTATATTCCTTGAGAATGGAAGACGTTGGAAAAATTACAAACCATTTGGAAGCATTCAATATGTGTTGGAAATTGAGATGTTGTCATTGATTTCAATAGAACATATAATGGAATTTTGATGTTTGTTAGTATTCAGCTGCTCTAGAAATGAAAGTTTGTTGATTTGATATTTTGGTCTAGATTATCTTGTTTAGTAAAGATATACTCAAAATATCATAACATGTCCTATCTTGATACACGTTGTATCTACTAACCTGGTTTTATCCTACTAAGTTGTATGATTGGATTTGTACAGTCACCAGTAGCATGAAAACAAAATTATACTTATATATTGGCTCTGTACGACAACTTTTTGGTCCAGATTCTATCTCAAAAAAAATATCACTACAGGACTTTATACATAGGTTTCAGACTAAAAGGTGCATTCTACTTTGGAATTTGATAATGATGTGTGAAGGCATTTGGAAGATATGAATGAAAATATTCTAATTTGTAAACTACAGTAAGCCTTCTTACAGCACATTGATGTGGGAGATTCCGCATTTTCTCATATTTGATTATCATGTCGTGTGGTGTTGAAGATAAGTAGTTTGATGTCATCTAAAGGAGAATTCATTGTGTTAATAATTTTTGGGTTACATGCTTGTTGGATTGTAGTTTTTTTTTTTTGGTTTAACTCTAGCCAACCTAATTATACATTGAGATATGTTATGAAGCATAAAGGGATGAATATTTTTTAGGGATAGTGCCGACAAAATTACTTTTGATTTGAAATTAGTTTTCTTTAATTAGGCCAACCTAATTAAAAAAAAATGGATATCTATATATATATATGTATGTATGTATGTATGTATGTATATATTCAAGACATTCAGTGGAAGAAAAAAGGAGAAAAAGATAGAATAAGGAGAAAAAGTGAGAAAGGAAGTAACTGTGAGAGTTACATGAAGGAAAAAAGAAAATGAGAAAATAGATATATTATGTATTGTTCTTCACTGGAACTAAACTCCAGCACAAGGAAGGTGCACTCTTTATTAGTTCATACCTTGGTAGTGATCCATAAAATTTTGTATCTTTGGCAGTGAGCCATAATTTTCTGTACTCCGGATATGAGCCCTTTAAGGATAGTGAGTCCATAGTGAGCCATTGTAATATTCTATATCTGGATATATTATATTGTGAGCTAATCATCACTATGGTTTTTTCCCACTTTAGGTTTTCCACGTAAAAATATTGGTGTTCATGTGTGTTGATGCATAGTCTTGATTCCATGATTTATCTTGTTGATTTAGTTTGACTTGTGATAATGTTTAAATGGATTCTATGTGAATAGTTTTATGGAATAATGATTCACCCTCCTCTCATTATTCTAGATGTTCAACAATTGGTATCAGAGCTTGGTTCCTCTGAAGAAGCCTAACAACTTGAGGAAGGTCCCATAATTTTATTACATGGAAGATAAAATATTTCTTATTCCTTAGGAAGAGATCTTTGCTGAGCATATAGGAGAAAATGAATACTTGAAGGATAGAATAAAGGAAACAAATGAGTGTATCAAAAATATGAGGAAAAGGTATGGAGAAGTCAGTGATCAATTAAAGAAAGTAGATGAAGACATTACCAAACTAAGAGAACAATTGGAATAGAAAAAAAAGATTGAATATTATCAGAAAGACGAAATTCAAAGGAAGATGGATAAATGTGTAAAGCTTAAGCAAGAAGCAGTAATTCTAAAACCAGATCTGGAAAAGGAAAAAAGACAAGGATAAATTCAAGGAAAGCACTACAATGCTTGATGAATTGATTAACTTTCAGAGACCTACTATGGAAAAAAGTGGTATAGGGTTTGAAGAAGGTACTCCTATAACCTTTTGTGGAAATATTTGATTATTAAATTTTGGTGCAGCTAAAGAGGCTTACTGAAGATATAAAAACATAGTGTTTTAGATCAACTGTAACACATTGTTAACTGAAGATTAAGCTTGAAAATCTCAAACTCACTTGATACTATTAAATGATACATATTTATCACTACTAATCATATCCTCAAATCCACAAGACCAACTCTTCATCTCTGGAGGAATGCAGAGAATTCCATCCAACCTTTATCTTTGCATTGCATTGTTAGGACACAAAACGGAACACTAAAAGCTATGAATTTGACTACAAAAGGTGTGAAGACTTGATTTTTTGGATATAAGATCTTCAAAACATGGTTATCATTATAATTTAATTGCAAGACATAATCTTGCACAACGGATGGATGTGGACCAAAAAGTCATGATACTGCCTTAGCCAAACTTTTGTAACTTATCTCATCATGAGGTACATGAACTCTGAATGATATCAAGTTATTGTAGACACATTAGTACATGAGTGTCATCCTTCACACTAGCCATATATCACCATTCTTCCTTATATTACCCTACAGGATGCCTCCACATATAGCAACTAACTTTGAAGTATGTGCATACTTGAACAATATATTTGGCATCAATGACATACCAAAATAGGGTTGACATCAATGACAATACTTATTTCCAATAGACTTGATATGCTTTGTCATTACCCATGTAGTGGGATTTCTTGGATATGTATGTTCTTTATTGACAGGTTTGAAATAGGGAGCTTTTGATTGTGTTCTATAGGTTGCATATGTTGTTGGAACGATTTTACTGATGTTGTTGATACCTTGGAGGTATGGATCATTGGATGTATTAGCATGTGTTGTGGATGCTATTTTTGATCATGTGAGTTTTTCACCTTTGGCAATAGGTTGTTTCGAGCCTTTGTTATCACTTGGATTTGATGTTTGTGTTCTTGGATTGGTGTATCTTCACTTTGGCATGTTCCTTTTCTTCCATAGGCGGCACATTGGAGGATGAGAGGATTTTTTTCTTGAGATGGTGGTCACTTTGGTTTTATTGCAGGTATCTTGATGGAGCATGATAGCATGTTGAAGATTCATGTGGTTACATGTATGTCTATGATGATGTATTTCATTGATTGATCCCTTACACAATGTATACACGTGGGAGAATGTTAGGATATGGTCTTGTAGACCATTGCATAACATGTTATATTATATGTTGTAATTAAATAATTATTTAGTTGTGATACACCTAGGAGGTGTGCTTAAGCACACTAGGTAATTATTTGGGGATCACTTTATGTTGTATTGTAACATTGTATTATTATCTAATGTGTGAAAGATATGGGATAATAATTGAATATTGGGGAATATTTAATAAATTGAAAACTTAGTACCCAATATTAAATAAGGGGTTAGTGGTGCATGGTTTTATCTTACAACTTGGTTGTATTTGTGTGATTTTGAGTCTATAAAAGCAAGCACATGTTTAGTGGTTAAGGTTGGTTGAGGGAGTGAGATATCATTATTGAATCTTTCTGAGGAGTGCATATGTGAAGCATCACATGGGATGTGTGGATTCATGCTTGGACACATGAAGGATGCATTGGAGAGGCTTGATGCTTTAGAGGTATTCATTGTAACTCTTGTAATGTTTTATTGTTTAATAATAGATGGAGTATGGATGTTTTTGGATGTTGAGTTTTTTTCTCTTGAGGGTTTTCCCAGGTATATCTTGTGTTATCTTATGGATTTTATATTTTGATCTATGCATTATGGTTACTTGCATTCATGTTTTTCTCTCATGGGGTTACGTAGGCAATGTATTAAGAATGTAGGTATGATGCATTATTTCCTAACATTGAGCACTTATAACAGAGTGGTTGACATAATAAAATCCCATAGAACAAATAAGCATTGTTAGTGTAGTGTATAAAAATGTATTCCTTTACATTTTCACACTTGTTTGGGACCTCACTGCTAAAATTGGGCTTCTTTATGCCTTATTTGGTCCTATTTTGCATCCACAAGCCTTAATTAATGCATTTTTCTGAGGATAATCCGACACATATTAATTGTCCAATCATAATTCATTGATTTATGTTTGTATGGCCCAGATTTAGTTATTGGGGACTCATACGCCACCTTGGGCATATGGGTCCAACCTAAGTTTTGGGGCCTAAACCTGAATCTGACATAGAACTTCTTTCTTGAAATATGTGTCCCAAGCTTAGCCTAATGGGACTCATATGCCCCTACTTGCATATGAGTCCCATTTAACTTAGACCTAATTCAAATTCAAATTTTTGACGGGGTTTTATTCTCCTAGGGGTAAGTACATGGAGGTGTAACACAAAAATAACTCTTAAGATGCCACTTTTTTTTTTAAATCAGAAAAGTCTGATTTGCACGAGAAAATGAAGATAGTTATACTCAAAATTTCAAGATGCAACAAGAACAAGAGTTGAAATTCTCTGAGTCTAGTTTCTAAGCTACTAATTCTTTTTGAAATTAATGAAGATTAAGGGTCCCAAAAAGGGGGGGCCCAAAACAGGTCCTGTTTTTATCAAAAAAAATAGCATAGTGTCTAAGGGCCCCCCTTTTTCATTATTTTTTTTAGAATTTAAAAAATTCTAACAATGCGAAATTAGCTAACACCATATGTAGTTTTTCCCAATTCTTTCGGATAATTTTTTTAATGAATATAATATTTTATGAATTTTTGAAGTGGACACATCCTGAAAAGCTAAAATTTGAGTGGTCTCCCGCCTAATTTTTTTGAAAACTAATCAAAAATTGATTCTTTTCTTTCATGTGTAGAATGGAGTCTAGTTTTAAAAAGTGTAATTTGTTTCAAGTTTTGATGAACGAGTAAAAATCTATCCTAAAACTAGCACTTGTTGGTTTTTGAAAAAAATGGAGGCAATAAAAAGAGAAGTTATGGATGGAAACCTTAACATAATCAAAACGTAAAAAAAATATATATTTAGATAGCTAAGAGAGAGCCTAACATCATCACGATTTTTTTTATAAACTTGTATTGAAAGATGTGCAAAAGAGATGGTTAGCATGGCCAAAAATATGTGAAAATTTGGTATCATCTTGAGAAAATCATGTCCATGGTATCAAATGGTCATCCAACCTTTTGGGTTGGATGCCCAAGGCAAAATCCAACCCTTTTGGTTGGTACTTCCCAATGCACCAAATTTGGAGAGCGCCAAATTTGGTGCTTTCCAAATGCAGTGCAACATCTGGAGAGTGCCAAATTTGGTGCTCGCCAAATAGTGATGTATTGACAAAAGACCAAATTTTCTTCTTTCTATTTGTCTCTCACTACCTCACTTCGATAAGGCTTAAAGTTTACAGTTTATCATCGATGATGGATAGTCAAGGTTTTCCCTTTCATTCTCTCTTTGTCCCCTTCCCTCTTATCCAATACTTACCCTATTCTCTCTCAACCATCTCTAGGTCTCTCCCACCCTCTATACCCTTCCTTCCCTCATTAAATTGTCTCCATCCTTTCCTCCCTACCTCTCTCTTCTTTTATCTCCCTTTGTTATTGTTTGTCACTCATTTCTCTCGATCGATGCATCTCCCTCATAGCCTCTCTCTCCCCATATCTAAGTCTCTCCCTCCTTGTCTCATAACCCACCTCTCTCCCCCCTCTATCCCTTATCTCTTTCTTCTCTCTCTCTCCCCATCTCCAAGTCTCTCCAACCTTGTCTCATTACCCACCACTCTCCCCCCTCTATCTACCATCTCATTATTATTTCTCTCATATTCCCTCTCCCTCCCCTTTCTAGGTCATCACCTCTTTATCTCCTCCTCTTTATGTCTCTCACTCCCTCCATGTGTACCTCTCCCTCCATCACTTGTCTTTCATCTACCAATACTTCCCTTTCACTCTCCCTCTCTTCTCTATCTCCCCTCTCTAGGTCTCTCCCAATCTCTCTCCCTATCTCCCTCTCTATGTTGCCTTTTGTCCTTACCCCCATCTATATTCTTTCCTCCCTACACCTCTCTTCTTTTCTCTCCCTCTATTTTTTTTTCCCATCTATCTCCTTTCTCTAGATCACTACCTCTTCCTCCCACCCTCTCTCTCTCCCTATCTCCATGACTCTCTCTCCTTCCCTCTTTACCACTCAACCTATCCCTCCTTGTCTCATTATGCACCCCTATCCCACCCTCTCTACCTTGCCTTCCCTCCTTAGGGTTTAACGCTTGAGGGTTGAGGGTTTAATTTATAAGGTCGAGGGATGAGGGTTGAGGGTTTAAGGGTTAAGGGTTTAGGGATTAGCTTTTTACGGTTGAGGTTTAAAGGGTTCAAGGTTGAGGGATTAGGTTTTAAGGCTTGAGGGTTTAAGGGTTGAGAGCTTAGGGATTTTGGCTTAAGGTATAGGGTTCAGGGATTAGGGTTGAGGGTTGAGGGTTAAGGGTTGAAGGTTGAGGGAATAGGGTTTAAGGGTTGTGGGGTGTTAACGATTTAAGGATTGAGGGTTGAGGGATTATGGTTTAAGGTATAGGGTTGATAGATTTGGTTTGAGGGTTGAGGGTTTAAGGGTTGTTTAAGGGGTGATTTTTAAGGTTTGATGGTTGAGGGAATAGGGTTTAAGGGTTGAGGGGTTAGGGTTTAAGGTATAGGCTTGAGGGATTAGGATTAAGGGTTGAGGTTAAGGGTTTAAGGGTTTAGGTTTTAAGGATTGAGGCTTGAGGGATTAGGGTTTAAGGCTTGAGGCTTGAGGGTTTAAGGTATAGGGTTGAGGCTTGAGGGATTAGGGTTGAGCATTGAGCATTGATGGATGAGGGTTTGAGGGTTGATGGTTGAGGATTGAGGATTGAGGGTCAAGGGTTTAAGGGTTGAGGGATTAGGTTGAGGGTTGAGGGTTGAAGTTTGAGGGTTGAGGGTTTAAGGGTTGAGGCTTGAGTTTTTAAGGGTTGAGGGTTGAGCGATGAGGGTTGAAGGGTTGAGGGTTGAGGGATTAAGGTTTACGAGTTGTGGGTTTATGGGTTGAGGGTTGATGGATTAGGGTTTAAGGGTTGAGGGATTATGGTTTAAGGTATAGGGTTGAGGGATTTAGTTTGAGGGTTGAGGGTTTAAGGGTTTAGGGTTTAAGGTTTGAGGCTTGATTCTTGAGGGTTTAGGGGTTGAGGGTTTAAGGGTTGAGGTTTGAGGGATTAGGGTTTGAGGGTTGAGGGTTGATGGGTTAGATTTTAAGGGTTGAGGGTTGTGGGATTAGAGTTTAAGGTATAGGCTTCGGGGATTAGGGTTGAGGGTTGAAGTTGAGGGTTTGAGGGTTTAAGGGTTTAGGTTTTAAGGATTGAGGCTTGAGGGATTAGGGTTTAAGGGTTGAGGCTTTAGGGTTTAAGGTATAGGTTTGAGGCTTGAGGGATTAGGGTTGACCATTATGGGATGAGGGTTTGAGGGTTGAGGGTTGAGGGTTCATAGTTTAAGGGTTTAAGGGTTGATGGATTAGGTTCCAAGGTATAGCATTGAGGGATTAGAGTTGAGGGTTGTTGGAATTGAGATTGTTGGCTGACATTAGATTTCCATTGATGTCAACTCATGGTATAGAAAGCATTGTATGCAGCTATAGGATAACTACATAGCTACAAGAAGTTCAAAGCGATAGGAAATTTGGGCTATAGGAACCTCACAATTTGCAGCTACAACAGTGTGCAGTTCAAGCTACATGAACCTCACAACAACATGCACTTCACAGTTCAAATAAATAAAATCAAAGTCAACGGTGGTCACTATTTAAATATGAAAAAAGACAACTTTGCAAGTTGGGTCGATGAGAGAAGAATATTTTGGCATACATGTGGCAGAAAATGTGTGGTATAATGATGACTTGGTGAATAAGTGTAGTTTTGACCGATTAACTCATTATTTATCTTGTTAGGGTTTGTGGACGCGTAGAGTTCTATTTTACGTGGTTGCAAGAGATTGAATTTGCTTCTGTCATTATTCAAATGGTGTGACAACAAAAGGATAACATGTAGATATGATAGTAAGAAGGTTATTTTTTGTTTATATCTTTAGCATAAGGTATGGTAGTTTACACCCTAAGTCGATTCTTCCATTCAAGGTAGTTCTCCATGATCAATGCATGTCAAATTTTAATCAGATTTTATAATCTTCTTTCATCTATCTGCTTGTTATATTGGTGGTCAATATGATTTGACCCAAATCAGATTTTTTATTTATTCTTTGTTGATTCTTTGCTTGGTGATGAAGTCTCTATAGTTGCGCCCCATGAAAAGATTTAATAATCTTTTTGTTTAAGTTTACATATCTCTTGTAGAGGTTGTTAAGAAGAGGGTGACACCTAGATAGATTTTTTCTATTTATTGCAATTAGAAATTAGATTTGTAGGCTACAGATTTATCTCAAAAAATTGATGCAAAAGGAATATGATAGTTGTTTGTTTAAAAATAAAGAAAAGGCATTTTTAAATTCATGGCAACCACCTTTATATATGTGCAGCAACATCAGATCTTTTAGTTTCTGAAGAAGAGCATTAAAATCTAGCAGATGGGATAACAGAAGGAAGATAAGATATCTCCAATTAAAAATCTATTGCTACAAGAATATCAAAAATTTGCAAAAACTGCCATGGGAAGGTCAAAAGGATACAAAGAAAAATTTGTAAAAATATTTGTATAAAGATTAGGGCTACAAAATTTTCTTGTGCTACAGGAATAAGATATATATACAATAGATAGTTATTCATTGTTATATGTGTTGAAAATAATTTTGTAACCTTTGAAATGTGAGAAGGTACGAGTGTGGAGAAGAGGAGATAACTCTGTAAAAATAGAGTATGCATTTCTGAGTCTTAAGTGTTTTATTTCTATAGAAGTGTGTGAAGGTATATGCTAAGTTTTTGAAGAAATGGATTGTGTTGATGCAGAGGAGATCATAGAGTGTGTTGTGAGGTTGAAAAAGAATACTTGTAGAGGTAGTGAATGATTGAAGACCAACAGTTATTTGAGGACAAGTTAAAAAAATTCTTTCAAGTGTGAAAATTGGTTTGAGTAAAACATCATTTGTAACATGATACTCAAACTATAATCATAAATCTCTTATTGTGTAATCATATGAGTGGGTGCTCAGATTATGGGTAGAAGCTCCTTTGAGTTGATGCTCATAAACTAGGAATTGGTGTTCCTTTGAGTTGTTGCCTATAAATTGTAACAAGAAACATTTTCATTGTGAGGATGGATTGGAGCAGTAGCCTCCAATAGCTATTCTCACCGAGGTTTTTTCCCTTCTTGGGTTTTTCCTTGTATATCATGTGTTTTGGATACTTTTTGTGAGTTTGTTTTAGTTTCCTTCATTTTCTCTTGGTTTGTGCTTTTAGTATAGTTTGTTACATTGCTTAGAAAGTTTAAAATTGAAGCCCATTGATTCACCCCCCCTCTTAGTGGTCTTTGTGTTCCTTCAATTGGTATCAGAGCCTTAGGTTCCCTGTTAGAAAGATTTCTCCGGCTTGGGTAGATTTTGATTTGTGAACACAATGTGTAAGCATGAATCCTCTTTTGTGAAAGTACTTATGTTTGATGGCACTAACTATGCCTTTTGGAGTAGAAGAATGGAAACCTACTTGTCCTCTCTAGATTGTGATGTGTGGTTGATTGTCAAAAATGGTTATAATTTTCCCCAAAATCCTCCAACTAACCTTTAAGCTAAAAAGGAATATGAGTACAATGCCAAGGCCAAGCATGCTATTCTTATTAGATTGTTTGATACTAAGTTTGACAAAGTTATGCACTACAAATCTGCAAAAAAAACTTGGGATAAGCTACAAAATATTTATGAAGGTGATGAGAGTGTGAAGGAAGCCAAGCTCCAAAATCTCAGAGCTCATTTTGAAGAATTGAAGATGAGGGAATATGAGAAGATTTCTGATTAATTGTTAATATTTGATGAGATTTTTAATGCTATAAGAGGACATGGAGAAGAAATTGAGGATAATATAATTGTTAATAAAGTTCTAAGGTCATTAACAACAAGACATGACAATCAATTTTCTTCCATAGAATAAGCAAGGGACTTGAAGACCTTTTCCATGGGTGAATTATTTGGTTCATTATCTACCTATGAAATGAGGACTATGAGTGTTGAACCTTCTAAGAGAGAATTTTCCTTCAACTTAGTGAAGAAAGGAAAAGAGCCAGCCAAAAATGTTTATCAAGAAGAACTTGACAATACTGAAGAAAATTTTGTCAAGAAACTAAAGAAAGGATCAGGAAAGTATAAAGACAAGCTTCCCTTCAAGTGTTTTAATTGTGGCAAGATTGGAAATTTTGTTGCTAAGTGTCCTTATGAGAATAAATAAGAAAACACTGAAGAAACTAAGAAGTTCATACCTAAGAAGTTCTCTAAATCCAAAACGAAAAACTTTCAAAAGAAGAGAAATCTTCTCATTGTTGAAATTGAAACCTCAAATGATGAAAGTGATTCAGCTAAAGACACTAGTGAAGATGAGAAAGAGGTAAATCTCTTCATGGCTCAAGAAGTTGTAAATGAAAAGAAGATTGAAAATAATGCTTAATCTAAAAATTCAAAAATAGTTGATACTGATGAGGAAGATGAAGATGATGTTGAGGTTAATCTTGAAGGAGAGTTGATTTGTGCTCTTAGTGAGTTAAACAAGTTGAAGAAAGATTATACTAAATTCAAGAACAACGTATTAAAAGAACAAGACCAATTAGAAAAGAGTATTGTCACTCTAAAGACACAGTTGGAAGAAGCTCAAAGAATAAGTGAAGTTTTGAAATTAGAAGTTGATGCAAAGCAAAAAGAATGTCATGTGTTGGAACAAAAGCTTGTAACTCTGAGGAAAGAGCTATAAATTTTTCAAGAAGAACTCAAGTTGAGAATAAAAAATGAGAGCATCACTAATGCACTAAATGATATACTTGGTAAGCAGAAAAATAACAAATATTATAGTGGTGTTGGCTATGAACATGGTGAGAGCTCTAATATGGGTGAAAAATCCAAGAAGAAGATTGTTTTCACAGCTGCAACAAGTGAAAACATTGCTGCCCCAAGAGATAGTGTTAATAATACCACAAGTAAAAAAAAAATTGTCCCAAGGGATAATTTTTCTAACCCAAAGGATAACGTTATTGTCCTACAAGTTAATAATGTTGCCCCAAGGATGAGAAGATCTATTGCTGCTATGGAAACACCTAGAAGTATTTCTCAATATAATAATTGGTACACCCCTACATTCCATGGTTATTGTTTTAAATGCAATTCTTATGGTCATAAGTTCATATAGTGCAAAATTTTGAGAAGAGAAACTCCAAATTTCATGCACAAAAATTCTTTTGCATCCTTGAGAGATTTGGATATAGTGTGTAACAATTGCAATAATCTGGGACATAGAAGTGCAGATTGTAAAAGTTTAAGTCAGACCAGTAAAAGCTTCAACTTTCCTATGTTAAATGAGAATATAGAATGCTACTATTTTCATAATTATGGACACACTTTAAAGTTTCGTAGAGCAAGATATATTAAACATGAAAAGAACGTAGTTGTTTCCCCCAAGAACAAAGATGAACAAACAGTAGCAGCAAAGAAGAATGAAACCAAGCAAGAATGGAAGGAGGTAAGTAAAGAAAAAAATTAGTTAAGCATGTTATCATAAACAACATTACACACAAAGAAGAAAATTCTATGGGTGATAGACAGAGGCTACTCTAACCACATGATTGGAGACAAGAACAAATTCAAACAGTTAGAAGATTGGAATGATGGTTCAGTTAACCTTGGGAATAACTCCTCAATCAATATAAAAGGTAAAGGAACCCTAAGAATTGATGGGGAAATACTCACAAAGGATGTATAATATGTTCAAGGGTTGAAACATAACTTACTCAATGTAAGTCAAATGTGTGACAACAGTTATAAATTTTCATTTGATTCCAAAGGATGTGAAATCGGAAAAGAGAACAATGGAAGATTAGTTGTTGAAAGCAAAAGAGCATATGGAAATGTCTACAAATTGAGAGAATGCCATGAAACTCAATGTATGATTGGACAAATGGATGAAAGTTGGTTATGGCATAGAAGGCTAGGACACATAAATTTTGACAATCTTGTCAAAGTAAGATCAAAAGGTTATGTGAAACATATGCCAAAGATAACTAAACCAACAAACATTATTTGTGATGAATGTAAAAAAGGGAAGCAAACCAAAGTGAGTTTCAAGACAAAAGAGTACTCAACCACAAGGCCACTTGAGTTATTACATAAAAATTTATGTGGCCCTACAAGGACAAGATCTATAAATGGTGACAAATATTTTGCTGGTGATTGATGACTACTTAAGGATGAGTTGGCTAACTTTCCTACAGGATAAGTCACAAGAATTTGAAAGGTTCAAGGTATTCAAAAAAATGGTTGAGAAACAAAGTCGTTTCAAGTTGAAATGTTCAAGATCAAACCATGGTGGAGAATTTACATCAAATGAATTTAAAGACTATTGTGAACAATATGGAAATAGAAGACAATATTTTGATGCTCGAACACCTCAACAAAATGGAGTTGTTGTGAGGAAGAATAGAAGTGTGAAATAAATGGAAAGAACTATTCTTAATGAGTCAAACCTACCAAATGTTTATTGGAAAGAGGTTGTTCATACAACAGTATACACACTAAATAGGGCCCAGCTAAGAGTGCACAACAAAAGGACACCTTATGAGTTATGGTATGGTAAAAAACCTCTCTCAAATACTTCAAAGTTTTTGGTAGTAAGTGTTTCATTAAGAAAGATGATGATGAGCTTGGTAGCTTTGATACAAGATGTGATAATGGAATATTCTTAGGATACTCAACTCATAGTAAAGCATATAAGTGTTTCAACAAATGCCTCAAGAGAGTAGTTGAGTGTGTACATGTGAGAATAGATGAAGATTTGTAGCAGTCAAGGAAAAGATCAGAAAGTCAGATTGAAGAACATCATGATGAAGGTGAAGAGCAATCAAAAAATGAAGATGTAATTGGAAGAACTCCAAATAAACCCCCAAGCAAGTATGTTCAGAAGTACCACTCTAAAAATAAAATTATAGGAAACAAAGATCTTGGGATACAAACTAGAAGAAGACATGCTAGAAATGATGATCAAGTCAACTTGTGTCTTCTAACTGAAATAGAACCAAAAGGTTACAATGAGGCCAACAAGAGTGAAGATTGGATAAAGGCTATGAAAGAGGAGCTACAATAGATTGAAAGAAACAAAAAATGGGATTTAGTTCCAAGGCGAACTGATAAGAACATTATGGGCACAAAATGGGTCTACAGAAAAAAAGTAAATGAAGAAGGTAAAGTGATTAGAAATAAATCTAGACTAGTATGCAAGGGATACTCTCAAATTGAGGGCATAGATTTTGAGGAAACATTTTCTCCTGTTGCAGGACTAGAGGCTATTATAATGTTCTTAGCATTCTCACAATATAAGAAGTAAAAAGTTTATCAAATGGATGTTAAGTTCGCATTCTTGAATGGTAACCTTGAGGAAGAAGTTTACATAGAACAACTTGAAGGGTTTGACTCACTTGAACAAGGAGATTATGTATGCAGATTGAGAAAAGAATTATATGGGTTAAGCAAGCACCTAGAGCATGGTACTCTAGATTGGACAACTATTTGCATCAACAAGGCTTCAAGAAAAGATGTGTTGACAAAAGTCTATACACCAAAGTGGAAGGTAATCATATGATTATCGTTGTTGTTTATGTAGATGATATCATCTTTGTTGGAAGTCATGATAATTTGTGCAAGAAGTTTGTTGATCAAATGCAACAAGAATTTGAATTGTCGATGATAGGTGAGCTATCCTACTTTCTTGGCTTGCAAATTTCACAGTTAGACAAAGGAATTTTTATTTCACAATCCAAGTATGCTAAGAACATGTTGAAAAGGTTTCAAATGGATAATTGTAAGCCTATTAGTACACTTGTGGTGACTGGATGCAAGTTGTCCAAGAATGATAATTCACTTAATGTTGATCAAACCATATTTAGATCTATGATTGGAAGTCTATTGAACCTTACTACCTCTAGGCCAGATATTGTACAAGTTGTATGTATGGTAGCTAGATTTAAGTCTTCTCCAAAACAATCTCACTTGAATGTTGTGAGAAAAAATTTCAGATATTTGCGAGGTAGTTTGACCTAGTATGGTTTATGGTATGCTAAACATGATGACTTCACATTGCAAGCTTACGCAGATGTAGATTGGGCTGGGTGCATAGATGACAGGAAGAGCACAAGTGGAGGTACTTTCTTCCTTGGTGGTAGATTGATCTCTTGGCATAGTAAAAAAAAAGAATATACTTCATTGTCTACAGCTGAAGCAGAATACATAGTTGTTGCCTCATGTTGCTCTCAAGTTCTTTGGATGAAACAAACTCTAAAAGATATTCAGGTAGAATATTCAACACCTATTTCCATTATGTGTGATAATTCTAGTGCAATCAATATCTCTAAGAATTCAGTCATGTACTCAAGAACTAAGCGCATAGCTATTAAGTATCATTTCTTGAGAGAAAAAATGAGTGAAAAAGAAGTTCAACTTGAATATGTGAATATTGGTGAGCAATTAGCTGATATCCTTACCAAACCATTGCCCAAAGAGACATTTGAGTATTTGAGAATGAGATTGGGAGTTGCATCTCCCTCTTCTAACACTAAGTTGGATCAGGAATTTTATGGTTTAGGGGGAGCTTATTCTCTTTCATCTTACATCCCTAAGTTTGTTCTACTCCAAGGGGGTAGATGTATTGAATTTGAAGTTCCAAGAGAGATGGTTCTTCATAGTGAAATGGTTGTTGCTCATGTCATACACTTTTTTTTTTTAATAGTATTTGTTGTCCATGATTATTGCTGCTCCTTACATGTTATTGTTGTCCCTCATACTAGAGCTTCATTTCTCTTTGATTGGTGCAGATTTGCATCTTCTTATGTTCATGACATGAAGAGATAATTTACAAGTAGTAATGTTCAAACAATGTCTATTCATTTTTTATGTTTCTACAAGTGCACACTTATGACAACATGGTGGTATTCAATCTGAAAGTGGTCCATGACACCCTTTGCCATTATTATCAAAGGGAGAGAAATTCTCTATTGAGGGGTAGCAGATCAACTGGATGAAAGAAAGGGTAAAACTTCAGTTGATAGTCTAAGCAATCGATTGTTTGACATCAATGCCAAAGGGGGATATTGTTGGCATTGAGATTGTTGATTGGCATTAGATTGCCATTGATTTCAACTCATGGTATATAAAGCATTGTATGAAGCTACATAATAACTACATAGCTATAGGAAGTTCACAGCGATAGGAAATTTATGCTATAGGAACCTCACAGTGTGTAGTTGAAGCTATAGGAACACGCATATCTATAGGAGCCTCACAACTATAGGCACTTCACAGTTTAAATAAATAAAATTGAAGTCAACGGTGGTCACTATTTAAATATACAAAAAGACAACTTTACAAGTTCGGTCGATGAGAGAAGAATTTTTTGGCATACACGTGGCAGAAAATGTGTGGTATAATGATGACTTGGTGAATAAGTATAGTTTTGGCTAATTAACTCATTGTTTATCTTGCTAGGGTTTGTGGATGCGTAGAGTTCTGTTTTGCACGGTTGCAAGAGATTGGATTTTCTTTTGTCATTATTTATATGGTATGCCAATAAAAGGATAACGTGCAAATATGATGACAAGGGGGTTATTTTTTTTTTGTATCTTCAACATAAGGTATGGTGGTTTAAACACTAAGTCGATTCTTCCATTCAAAGTCGTTCTCCATGATCGATGCATATCAGATTTTATAATATTCTTTCATATATTTTCTTGTTATATTGGCGGTCAATATGACTCAACCCAAATCAAATTTTTTGTTGATTCTTTGTTTATTCTTTGCTTGTTGTTGAAGTCTTTGTAGTTGCGCCCCATGAAAATAAATTATAATCTTTTTGTTTAAGTTTACATATCTCTTGCACAGGTTGTTAAGAAGAGAGTGACGCCCTAGATAGAGTTTTTATATTTATTGTAGATTATAAATTAGATTTGTAAGCTTCAGATTTAACTCGGCAAATCAATGCAAAAGGAATCTGATAGTTGTTTGTTTAAAAATAAAGAAAAGGCATTTTTAAATTCATGGCAACCACTTTAAATATGTGTAGTACCATTGAATCTTTTAGTTTCTCAAGAAGAGAATTAAAATATAGTAGATGGGATAACAAAAGGAACATAAGATATCTCCAATTAAAAATCTATTGCTATAGGAATATCATAAATCTGCAAAAATTGCCACAAGAAGGTCAGAAGGTTACTGACAAAAAGCTGCAGAAATCTTTGTTTAAAGATTAGGGCTACAAAATTTTCTTGTGCTATAGGAGTAAGATATATATATATATATAATATTTATTCATTGTTGTATGTGTTGAAAATAATGTTGTAAGCTTTGAAGTGTGAGAAGGTATGAGTGTGGAGAAGAGGAGATAACTCTGTAAAAACAGAGTATGCATTTCTAAATGTTAAGTGTTTTATTTCTATAGAAATGTGTGAAGGTATATGATATGGTTTTGAAGAAAATTATTGTGTTGATATAGAGGAGATCATAGAGTGTGTTGTGAGGTTAAAAAATAATACTTGCAGAGGTAGTGAATGATTGAAGACCAGAAGTTGTTTGAGGACAACAAGTTAACAAAATTATTTCAAGTGCAAAAATTTGTTTGAGTTACAAAACATCATTTGTAACATGATATTCAAATTATAATAACAAATATTATTGTGTAATCATCTGAGTGGGTGCTCAGATTAGGGGTAGAAGCTCCTTTGAGTTGATGCTCATAAACTAGGAATTGGTGTTCCTTTGGGTTGGTGCCCATAAATTGTAACAAGAAACATTTTCATTGTGAGGCTAGATTGGAGTAGTAGCCTCCAGCAACTATTCTCACTGAATTTTTTTTCCCATATTGGGTTTTTCCTCGTATATCATGTGTTGTGGATGTTTTCTGTGAGTTTGTTTTAGTTTCCTTCCTTTGCTCTTGGTTTATGCTTTTAGTATAGTTTGTTACATTCCTTAGAAATTTGAAAATTTTAACCTACTGATTCACCCCCCTTCTCAGTGGTTTTTGTTTTCTTTCAAGGGTTGAAGTTTGAGGGTTGAGGGTTGAGGGTTGAGTTTTTAAGGGTTGAGGGTTCAGGGATGAGGGTTGAAGGGTTGAGGGTTGAGGGTTGAGGATTGAGGTTTTAAAGGTTGCAGGTTGAGGGATTATGGTTTTAAGGGTTGAGGGTTAAGGGATTAGGATTGAGGGTCGAGGTTTTAAGGGTTGAGGGTTGAGAAATTAAGGGTATAGGGTTTAAAGGTTGAGGGTTGAGGGATAAGGGATTATGGGTTGAAGGATTAGGGTTTAAGGGCTGAGGGTTGAGGGATTATGGTCTAAGGTATAGGGTTGAGGGATTAGGGTTTAAGGGTTGACCCCTCTCTCTCCCTCTCTCTTTATATCTCTCTCCCTATTTACCTCTCCCTCCCTCCCCTCTCTCTCTCTCCCTCTCTCCCTCCCTCCCTCCTTCTATCTCTATATCTCTCACCCTCTCTATCTCCCTCTTTACCTCTACCTCCCTCCACCCTCCTCTCTCTCCCCCCTTATCCCTCTCTCTCTTTCTCCCTCTCCCTCTCTCTCCCTCCCTCGCTCTCTCTTTCTCTCTCCCAATCCCTCCCTCTATCTCTCTCTCTCTCTCTCTCTCTCTCTCTCTCTCTTGCTATCCCTCTCCCGCTCTCTCCCACTCCCACTCTCCCTCTCTATCCCCCCTCTCTCTCTCCCTCTCTCCCTCCCACTCTCCCACTCTCTCTCTCCCACTATCCATCTCTCTCCCACTCTCCCTCTCTCTCTCACTCCCTCACTCCATCTCCCCCTCTCTCCCACTCTCCCTCTCTCTCTCTCTCCCTCTCTCTGAGTGTCCCTCTCTTTCTCTCTCCTATTCTCCCTTTGTCTCTCCCTCTCCCTCTTTCCCACTCTCTCCCCTCTCTCTCTCCCTCCCCCGCTCTCTCTCATGTCAAAGTCATCATGCATCATGTTTGTTTTTGAGCTAGCATTTGTGATGTAGGTTCTTATGATTCAAGCAAGAATTCAAGTCAAGATCCACGACATTCAATCAAGAGTCAAGATCTGCATTCAATGTAGCCATTACATACAAGATTGAAGCATTTATTCCTAGGTTTTGATGAGTTGCAACATTTCATACTTGTTCATTCATCATTCCTTCATTCTATTTCATTTCATTTCAAAGTTTGATTACCAAAATGAGGATTGACCAAGGCAAACCCCTATCCACTTAAAAAAACAACATTTTTCCCTCCATTTGATGTGTGATTGCAGATCTAAGTGATTTAGGTTGAACATCCATTGAAGAGTAAGATTGGAGAAAAAATTTCAAGTTGTCAAAGTTGTCATCTACATTGCAAGATCACGTAAAGTCACCTATAGGTTGCAATTCAGTGTTTCAAACTCAGAAGTTTGACAAGAGAGAAGCTATAGGAGAACACTAGAGGATATCATAGTTTTAGATCAACCCTGATACTAGGACTAAATCGCCACTTGTGGCTTATGAATCCTAGTATACCTAATTTCAAACATTTCTAGTAGATCTTGAGTTGTCAATTCCAAATTCTAGTTTCTGTCAAAAACCCTAATCTGGGACTAAATTGCCCCTACTGGCATATGATTCCCAGTGTGCATTAAAGATCAATGTTTCTAAGATTTCATACCCTCATTCAAGCCTCTTCAATTTCTAGGTGCACCTTTGTACTTTCTCAGTTTACTATTCTGATTTGAGTTCATTTCTAGGTCATTTATTTAAGTTTTGCATATCATTTACATTTCTTGTCTTTCCAATCCCTTTCTTGGTGGTGAACCCCATTTTTAGTCTTTAATCACACCCCTATGACACCTTATTGCAAATCTCTTTCCCTCATTTTCATCCCTAGATTGAGATCTGTAAGGTTTCCTTGACTGAAACTTGTAGGAAAATTATTGTTCTATCTCCCAAAACATAGGATGATATTTTTTGATGTTTCAATTATGCTTAAGAATTGAATTGAAAGAACTTGGTCTTATGCACTTAGAATAGATTGGGTGTAACACTCACATTGTATACAAAAAACATGCATTAACATTCATAAATACTATAAATTGAAAGCCCAAATATTCAGTTACAAACATTTACATTGCATACAATAGGTTGGCATTCCCAAGCATAAAGAATATAAATGAAAACCCAATAGGTTGAGCACTTACAATAGAGTGGGCGATACAATTACTCGATCTTATGCACTTAAAGAAGATTGGGTGCAACAATCACATTGTATACAACAAAAATGCATTGTCAATCATAAATAGTATAGGTTTGAAACCTAGAGTGGGTGATACAATCACTCGATCTTATGCATTTAAAGAAGATTGGGTGCAACAATCACATTGTATACAACAAAAATGCATTGTCAATCATAAATAGTATAGGTTGAAACCCATATATTGAGTTACAGGTGAGTGGGTGACACATTTACATTGCATGCAATAGATTGGCATTCCCAGACATAAAGAATATAAATGAAAACCCAATTGGTTGAGCACTTACAATATAGTGGGTGACACAATAACATCCTATAGAATATATAAGCATTGCTAGGCATTAAGAATTGAACATAGACTTGATCTTATGCACTTAGAGTAGACTAGGTGAGACAATCACATTGTATACAAAAAATATGTATTGACATTCATAAATAGTATAAGTTGAAACCCCAAGATATTGAGTTGTAGGTCAGTATGACAAACATTTACATCATATACAACAAATTGGTATTCCTAGGCATACAAAATATAAATGAAAACCCAATAGGTTGAGCACTTATAGCGGAGTGGGTGACATAATAACATCATAGAAAACATAAAGACATTGGTAGGCATTAAGAATTGAACTAAAAGCACATTATCTTATGCACTTAGAGAAAATTGGGTGTAACTATCACATTGTATACAACATAAATGCATTGACATTCATAAACAATTTCAGTTGAAACCCCAAATATTGAGTTGCAAGTGATTGTGATGAACATTTACATCACATACAACATATTAGCATTCTTAAGAATACAAAATATAAATGAAAAACTCAATATAAACATTATTAGGTTGAAACCCCAAATATTGAGTTACAAGTTTGTGAAAATCATTTGCATAGCATACAACAAATTGACATGTGTATAGCATAAAGAATGAATAGTAGTAGAATACTTGAAACTTTATAATGTGATGTTATTGTTGCTTCTACTATTTCTGCCATTGCCTCCAAGATAATATTGATATAAATATCAAAGTGAGGTGTGCTAAATAGAAATTGGTAAAGATTGAGCAATGCATTTTTGAATTTGTAAATCTCTTTATATGTTCAATGTTGGTTTGGCATGGAGTTTTTAATTTTTGTGCTGCTTTTCAAATTTGAAAATTTGTTTTGGTGCCTTCAATTGCAGAGTTTGTATGTATTTATAGTGTGCAATCCTTGTTTGCTTCCCATGCAATTTTGGTGACCTTAAACAATTTTTTTGGTGGTTGTAGGTGGAAAATGAGAAGAAGGCATCGATAGTTGTGCGATGGAATTTGATTGATGGGACACATGTGAATGATTGATTTTCCTTGAGTATTGTGTTGCTAGGAAACTGGGATAGGGGAGTGAGTTCAATTGGATTTGGTGATGGGATGGTCTTGGTTCATAGATGTTCACATGGAATCAACTCCTTCAAAATAGTAATGGTGATGTAATGCAGTGGGTGATATGTAAAGAGAGTATGGGTTATACTATTTTTATATTTTGAATGCATGATTTCATGATACAAGTCATAGAAAAGCAACTTGGATTGTATGTTGATGGTGTTAGATGGGTTTTGAATATTCTCTGATTTGTAAGATTGTGAATAATTATTTATTTTTAGGACAAATATAAAATATTTACATAACAATTTTTATATGTACAATGATTGAACACACTTCATTTAATTTATGGATAAAAACTGTTTTACAATTAAATATTAAAGTGTTGCACTCTAAAACCACGAGGACTACTTTTATCCCCACTATTAAACCCCACTCCACTATCGGAACCTCTCCCCTAACTTTGATATCCTTTTAAAATTTTGGAGATATACCTATTCACCACCTATATTTTAAATATCAAATAGAGAGTGGCCCACAAAGTGATTCATCAGTTATTGCATACGTAATCTTGGCAGTTATTGTAGACCTAATCATGGTGTACGTGTCCTTTGAAGATTTGAAAAGATCTTGAATCTATATTTTTTAAAGTGAGGCACACTGTTGGTGTCATATTGATTATTGTGTACAGAAGTGACTGCTACATCTCTGTAAGAGCATTTTTCCATAATGTACAGCCACACTTCAGCTACGGTACTTCAAAAATGTCTCGTCAAGTTGTTTTAAGTGGTTTTCTATATTTTTAGAGGTTCAATATTGTTTGAATGAATGAATGAAATATTTTAATGACATCCACGAGACTAAATAGTCTATGGGACCGAGACAAACAACTTAATTTGTTTTCAAGCTCTTTTCCAAGTCGAACCTCATGCTATTGATTTTTACTAGAAGATTGCCCATCGCATATTGTCCACCCCCAAATTTTTTGTGAACTGATTGCAGATATCTTCATAAGCTGTGCATTCCATGACGAAGTGTCATTCCATTTCCACCGCCCCCTTATTACAGAATATGCGCGTTCTTTCTTCCCAAGCCTCTTTAGGTATCTTCCACCTACCAGTCTCGCATCTAAGATGGTGCAATCCCATTCTCAATTGTGCAACTAACAACCTCGCCTTCCCTTTAATAGGTGCACCTAAATAGGTTTTTTCCCCATGATCCTTTGTTGGGTTAAACTCTTTGATGTAATATGTTTTTTTTTGCCCAATCTGATTTGACCACATGGCAGTCCTAAATTTTTCCCTCACATAGTTTTTTATTTCACTATTGGTGCCAGGACATTCATACAGTTTGATGTCCCACTTGTTCAACCACTTGTTGTTCTGCTTCATCCATGTTTTATTTATTCGATCTAATGTCTCATCCATAACCGTTTTGGTCCATCGGTGATTATCCATGTTTTCGGCCTTCTTTAGATAACCAATCAACCGGGCTATCATTGATGCTTCCAAAGGAAAAGCCACCACTTCAACTAAAAGAATCTCATAAGGGATTGTGGCTTTAACTTTGAGATTGCTTGTTATTAGGTGTTTCTGGATTCTTTCTAGTTGTCTCCAACTGCTCTTTGACGTATTGTTTCCCCACACTTCACACCCATAGAGTAAAACCGGGGTGACAAGTAAACCAAAAAGGGTTTTTTTGGTTTTCCAATCCCAAAGTTCACCTTTTCTACATCTATTTTGAAGCAAGTAAGAAGCTTTCTAACCTCCCTGTATCCTTTTCGTTCTGCAAGTTTCCCAGTTGAGCTTATTGTGAAAATCAATCCCAAGATATTTGTATTCTTTCACTATATCAAGCAGGTTGCCTTCAAAAAGAAAGGTATGATGTTTATCTTTTCTATTCAAAGAGAAAATCATGATTTTGGTCTTGGAGGTGTTCACTTGCATCCCAACTTCCTGACAAAAGTGTTCTAAAGCTTTCAAATGTTCCCTTAACCCATGAGCAGTTTTAGAGATTAAAATAAGATCGTCAGCATATAGAAGTAATTTCACTACGTACTCAACCAACTGAATACCATCCCCACCTTCCATGTTTAATCAAGCTTCCAACTTATCAATGTATAACCCAAAAAGCGTGGGAGATAAAGGGCAGCCCTATTTTACTCCAATATCACTGCCAAAACATTCTGACATACCATCACTTGTTCTGATTTTAACACTAACCTTCTCATATAACCTATGAACCACAGCTCTATACACATTGGGAATGCCTAGTTCTTCCATCCTATTCCATAGTTTGTCCCTAGGCACCGTGTCAAAAGCTTTTTTAAAGTCAACAAAGCAACAGAAAGCTTCTTCGCCCTGAGTATCCCAAATTTTCTCAATCAAGTGTCTAAGGGTGATGCAGTGATCAATGGTAGAGTGTCTGAACCTAAAGCCTGCCTGCCCCTTTGCCCTGTTGCCCTCATTTTCTGCCCAATTGTTGATCCTACACTCAATCATGCTCCCAAAGAGTTTGTCAAAGACAGGATTGACCATAATTGTGCAGTAATTAGATGGGTTATTGATATCACCACTTTTAAATAGAGGGATGACTACACTGGTAGTCCACTCCATAGGAAAACCTTCCCGATTAACATTGTTGAAAATTCTTTTTATGTGAGGAGCAAAAGTTTCAATCCCCCATTTTATAAATTCAGCCTGTAGCCCATCTATGTCCTGTGCTTTACCACTTGCTAAGTTTTGTATACCTTGTTTAATATCATCCACATCGAATAGCTTCATTGAGGTGTTAACAACTAGAGGGTAGTCTTTCTCATGGACCCGCTCATAGAGAAGTCTAGCATACTCTAACCATTGGACATCTGTAATATTGTTTTCCAACTTCTTTTTCTTTTGCTGCAGTTCCCTCCAAAAGCCTTTAGGATTATATTTTCCAAGAGAGATTAGCTCCTTCCTTCTTTCATTTACATACTCTGCTTTTTTGGACTGCACTAATTTTTATATTTTTTCTTATACTCTTTATCCATTCCACTCCCCTTTAGCGATCTCTTGACTGCCTTACATTCTTCATCATACCACAGATTTGCCAAACATTACACTTCTTCGATCGGTATTAACCTCACACTGTAAAACTAAACATGTTTTCAATACAACCAAGGAAAAGGCCTTTGATAGAGATGTGATTTGACGTTCTTGATATTTTCAATTCAATATAAGAAGTTCTTTCCTATTCAGCCAAGAGTCTTAAAACTGGCGGCAGCATCTCCTCCAACACCAGGTCTGCAACTAGAATCCGTAATGAATCTTGGCTGTCAGTCAAGTAGTCAATCATTTCTTATATGTAGACGATGGTTTGAACCCTGTTTATGGTGACTACTAATTAAAACCAGAAATTAACTAACTGAAACTCCTATTCTAATGAAGCCAATAAAAATTGTACACCCGACTGGTTGGCCCTATTAAACCTGGGGTTAGATAAGAGTGGCGAACAGGGAAACATCATTGATGAGGTTAATACACGGGTGTACAACTTTTGGGTATGTTATTCTCTGGACTTGTTAATTTACTAGTTTGAAGACAGAAGCCTGATAATGCCTATTCAGGGAGAAGAAACGATGCCTCTTCTGCACGCAGTAATCGTGTCATTGCCTGCACCAGGCCATGTCAATCCAATGATGAACCTTGCGAAGCTGCTGGCTATGCGAGGATTTTTCATCACTTTTGTTACTACTGAATGGATGGACCAGCGCCTCTTAAAAGCAGCTTCCAAAGATGCAGTTGCATGTGACCGTGAGATTCAAGAAAGGGGCTTCAAATTTCGGTTTTTAACTATCCCAGACGGCTTACCGCCGGAACATGGCCGAACTTCTGACCCTGGTGAGCTTTTGCTTGCGCTGTAAAAATTGGGGCCTACTTTGCAAAGTGTGTTAACTGCAACAGATAAATCTGTACCGCAAATCACTTGCATTGTTTCGGATAGCTTTTTATCCTGCACAGCAGAGGTAGCTAAAATTTTTGGGGTGCCAGAGTTCTCTTCTGGACTACTTATAGTGCATATGCCATTATTCAGACAAAGGTGCTTCTATTATAATCACATACGTATTTTGTGTTATTTTCTCGTGCACTCTGGGTGTTGAAAGGAAATTAAATTTTAAATATATCGTATTTTAGATAAGAAATTTGAGCTATCTAGAACTTAGTCTAACAGTATAGATTCTTTTATGGAAGATCCATAGTGTTTATTTTTTTCTCACCCAGTTCTTGTGTTTGCTGCTTGTACATCCCACAGTAGTGCTTTGATCTCACCGTTCTATAAACCAATTGAAAGAGCAGAAAAAACACCTAAGGCATTTAATTTTCAGCAAAATAAATAACCTGCAGCACGTTCCGAGCCGACTGAAAGCTAATCGTAAATAAAAGGAAAAACATAAGCAAAAATAAAAAGCCCTAAAAGAAAACTACCCGATCAGCATTTAACTGCTATTTGAAAAGGGGAAACTCCCTAAACACGATCTAGATCAATTAATTAAAAGCGATTAAATATTAATCAACTTAGATTGAATTGTAGTTATTAGAATGTCAATTATAAAATATAATATTATTATAAATAATAATGAATGAAGAGAGATTGCTTAGCTTTGTGGGTAAAAACAAGTTGTTTGTGGAAGACAATGAAGTTTGTTTATTTTGGAATCTAAAAATTTGTGTATGAATTACAATAAGAATATTTTTCCTTGTTCTTTGTTTAGTCAGCTTCACTATTCTAGATCAGATTTATTATCACAATTCTATTCTATAATCTAGACCATATAAACTCTACTATCTTATGTCCTTCCCCATTGTCACTTTCACTATCATTCTCATCTTTCCTTACAACATGCTCTTTGTCTCCCAATATCTTTTCAAAAACTTTCTTGTTGCTCGTGTCTATTTTTTTCTTCTCAAAAAACTCATTTTTCCATTTTTTCTAAAACTTAATGTTCTAAAACTTTGTGACCTAGATTCTATTCCAATTGTATGTACTCTTTTTTTCTGTTTTGTCAAAATTTACCCTTGTTTTGGCACCTTCCCCTCTTCTCAAAATCTATCATCTTTCCCATGCACATTCTTTTCCTTCATTTTGCCATTGTACCTTAAATGCTATACAAAGCCTAGGACAATTTAAATTTCAACTACAGACTACATATGAATGTTTGGGCATCAAGTTGAAACATAGTCAATGAGGTTTTCAATTTGAATCAGCCTCCTTATTTAAATTTCAACTCTAGACTACATATGAATGTTTGGGCATCAAGTTGAAACATAGTCAATGAGGTTTTCAATTTGAATCAGCCTCCTTATTTAAATTTCAACTCCAGACTACATATGAATGTTTGGGCATCAAGTTGAAACATAGTCAATGAGGTTTTCAATTTGAATCAGCCTCCTTTCAAATTGCAGCTGAAGCACCCAATATAGACTCCACGAAATGTCTACGAATTAATAGAACAAACTTACTGCATCAAACTATTGACCCCTCTCCCCTAAAACTGTTATATATTTAAATTTTTTATTTTAAAAATTAACCTATATAATTATATTGTATAATTTTTTATTTAAAAATTAATATATATATAAATCTGTTTCTTATACACTTCTAAATATTTTTTTTCTATCATATTGACTTGTCATTGCAATTTCGTTTGTGTTCTCATCACATACATTTACAGTAGCATTGTAAGTTTATAATAAAAGAATAAACAGTAACAGTTTTTTTTTCAATTTATATGTTTTTTTAATATATTGAACAAGATTAATTTTTAAAAAAAGGAAAAGAAATTGCGCAGAGAAAGAGAAATCATTAGTGTCACAAAGACACTGAAACAACAGCCTACAATAACACCACTTTACTAACAAGAACTGAACTAAGAAATAAAAACAGCAACATACATTAATATACATGTTTGATGCATTTTGAGATAACATTTATTTTATTTAAGGTGAATGCATTAGTTTCAGTATTTAAAAGAGTTGTATGTCTTATGTGAGACACAGATTAATATTCATGTTTGATGCATTCTGGATAACCTTTCTTTTCTTTAGGGTGAATCATTAGTTTCAGTATTTAAAACAGTTGTTCTAACGTAAAAACAGAGCAAACCAGGGTGCATGCACAGTTAACTTTAGTATCATTGATGTTCATGCCATTTAACAGATTAAAAATCAGCATAGACATTTACAATTAAATAGAGCAATCTGTTACACTTACCATTATGAGAGAAGGTGATTTTATGTTTTAAAGACATGACCATTCTAATTTTTCACAATTGCTGTAATATTAATATTTCTGAATTCATTGTGTATATTTTTTTTCAATATTTTTAATCACATTTATATTGATAAAAAATCTTTGTATTAATACTCTTTAACTTTTTCACCTTCTTTCATGTTTTCTTTCCTGACAAATATATAAGATGAAGCCCTATGATCATTTTCATTTCACGTACTTTCAGGTCATGATCTTTTCTAATATTGTTTTGCGTTCTCATTGTAGAGGAGGACTTGAAATCCAGAGATAAACTAATTACATGTCTTCCTGGAAAACTCCCACCTATCAGGCCAACCGATTTACCCTCCTTCTACAGAGAACAACACATCTCTGAGACCATGTACAGTGCCTTACTCTACGAGTCTCGCTTCCAAAACATAGCCGATTACATACTAGTAAACACTTATGATGAGCTGGAAGGAGGTAAAGAGGCACAGACGGGTCTCAGAATTAATGGATGCCCTGCTTTGGCAGTAGGCCCTGTGTATCTTCCAAATTTCTTACAAGGTATGAATTCTATGTACAGCATTTGGGAAGAGGATAAAACCTGCCTCCAATGGCTAGACGCCCAAGCGCAGGGGTCTCTGTTATACGTTTCCTTTGGTAGCATGGCTGTAAAATCTGAAAAGCAATTGCATGAATTGGCTCTTGGACTAGAGGCTTGTGGATACCCCTTCTTGTGGGTTCGCAGATCAGATATGGCACAAGGCAAACCCGTGGATTTACCAGAGGGCTTCATCGATCGAACCAAGGATCGAGCCTTGATTGTTAATTGGACGAACCAATTGGAGGTAAGGAGTTTTTTTGTGTTATTATTTTCCCTACATAAAAGCTATTAAATTCCACAATACAAAGCCAACTGTATTTTCTATAAAGGTAGAGTTATCTCATTTCATGATTTAAAGCATGTTAGATTTGAATCAATGGCGTATAAAACAGTTAAAAAATAACGGCCTCATTGTAATCACATCATTTTGGCTATTATATTATATTGAATCTTTTAATAAAAAAATTAATTACAAGAAAATTGAAAAATAGTAAGAAAAAAGTACATATTTATATTTGAAAAAAATAAAAATAAAATAAAATAATGTTGTTTGAGCAAATTATCAATTATAGAAAAAGATCATACAAATTTAAATATGCATTGATCATGTATGCCCAAGAAGCTACAACCATTAAGCATGTAGTGAATATTTGCCTTCAATCTCCCCTTGAAGGACCAATGGGGGTGAGTTCTCATTGGTGTCTCAAAGCTACAAAAAGGTTTTTGGGAAGAGCACTCGTGAAGATGTTAGCTATTTGTTCGAATGTAAGACAAAATTTAGTTCCATTTGTCCATCTTGACCCAAATCTCAAATGAAAAAATGCTAAAGCTCTGTGTTTTGATGTAGCATGAAACACATGATTTTTTGTTATTAAAACAATGCTATGATTGTCACAATAAATAGTTGTTGGATGTTCTTATAACAAATGTAGATCGGCAAAATGCGATGTCTGGCCTGAGCGGGAGATCTCAAATTTCAAACAGCGATGGAGGCTTGGGCGCGAATGTGTTTGGGGTCGGAGTGCTTGGCCTGGGTTCTTCTGATGGAGGTATGGCCGGTGGGGGCCCTTGCCCTTTGTCTTCAGTGGATGTTGTGCGAGCTCCCTCTCTTGGCGACATGCATGCTCCCTCTCCGTCTACTACTATTGTGGCAGACTATGTTCCTGGGTCGGTTCCTCCTATTGGGGGTTCTTCTAACTCTGTGAAATCTTTTTCGGAGGCTGCTAAGGTGGGTGCTTGGCCCCTTGCTCAGGCTCGTCGACCTTTGTCCTGTGCCCGAGATTTTCCTGTGGTGGTCTGTGGTTCTGAGGTGGTTGAGAACAAGGTTTATTATTTGGTGCAAGGAGTGGTTTGCAGGTTTAATGGCCTGTGGCCTTCCCTCCCCAATCTCCATACTTGGGTGTCTAACTCTTGGAAGTCGTTGGTATCTAGAGAGATCGAGCTCTACCCTAATGTTAGGGTTTTTTTTATTGCTATCTTTGCTTCCACTGCTGAGAGAAGTTGTGTGTTGGACAAGGGGTGGATGTGGGGTATTCATTCTCTATCCATTAGGCCTTGGTCTCGCTTGTTCAATCCCCTTACAGAGCCATTGAACACCAAACCAGTCTGGGTCTGTTTGTCGTATCTCCCTCTCCAGTTTTGGGAGGAATCTTGTTATGGAGCAATTGGCAACACCATTGGACGCTTCTTAATGGTGGACTCTACAACTAGGGAGCTAGGGCATACTACGGTAGCTCGGTTGCTGGTCGATTTGGACATCTCCAAACCTCTCCATGGTGATGTGGTCTTGCTAGTGGAGGACAAACCTTGGAAGCAGCTCTTGGACTATGAGGGTCTCCCATTTCGGTGTAGGATTTACTTTTCGGTGGGTCACTTGGCCTTGGGTTGCCCTCTTGCCTGCCGCAAGGGCGCTGAGACTTGGTGGAAGAATACTCTCTTAGGCCATCTCACTGTGGGTTCTCCTCCTTCGAGAGTTCCTTCAGTTAGTTCCTCTTTGGAGGCTGACCCTCTTGTGACGACCTAGGTTCCTCTTTCGGCTTTCCCCTCTACGAAGCCTTCTACTATTTATGTTCCCTCATAACCTTCTGTTGACATTGTTCTATCAGAACCTGCACATCCTACATTGATCGACTATGTTGGACCTTTGTTTGCTCCTATCTTCATTGCTTCGTTGTCGGCTCCCTCGCTGAGTGGTGGCTCCTCTCTCGGGGTGGTTGTTGTGGATCCACTCCCCTTGCCTCGCTTGCTAGTTCTATATTCTGAGTCTTCCTGGTCGATTGTGTTGTGGGAGAAGAAGGATCTCCCCAAATCTGTTGCCTCTTCACGGCCTCAGGTTTGGCGAGTCAGTTTGGACCCCCCTGGTTCAGGGGTTGTCTAATTTTTTGGGTTGTTCTATACCTGTCGGTCACCTATTTTTGTTTGTTCTTCTAGTTCAAGTTTTGTTTGAACTATGCTTTCCTTTGGCCCTTTGGGATTTCTGTGTAAAGGGTACAACACCCTGTAAATGCTGCTTATCTTATCAAAAGCAAATGTAGATCAACCAAGATTTATCTAATCCATATAGCTTAAAAACTTATTATTGTGATAATAATATATTTTATTTCAACTAAAGAAAGATTTATAGTTGGCTTGTTTCTTATTGCTTCAAGATACAATTCTAGATCCAAGTAAGAAAACATAGCCAAATGTTGATTTTCTATCATTTACTAAACTGGTCCAATTAGAGTTTGTGTAACCAAGTAGCTCACTTTTTTCAAAGAAAGAATAATGAATACAAAAAATTGTATACCCACTCATATCTTAATATTTTTTTGGCAGCATGCAAATGAGACTTATGTGGATCCTACATGAAAAGAGAGATATACCTCACAACATGCATAATATTAGGTGTAGTTGTAGTAAAATACATGAGGCTCCTAAATAAACTTTTGTACAAAGACATAGCATCCAAGAGCTTGCATCTTCCTCAATCAATTTCTCACTAAGAGTTAAAGGAGTTACAATTGCTATGCCTGTCTTCACGATAACATTTTTCAATAAATATTCTATATACACGGTTTGAGAAATAAATCAAAGCAAAGAAGTAGAGAGGTTAGCAAAAGGGAAGGAAACAAGAAAGTGATTAATTTGGTAGATGACCTATTGGGCCATAGATTATCATGCATTCTTCACAAGCTAAATGATAGATGGGATGGATACAATATTTTGAGGAATGCTTATGTTTGCAATATGAGTAGAGTTTAAAGGAAATATTAAGTACTTGGATCCCCATAGTGTTAGTAGTAAATATAATCTATTTGCAAGCCAAGTATAATAGTGATACCTTTGAGGGATTAGCAAGTGCACATGAGGTGGTAGGACTATTGGGGGATATTTCAAATTACCAATCTAAATTAGAGATCTAACTAAAAGGTAAGTTGAAATCTTTTGAATCACTTTAAGAGGTATTTATGCCTAAGATTTTGGACAATAATAGAGTTGTCCAATATTTTGAACAATCAAAGAATGATTTCACACAATTTTTTCGCCTCTATGTTCTTTCATATGTGCCAATGGGGAACTAGATTCAACCTTATTGAATAATAACATGGATATATTAATAAGGTTAGAATGAAATTTGGAAAATTTCAATAAGGAAGCAATGGCTATCTTAGATGCAAAATACACAACATGTGTGAATAAGGTATTCAAAGTTCTTGAATTCAAATGGCCTTAAAAGGATACCTATGCTTCATGGGTTGAAAAGTATCAAGATTAAATCATCTTGCCAAGTCAACGTGGTCATCAAATTTTGTCTTCATGAAGCTCTCTAGGATTACACATAGCTGCAGAGGTGTCCTATTTTATCTTCATTAACAATTCAAATCAATTGGTTTCTTCAACAAATTCAAGGTTACTCTTTTTGTCCTTACTGTGAAAGGAATTTATTTTCTTACCATGTTGCATGACTTGGTTACAAAAAAAAATTTGGTTCTTTTGTGAAAAGTGTCAATTTTTCTCCTTGAGCCTATATGCCTATCTTGTTCTATTTAAGAGGATATTTTATTTTTGTCAAGTGTCAAGTAATTATAAATTGAGTTAAGTCTTTCAGTCTGTAAAGTGTTGTTAGGGTTTTGTGTCAAGGTCTATAATATTTTTCTGTAACAACAATGTATTTTTTATCAAGGCATACATGATTGCATGCTTTCAGTATGTCATCCTCTCTAGCTTTGCAAAACAATATTTTTCATGAATAAAATAATCAAGCATTATTGAGTTCTTCAATACAATTTTCTTACATTGTGTACTTTTATTGATAGCTTTTGTTCAATGAATGAAATAATTTCTTTCATTAAAATACGGAAGATATTGTGATTACAAATGGATTATTAAGTAGGATCATGCTATAAGCCTTTAGTTGGCCTTGTTATTATAAGGTAACTAACTTGTTGACCATCAAAATATGTTTAAATTGATATGAGGAAGATTTTATAATATTCTAGAACTTTGTAACCCTAGATAGGTATCACTCAAATTAGAATAACATTTGCCAATCCTAGAATAAATCTACAATGATAAATCTCAAGCCACTTGTAATTTATCGATAATTATTGTTGTATCTCATACAAGGCTTTGAATATTTGCAAGGATACTAGAAGTTGTAATATTTTATTGTATGAATCTTTTATTGTATGAGAAGTAATATGCTAGATATCATTTCCAACTGTAGTTAAAATATTTAAATGATATCATAAGGGAAACCCACCTAGGTTTTGCAGAGCCTAAAGTGTAGAGGAAACTAATCTTGATATAAATTTCCCATTCATTGGCCAATTTCCTAATATTGTTGATCTTAAGACATGGCTAATCTTTACAGGTTATTGAGGAATCAGTTGGAAACAACAACACTAGTAAAGGATATTTTTTTAATAGATTTAATACATCTTATCTTTTTCATAAATATTTTAATTGTGGCTTACTAATCTCCTAAAATCACATCTATGTTCAAATAAATAAGTTATATTCAATTGTACCAATTACCATATCTATGCAAAAAAAAACTAAAGGCCACATGAAATAGATATATTAAACACTATAAATCATTTAAATATTAAAAGTATCCTATTAGCCATGACAAGGACTTTTACTTTTGCTAGCTTTTATGTTTTTATTAACAAAAATCATCAAACCATTGTAAACCATAAATATGTTTAAAATTAAGTTTCATGTGGTTGTAGGTGCTTTCCCACCCTTCCATGGGAGGATTTCTTACACATAATGGGTGGAACTCTACTATGGAGGCAATCAGTTTTGGAGTTCCTATGATTGGATGGCCCTATTTTTCTGATCAATTTATTAATTGTAGATTTGTCAAATATGTATGGAACATTGGCTTGGATTTTGAAGGTGTTGATTCAAATGAATACAAAATGGTGAGGAAAGAGGTGGTGGAGAGTACAATTAAAATTTTGATGGAAGGTTGTGTGGGAAAGAAATTGCAAGAAAATATTGTGAAGCTAAAGGAAGCTTCAATGAATGCAGTGATGGAAGGAGGTACTTCTCATGCAAACTTGAACACCTTTGTAGAAGACATGCTAAAATTGGCTAAATCCAAGGTGCAAGATTATTGAAACAATGTCATTTATCTTGTGCATTAAATAATTTTTGATAACTCAATATTTTCAATACAATAATACACCCATTATTAAATTATTTAAAGTTGGGGACTTTTCAAATTGACATTAATATGAATGCTCTTTTATTTCAAATGAACTACTTTTTGTTTTTATTTATACATCTTTAGTTTGTTACATTAGTGTAGAGAAATAAATTGCATGTTTTGTAACTCTATTCATTCATTTTACATAATCTTGTGTGGATGTGGTTAATATATAATCTTAATTTCTATTTTTAATATATTAACTAATCTTAATCTTAAATTATTAATTTGACATGTTTTTCTATCCCTAGAGATTAGGACAACCCTATTCCTTGGGGTTTTTCTTTCCTTAGACTAAGTCACCTTAATGATTTTATCCCTTAGATAGAACAATGCTCATGGTCTAATAACCCAATTTTTAATTTCAAATCTCTTGCTTCTTTGAACCAAAATATTTAAAATATGATTCTTATTTCTTGTCTTACATGCTAAGGTTGCCAACTTGTGTTCTTAGAAATTATATATAAAAACATCATTTTAGGCCATTTTGATCATCACTTAATATAAAAAAAAATGTATTTAGCATATTACTCATTATTAAGTCTTATATAATTCTTAGTTACATCTACATATTGCATATATAATTTTTTCATCTATATTTAATCAATTGTGTTTGTTACATTTTCTATGGGGCCTAACTATATTAACAAAGTCAACAAACTTTCCGTTATCTATATTAGGACCCTATAGGTGTCTTTGAACACCACTAATTTGTTAAACACAAGAAACCAAGTTCTACAAGATTTTAGGATGAAATTTAGAAGTAAAGAGCTATATGAGAGAAACGTGTCCAAGAACACAACCACCTCATCATATACTTAGGAATTTTGTAACACCTCTATGTAGACATCTTGATCATTGTCTTAGTAACAAATTTTATTTTACATTTATTTATCATAACATTTAAGTTAGTCAGAGTTTAAAAATTTTCCATAAACCATATAATATCTCTAATGGGTGAGTGCAAGCTAATGAGAGCTAAAAATAACACAAAAGGATAATTTTTTTTCCTAAAAATTAAAGTTAGTTGTACTTGGAATAGTTATTTGAATAACTTCTAGATAGAATATGGATATTGTTTAAACATATGAAATATAAAATTACTTTTCTAGTTTTCAAGTATACAGTTGTTTTATTATTCATTAGAAAAAAATTGGTTATATAATTGATGTACAAAAGTTCCTTATTTTTCAATTTTTATAGTAAAAAAACATGCATGTGTATAGATTGCCTAAGGAATAGTGATAAGATCCAAACATATAATAATAGAAATAATATATTGCAAAAGATAGATCTCACATAACACAAGAGATGTTTGTGGGCTAATATGCCCTAATATCCAATATATTTTGAAATAGAGTAAACCTTTGAGGTAAGGTAACACCATACAATACTCATGTAGAGTAGGGGGATTTATCACCCCCAAGGCTCCATGTCATGGGAGAGCCTCAAGGAATGAACAATCCTAAACTACCTTAGATTGACTAAAAAATTAAGAGAATTAAGAAAGGAAAGATAGGCTGAAAAGGAAGGGAAAAAAGGACCATGTTTCTCTTTTGCTAATGATAGCTCTTTCAAAAACCAGGTGAGAAGACTCCAAGGGTCTCAAACTGTGAACCAAAAAACTCTTTGTTTGAGGACGAAAATGCGAGAGATGAACTTCAACGAGCCGCGTTGGATTCTTAGGAATGCATTGGCATCCTATACTGATAGAGGGTCAAATGACAGCCAAAGACACTCAAGGTCTACTAACGGCTTAAATATTGGAGTTTTAACAATTTAATAGTTTGATATGAAAATGCTTGATAAGTAGTACAATAAGAAGAATATTGGAAAGGATTATTCTAATGATGAAAATGATAAAGAAAGAGTAGGAAATATACCATTCCATGCATAGTACAATTCTCAAGCTAGCTTCAAGTGGAAGAACTTGCACCTACACACACAAAAACATAAAAATTTGCGCTATGTTTTGAGGTTTTCCTCAGTCAAAGCCCCATTTTGGTGTGCCCACTTCCATGGATAGCTAAATATGCAATGATGTAGAAAAAGAGATAAAGAAGAGAGTGGAAATGATGCAATAAGGTAGAGAGCAATGACAACCTAAATGCTACTCTACAAGATGATAGATGTAAACAAATTAAAAGACATAATGATACCTTCCTTGCTATAAGCACTTAAGGCCAATAGAGGAAAGAAGAGAACAACACCACCACATTGAGGAGATAGAATTTCGTAAACTTGCAATGATGATGGTCTTGAAGCAAGAAGGCACTATAGAAACCAAGTAGAAAGTTGGTGGCAACAAGATAGAGTTATGGAGAAGCAAGAATGATCAAGAAGTGAGAGATTGAGCTTGAGAATGAAAAAGAGTAGCATGAGAGTGAGTTAGACAATGTAAGAAATTGAATGAATGAGTTTGAATGGGTAAAATAGAGGGAAGGAGTCATTTTTCGTTGGTCAAGACCCAACAGAGAATGTCGTGTTCATGACCAACCAAGAAACATAACACTTTTACAGATTCAAGAGGCAAGAATATGTCAAGATGACAACATGACACGTGGATGTCTGTGCGGCGTGCATGCATCCTCAACAAATATTCCTCCACTAACACAAAAAGATAGGGATGCGTGGGAAGATCAGGAAGACAGTGACAGGTTTGTGCATCATCATACTTGTAATTCTACAGTAAGGGTAAATAAATGGGAAATTTGCCTAGGGTGAAAATTTACGGCATTACATTTTTCCCCCACTTTAGCGAGCATACGTGTGAGTGCGTATGTGAGCTAAAGTAGAAAGAGGTTGAAGAGATTCATATACCAATAAAATCAAGGAAGCAGATCTTCAATTCGACGTACTTGAACGTGAAAGAGGGAGCTCCACCAAGTTGCGAGGACATGACATGGGTCTTCAATCTTGTAAAGCTAGCTATGATCTCACCACAAACATGTTAGGAAAAAAAGCTAATTATAAGACACAAGAAGACACAAGCTGGTATGAAAAGACATAGTCTAGTCAAATCGAAACAAAGACACACACTGATCAGATAGATAAGCCTATGACTACTGCAAACTACGTTGCAGGACAGTCATAGAAAAGATTACCCCAAGCTAGATGCCAAGATATAAGATGTCTGACATTGAGACATGTGACATGCAATATCAGATAAAAGACACATTGCAAAATACCAAAGAATTCATTTGAGAAGAAAGCTTTTAAAAGGGGGGGTTCCTTCGACAAGGAACCCTTCAAGACACCAAGGGGCCAATTCAAAGGAATGCACCAATTGAAAGACACCACATTTTTCGCAAGTTATTTTTTCATTAAGGGGTCCTTTTGAAATATCTTTCGTCAAGGAATTTGTTGGAATTAATGCTCTTTTCCAAAGGAAAGTTTTCAGACTCTTTCGCATATGAAGTATTTTCGAAAGAAAATTTCATCCAGGATTCTTGAGAGAATACAACATTTTGGAAAATGAGAGATTTCAATAAGGGATTATTTCATCAAGGAATTTATTTTAAAGAAGATTTTACATCAAGGAGTCCTTTTGAAAGAATTCACCTTGTTGAAAATTAGAACATGGTAACCCTTAGGATGGTATGTGCTACGCAAAGGAGCACATGACATCCTAAGGAGAGAAAGGAGATGTAGAGATCTTGTGGAACGTAACACATGATGAGATGTATCTGTGGTATGTTGTCATACATATGCGAGGGACAACACATAAGAACAACAACATCAAGAAGCAGACAAGCAAAGATGAAGAAATCAAGAGACAGGGAGATCTGAGAATTCAAGGTCAGATCTGTTCATAGATAGAAATAGATAGATATAATATGGTGTATGAACGAATGATCATCAATCTTTGAAGTTATTAGATCATGAGGAAGAGCACATGCAGAAAAAGTGCAAATAAAAATTGGGTCAACATGGAAGAAGACCTAAATGCCCCAACACTTTGCATCATTCCCCAATATCGAAAAGCAATTTCAAGACACATAGAAGAATGATGATACAAATAGAAGAAGTGCATAAAAAAATTTTCACACATGTATCCACGTACCTACAAGGGTTCTCCAGACAGGATTAAAAACACAAATTTAAGACATGCACGAGGGAACACAAACACATAAACAAATATAATCTACAGATAAAGAAGAGGTGACACCCTAGTCCTCATCGACCAACAAGTTATCTTGCTCCCAATCTAGATCACTGTAAGGGGAGGATGGACAGGCCTACAAGGGCGATATAGTGAGGTTGGTACCCTCTGACTCGCCTACAACAAAGGTCAAGGAAAAAGGCCCCTCATGGTCTTCTTCATCGAGCTCTTGTGAAGTAAAAGTCATTAATCTTGCAAAGATCAAAGATAGAGCCAGGATATCATCTACCAAATTGAACATACACTTTACTAGAGTGTCATGTGTCAATCGAGTGGGAAAAAGAGGTGCTTGAGAGCCACTACCAACCTCATCAAGAGGGTCAAGAGGGATAGTGAAAAGCTCTAGGGATGTGAGGTCCACCTCCGTCACAAGGACGACACAAGCCAAGACAGTACTAGCTTCTAAAAAAGGTGAACACTTCTTTCGACCTCCACTTGCAATGAGGTCATCCTCCAGCTTGTGCTTCAACAAAGGATGTGAATCCCTACAAAAGTGGAAGTGGAGGATTAAGAAGACAAAGCTGCAACATACACCACCATTGTATTTGGCATGTCTATAGGCTATGAGAAAGGGGCTATATCTAGGAGAGACATTAAGAGAGGGGGCTCCATAAAGGAAGCAATGAAAAATTCCACCCTTTTGGGGTGAGCCTCATCGAGACCTATCAGAGGAGTCAGAATCAAGACAAAGATGATGGGAACCGAGGAAGAAATAGCAGGAGAAATAAAACAACAACAAAAGAGGATGCAAAGAGATGCACCACTAGCTCCCTCTCCATCTTCTACAAGGTGGCATGTTTTGTGGCCAAAGCCTTTTGCCTAACTCTTGGAGCTTCACCATTGGGTTTAGGTTGACCTACAAGTTTCATAGGACATTGAGTTTTGGAACACCTTATGGCTAACACAAATCATTCCTAGAGCTTGGATATAAACACTTCTTGGATTCATTTGAAAGTAATTGATTAGATAGTTAGTTAGTTTGCTAATTTTTGGAGTTTTGAATTTTGAGTATTTAGATTTGAGTTTTATCGTCATATCTTATATGTAAGCTCATAATAAGCCTATGGTGGCTTGGGAGCCAATCTATAATATGCATGTGGTAAGTCGATAAGCATATTGCAATCATTCTATTATATCGAATCAATGAGAAGTTATTTTCTATTCTATTATAATTTAGTTGTGTTAACTCTCAGCTACACGATTGGACAATCCTTTCTCTAGACTCTCCATTTGTGACTACACCTGGTATTTTATAAGTAGTGTGAGTACTATAATGACTAAACAAGATATACAAGAGCCCACATATATATCTACAATGTGTGGAACTTTATTTTACTACACTAACAAATATATTTAATATGATTATTGCAATTCAATAGAAAATAATTTCAACATTTAAACAAGAAGAAAATAATTTTAAAGAATGAACACTATGACTAAGTTGCCCTACACAACTTTATAAAATAATAATATAAACAATATATATATATATATATATATATATATATATATATCTTCATGAACAAAAGAAATATAATAATCTCAAACACTATCTATACTCCTAAATAGATAAAACAAAGTTGAAATAAGATTTATAGATTTTAATTATTCAAAAGAATAATTAACCGTTAAAAATACATCTATTAAAAATAAAATAAAATAAAATATAAAACCGTATATTCAATGTCTAGCAATAGAGTCAAATAATGTTTGGACTCTTCAACATGAGACTTTTTATTTCCATAAAATTTAAATTTTATTTTATTAAATGGGACCCACGTTGAGCTAAGATGTACAATTGATACACCATGTGGGCCCGCTTTGAATGTAACAGATGGGTAATTGCCGTTCATTCAAATGCACGTGTTTTTAATTATAGAAGCCGACAATGGAGAACACGATAAAAAATAATAAAATACATCTTTTCTTTAGGGATTACCTACTATCAAGAAAATGGTTCATTTTTCTCTATAACCTAAAGCCCATAATGTGCTTCCCACTTAAAAGGTAAATAATAAGAATCATTAAAATTTTACAAATAAGAAACCCAAAAAAACAACTATCTATCTATCTATATATATAATCTAATGATATCATTTAATATTGATATGACAATATTTTTCTATCTCACTCATATTGAATTCAATATTTTATGCTACTTACACATCATAGAATGGGTCACTCGAAAAATTTGATGTATTGAAAACTAATAAATCAAAAAGTGTCTAATATAAAATTTACAAAACATTGATAACTTATTGTATAGATTAAAATATATGAAAACAATTTATATATCTAAAAAATAAGAGATTTGATTATTTAAAATATTTAATTAATAATTAAAAGACTGATATTGATTGAAGGTAACTCAATTCATTAATACAAAATTAAAATTGTTTTCCTTGACAGTTACTCAATATCTTTCCCTAGATTATATATGTATATATAATCTCTTTCTCTACCCTTCTTATAATTCTCATATATAACATTTCAAAATTATACCTTAGAGTTAGGAACGTGAAAGGAAATGCCTTAGAGTTAGAAGAAATGCCTATTTGGTTTGTTTGTTAAATAAAGACAACTTTGAAGCCTTCTTTCATTTAGCTAAATGTCTTGTGTTCTTGATGTTTCCTTCAAATAGTTTTGGTAACAATATTTTGTTATTAAAGTTCATTATAGCTTTGAGATTTAGTTGATATGGTTTTTATTAGAACATCATCTTGTTTTCTTATGAAATGCTATCAATTTTATCATTAGAGACATCAAACATTAATATAGGAATTATATTCTATTAGGTAATATTTATTATTGTTAAAGCTACCTATATTCCATATGAATTTAGTATTGGATTATTCGGACATCCATAATCAAAATAATCAATAATATAATCTACAAGAAGAGCTAGAGAAGAATTAAACTCTTCCTTTCTACTAAAGTTTTTTATTGCACATATTAAATTCAATCAATTCAATCAAAATATGTACACTTCTTTGAAATTTCATATACCCTAAAATATACTAATAACTTGTTAAAGCTCGTTATAGTTTTGAGATTCAATTGATATGTTCTTTATTAGAATATCTTATTCATATAAGAGATATTGTTTTTATATAAAATGTCACCAACTTTTATTATTAGAGACATCAAACAATAATATTCACTATTGTATTTGACTCCAAATTTCGACAAACTATTGTCAAAATACCGACGATACACTCTTATGAATTTCATCTTTATTTTTTCGTTGCAATTTCGACCAACTTTAATATGTCGAAAGTACGACCCAACATCGTCATTCATCACCACAGAAAATGGAATTCGTGTTTGTCGGAAAATCGACACAAACTTCGTTGCAATTTCGATGAAAAATCACCAAACGTTCGTCGCATGTATAGAAACTTCATCAGAGGTTTTGGCGGTTCGTCTGTTTAGGTGCGATGAAAATATCATGGCATGTATAGAAACTTCATCGAAGGTTTTAATAAATTGTTTATATTTTGCAGAAAGGTGAATTATCATGGTCGTTGATGATAAGGCATTAAATCTCATCCGCTCCCCGCCATCCTATGATGACCCCACCATAGAGTATTGAATGATCGCAATATCACGGGAATGCACCATCTGTCACATTTAGAGAGGTTGAAAGAACATTATGAATGTTTTAATATATTAAGCCGACCTTAATATATTAACTAGCGTGCTACTAAAGCAGATCTAAAATGCGCATGCTTAAAATTGGCGGAGATGTTGTAATCTCAACAAAAAAGGTGCTTAACATTTAAGGTCAAAGTTGTCAACCATCTGAATGATCAAGTTCACTGAAGATCAATTGCTTTGTTTCCCATTCTCATGGTCAAGGAAGTGCTAACACAGTAACACACAGTTCATCATGGGAATTATAGAGAGGTTGAAGACACTATTGCTAAAAATCAGAGGTATGACAGAATAGTGAAGTAAGATACAGTTGTGAAAGAGAAGATTGAGACATTCATATGAAGGACAACCATCAAACAAAGGTTTTAATCAAGACACAGTCATTCTTTGATAATTTGAAAGAAAGTCATGAATATAAGAGGACAGTTTGCAAGATAGTCATATACATTGTAAAAGACAATGAATAAGGTTTTAAATTATTACTCAAAGAGAAACTAGTAGACTAATCCTAATATTTGAACTCCATTGCATAAAATTTTATTGATTAAGGAAAGTACTGTGCAACTAAATACAAAAAACTCATCTTACAAATTCGCATAGCAAGCACAACCTACAAACTAGATTCTAATTTTGCTAAAAAAGAAACTACACACTAGAATCTAATTTTATGGAAAATGAGCAATTTGGTGAGTAAAAGTACCTGCAGTGCATCTTGGATACTTAGCTAGTGTACTAAAAAAAAGGATTGCAAACCCAAAATTATTCTCACTCTGGAAATTCAATAGAAAAATACAGAATGTTATCCTGGATACTTAGCTCTTAGATAGTCAATAAAACAATATTAGCATGATTATGAATGGTTTTACTTGGTCCCACTCTTGATCTCCATGTTTGAGAGCCTTCTCTTTAAGGCCCCATGAATCCACTTTGATCCATTGCTACCAAAAGAGATATTAATGTGTAAAAAAGGAACCACATTTAGACAACTGATTGTTGATTTCTTCTAAGAAATTTAGAGACTACAAAAAGAAGATACCTAATGGGGATCATGTGGCCTTCCTAGAGAAAGCATTGCAATATGGCCTCGAGCAGCAATGAAAAAATTTGGATTAGTTTCACAGTAAATCCTAACAACATGACATTGAGGCTCCTCTTCATTAAGTTGATGGTATGAAGAACCAAATCCATATCCTCCATGAGATACATATCATATTGAATAGAAAAACACAATGACACAAGCAATCTGAATTGTGAGATAAAGCCTCCAAACCCTCTATGGAAACATGACTTTTACTAGATAATCAAAATTTTAAATTTAAGTAATACCCAATAAAAATAATTCCATGCAATGCAACTACACACAAAACTTACAAATGGGGCTAATCTTCCACTTCTGACTCTCCTTCTTATTCCATTTGAAGAGGACAACCTCTACCCCTTGATTCAGCTATGTAATTTTAGCATTAACAAATAAAAATATTTTTATCACAAGAAATAATCCCCACCCATCTAAACAAGCACTTGTAAGACAAGCCCAAAAATCTAAGTTTATCACAATCAAGTAAATATTAAATCCTTATAATCAATCATAGTAATTGGAAAGTATTAATTGGATTAGTAAGAAGAATCAAATAATTAGGGTTAGGCACTATATAAACCACTACTATCACAACTATTGAAACATGCTCAGGTACTGGGTCCTCTCCCCTAGATTAAATTAAGGAAAACATTATTGTAAACACAATATGTATAGAAGAATATGATTGTAAAGGAAAATGGATATTAGCAAAACATAAATGTAAATAAAATTAGTGTGAGCAGAAAATGGATCTAAATTGGTCTTGAACAAATAAAATCATACCCAATTAACATTAAGTTATACTAACCTTGTACTCATTTCCATTGTCAATCTTGAAGGTTACTTTTATGCCTTTTGCAAAAATTCTCTGGCCATCATGCAAAAATATATATATATATATATATATATATTCTCTGGCCACAAGGTAAGAGAAGGTGGGAAAACCAAATGTATAATGATGACTTCCTGAAAATCAAAAAGAAACAAGCAACCAGTAAACCCTATTAGAACAAAATAATCTTATGAATTGATTTTATTTGTTTTACTGGCTAATGGATAGTGGACCTAGTTCTCTTGAATTGAGATACTACTAAGATGTGTTGATTGGTGATTTTAGACTACTGATATTCTACTTCAATCTCTATAAGTTACTTTTGTCTTAAATATATTCAAGATAAATCTGGAAAAAAATTCCCTGATCTCTTAGAAATTATGCAGATTATTTTGTTAATACTTCTCCATTTTAATATTTTCTTTCAAAAATTCATAGAAAGATATGTAATGCCATATTTGAAACTTACATATTTTAATTTTACTAGTTCTGTAGTTATAGGATATGATTCCAACAATTATGAAATGCATTAGAAATATGTTGGATGAATGAAGTAAACTATGCAATTGCCAGGTGTAAAGCCAAATTCCTTAACCCTTGCCAACATCCTTCTTGCCTATTCTAAAACATGTGCTTTGGAACAGGGCATGAAAATCCATCTAAGTATAATGAAAATGAGATTTTTGTTAGATATTATACTACAGTAAGTTGAATGAATGTAAGTGGAGACATTTTTGCATACCTGTCGATGGTACAAAATTTCATGGTTAAGTGGAAGCCTCCCATCAGCAACAAGATTCAAATATTTGTGCGTTTATCTCAATCGAGCCTCTAAACCCTTCAGAGCTATCAAATTTTCCAGTAACTTGTTATGCACAAAAGTCAAAATTTTAGAGTTATGTCACCACTAAAAACAAAAGAAACGGAGCTTTGAAACCAAATCCACACACAATACAATGTTCATAGTGAAAATTTAGCACTTTCTTTCATCGTTGCATATTGGTTTGATGCTTCAAACGATGCATTTCTTATATTGAAAAGTGCATTACCTTATTGAGCTTCTCTTTGTTTCGAGAATAGTTTAATATTCTCTACTTAACAGGTCCAACCACGTGAAGGTGGAAGCTCATTTGGCCCCTCCCCCCTCTCACGTCACTCTCAATTCCCCATACCCGATCATATAACATTAATCATTCATTTATTCATCAATAACATATAACATTCATTCATTCATCCTACATTAATAACATATAACATTCATTCATTAACATATTCACATTCATTGATTCATCCATTAATAACATATAAAATTCATTTAGTCATCCATTAATAACATAAAATATTCATTCATTAACATATTCACATTCATTCATTAACATATAACATTCATTCTTTCAGTTTTTACATATTATCAAAAATATGGTTGTCATAATATGATTACAATCACTTTTTTTTGTTTTTTTTTTGCAGCTAAAAAAATCTGAAGTGGAGTATCATTTTCTAAATCATTTGTCTCACCTTCAGTTGTTTTGAGCTATGCTTGTGATCTTAATGTATGCATATTCGTGTACTCACGACATGGACGTCATTGCAAAGGGGGGTCTGCTACAATAACAAAGAAATGTTAAATTGATATGTTTTATTATTATTGTTACAAGTATTTCATTAATTAAAAGAACATTAGAGTGGCACTCTTTACCCGATGGGGCCACACATGTTCCTGATCTTGTCTTATAGCCTCATGCTCAACATGTTGAACACCCTCTAAATCTTGATCTGAAGTTGAAACATGGAAGGTTACATTAATTAATACACTAATTGCAATTAAATATGTTTAAAAGAACATTAGAGTGGTCCTCTTTACCTGATGGGGCCACATCATGTTCCTGATCTTGTCTAGCCTGATCATGCTCAACATGTTGATCACACTCTACATGCTCTAAAGTTGAAACACAAAAGGTTACATTAATTAATACACAAAATGCAATTAGAGATGTTTAATTGTATTAATCCATACTGCATTTTGTATAACACATGAATACATTTAGTACCGGGGTGCACACCATAACCTTCATTTGTAGTTTGTGCTCCACCCTCATTTAAATGTCATATGCAGTATTATCACTACTTCTTTGTTTAAAACAAATAGGCACATAATTACTTTATGGTGGAAATTAATATTGAATAGGTTGCACAAGTATTCAATTTTAAATAAACTTTATTGAGTTTATTTACTTGTGTGTTGGATGCAGTGGAAGATTGTGTTTGCCCATTCAAGACTCTTAGGCGTTCAGCCAGGGCTCCATAGCCTTATTGGAGTACAATCCTCAAGTCATCTTCTGTGGGCACTGTGTTGAATTCAAAGCCCTGCATTTTTGTATAAGATCATGAATTTTTTTCTATGGTGTGATAAAACCAAAATTATTTACAATTTATTATTTGGATGCAATATTTCATTCATTGATACTTATAATTCGTGTGGCTAATTTCATATAACCACTAGAGCCAAGTTTGTGATGCCCGTGTTTTTCTAGTCTTGCCTTTGTTGCCTTCGATGTGTCAAGTAGCCTATGAAAAGATTGAAATGCGTTAGATTATGTAAAAATAAAGAGTAATTAGTATATAATTACATTGTTGATAGTATCACATACCTTCCTTGGCCCAGTGGTGTCTTTCTTTTTTTCTTTTCAGCCTTCTCCTTTCCATCTGACACTAGGTCCTTCCACTCCCTCTTCAAAATCATGGGGGGATGCTTGTACTTTATTTTATTCGCTAAATGTGACCTATATTGGTCCCTCACATACTTTAGATAGGTACCATCTTTCTTAAGGACCTTGGTTCAGTTGAATGTTTTATCATTGAAAATCACAACTAAACGATTAATGAGCTCATCTTTTAAATCTTGATTTTGGGCATTCCACCATGTACGTATGCTGGGCCTGAAGAGCTCCAATGTAATATCACTTAGATGTTTATAAAAAACATCATTTTCTACAAAATGATCATGGGATCATTAGTCTAAAAAGAGTGATCAATAAGTAAATTTCAATTGGATTATATATAACAATAATTAAAGCATTTTAAAGTACCTAAGACCTTCTCTATCTTTATGGGAATGAAATCCTCGGTCACCACAAATGCGACCAACAATGTTCCCATACTAGTAATACGAGAAGATCCAGGAAATGCTACTAAAACATCACCAGTACTAGTGGCCTTTGCATCCCCAGGTACATGTATTGGTGCATGTTCTAGCATGTGTTCGTTGCCAGAGGGTGCACTACCCAATGCCTGCATGGTATGTGTTGTCAACATATCAGTTGACAGTATAGGCCAGATAATGGGGTCAGATGATGTGATGTATGCACAGGAAGATCAGGATCAACACTTGTACCAACCCCTACTCCCCGAGAAACACTTGTAGTACCTTGATCATGGCCAACAGCATCATGAAGAGGCAGATAATATTGTAAAAACAACACATATTTTAGTTCATGACATAAAAGAGTACAAAATATAAAACCATGAATGAACTTATGTTATAATTAAAGGTCTCATGATAGATTGCAAGTTATGTGCTCTCTTAGTCAATATTTTAACCCTTTCTCTTATCTCATTTGTTTGAGGCACTATGAATATCAACTGAAGGATTTATTCATTGAATTTTTTTTGGGTCTTCCTCATCATATCCACAGGGTTTATGGAATATGTTATGTCATCATCGCATAATAGTGAATGCACCTCCCTATGTATGCTTTCCTCTGCTAGTGTTGGTGCCTTTCCCCGATCTGCTGATTGCGACAAGAGTATTAAAAACATTATCAAAATTAACCCAATAAACTTATGAAAAAACATAATAATAAAACATTTTGCTCATATCTAATTTGTACAATTACAATGAGGTAAACCTGTCGGGTAGAAGCACCTATATATGCATCGCAATATGTGCTCTGGGTCGGAGCCTTCCTCGTACGATCAATGTCTCGCTGTGACAAAAATTAAATATAAAAAAACATTACCAAAATGAAAGCAATAGACTTACGAAATAATAATAATAATAAAATGGTATATTGGAGTCGTTAATTGGAGGTTGGGTAAAATGGTATATAGTACGTACTACCCCCATAGTAACTATGTTTGTATCTAAGTGATTCAAATTGTAATCAATTAGCAACTCTTCCCCTGAAGTTATTGATTTTATTGCACATACAAATACATGGTTTCCCTCGTGTGCCTTGAATATGCAATTGGGTTGATTATTTTTTGACCCAGGTCATGTACTATTTATAAACCCTACAATATTCCCTGATTCTTTTGGCCTTCCATCAATGTACATAGTCACTCCTTTATTTTGATCCTTATCTTTTAGTTGTATATAATTTGTTGACAATGCATACCTACGCATACTTCGTGTATATCAAACTAGTTGCATCCAATCTTTGTAACTGTAATAGGGTCCGACATACTCCATCAATTCAGTAAATTTTTCGTAATAGACCTTTATGTTGTCCATGCAAAATAGGCGCAAACCATGTAATGATGATGGTGCTATGCGATATATCCTCTCGTTGACACAAAAATTAGTGTTTATTGGAGGAATTTCCTTGGGTACCCATTGTTTTGGTAGATGTTTGTACCTCAAGGGCACCTCAATGTCGCATATGCTCTCATCATCATAAGAACATGACCCCCCTTCAGCAAGAAAAAATTCCATGCATTTACATAATTTTCTTCTAATCTTTTGACCTCTAGTTTATCTCCCTCTTTTAGACCTACTACATGTCTCACTTTCCTCTTCTCTTCCTAAATTTCCCTCACTCGAGGAAGATAGATCTGACAAATACCTATTTGGTGGTACCTGCACTCATAAGAATGTTGGATGAAGTTCATTCATGGTGATGTGATCCCAAGGTGACATTATGATTAATCTATCATTTCATCACTAGAATTTGACAGGTTATAAGGTAATCAAGTCTTGATAGATTGCAAGTAATTGTTACTACCATCCAAATGTGTCCATCACAAATCAAATCTACTTAATTTTTTAACTTCCAAACTTTGTAACAAGTGTTAAATGTGACTATGGTCCACCAGTTATACAACCAAGGCCTCAAATGTATTCTCTAATTGTAATCAAAGGAATTTTTCTCTTCATTCAAGTAAATAAATTTGAAGGAAAACACCACCAAGTGGTTTATTGGACACCTACATGACTAAAATAAGCAAAAAATTTACATTTAATTTCCTTATGTCTAAGTGGTTAATGGGGAGGGATTGTGTACTAGGCCTAGTTAAGTCATCATAATTTTATGCTTTGGCAATAAAAATTGTTTAAGTTGAATCTTAAATCTTCTTATGTCTAATTTCTAGGAGACTTTTGGTATGTTTTAAGGTAGGATGAGTGGTTGCATCAATGTTCTAGTTCTCTATGACAAGGTTTCAACATCTTAAAATAGTGAAAGTTAGTGCTCATAGTCATTTGAAACAACAAAATTTTGATTATGTATGATGGTAGGATTTGATAACTTCAAAGAATTGGCAACCCAACACACTTAAAGTTAAAAGAAACTTTTTCAATTTAAGGGGTTAGCACTTTCTTTCATCTTTGCATATTGGTTTGATGCTTCAAATGATGCATTTATTATTCCACTTATATCATATTGTATTCCCATACCATTTAAATTGTTGCAATTGTTGGAGGAGTTGATGCTGAAATTTCATTTCAAATACCACGTTCTTGAAGTAATTTTCTATGTTTTTACTATTTTTCTGAAGTTCTTTTATGTTGTATGAATCCGCACAAGCTTGAAATGCTTTGAGATCATTGGTATATATAAATATATGTGTTCCGTTTCAATTTAATTTGTTTTGAAGTGCTAAATCACTATTTTGTGAGAGAAAACAATCAAATACAGGGACTACCATTTTTTGCCTGTGTAAGGGTTTGAGGGCTAAATAGAAATGACATCCACCAATCCAACCACTATCTTGAAACTGTAACTCAGTGGATTGGTGTGTAACATGGTATGATAGAGGTTCATTTCATTTAGGGGTCTATTAAAGAAAAAAACTTGGCATTGAATTGACGCCCTAGGGTTGACAGGGAAAATTTTCTTTTGAATTTGTGGTTATTAAGTCAGGGTTTATCAATTTGATGGATATCTTTGTAGAGTCATGGTGACACTATTTGGTGGTCCAATCTCTACTTCGAAAAAAAAAATATCTAACAACTCTAAGAGCTATAATGGGATGACATTAAAGGAACCTTCATATGAAGGATCTTCTAATGACGGACCTTTGAATTAAGGTCTTCATTTGAAGGTCCTTCATGCAAAGGTTCCTTTTTATAAAGCATTTTGGACATGAAATATTTAAAATAAAAAATACCTTCATTTGAAATTCTTGACATGGTATCATTTTTTAATGAAAGTTCTCCATTCAAAGGTCATGACAACATCCCCTTCAAATGAAGGTTCTTCATTTAATTGGTATTTTGTAATTTTTAAATTTTGGGATTATTTTCTTGCCTCATCCCACAAGTGGGGCACACTATTGTGCAATCAATCATTCACAAAGAGATGAATGTGTGATAATAATTTAGGGTTAAAAATAAATTCATTTGAGCATTTTATAAATGAAAGGACATTTGATGCAATCATATGCCTTGTCAAATTTTTAACTTTATAATAAGGGCATCATGAGTAGTTTGTTGGGCCCATTCAATAATCTCTGATGCAAGGATTGAATTGTCTAGAATGTATCTATTATCAAGAAAGCCAATTTTTTTACTTGTATGACTATATCTCAAGCAATAGGTTTAATTGTGATGGCAATGATATTGACAAAGATTTTATAATCTAGGTGTTGAGAAGCATAATTGGCCAACATCCTAGGAAAGATTCTTCATTCTCACTTTTAGGTGTTAAAATTTAACAATACCTTGATTGATGAAAGAGGCCAAAAAGCCTTTATCCATGGTATCCAAGTCCACATAGCAGCAGTCTTCTCTTATACAGTTGGACATGATTTAAAGAACTTAGCTAGGAATTATTCATTTAGCCTAAGATTTTCTCATAATGCCATCATTGGAAAAGTACGATCAAATTCTTCTATTATGAAGAATTTGAGTTCTTCAAGGATTATATTCCTCTATTCATAATTTTTAAGGGTTGTGTGTGGAGGAGATTATCACTACCAAGAAGGGAGGAGACCTTTCCTTGCATATGTTTGTGGTGGAGGTATTAAAGAAGAATTGTATGCCTTTATTTCCATTCATTAGATCTAGCTTATTTTAGTATATACTTGGGCTCCTTTGCCCCTATAAACTTCCATTTGTTTGATTTTATGTTATGTAAGCATAATTCCATGCTATGTTGAAATATAAGAGGTGGAGGAGGCCAAAAGGAAATAACCCCTTTTTAGTTGTACCTTCAATTTTTTTCTTCTTGTTTTATGTTTTTAGCAACTTTGTGGACATAAGATTTGAGGTAGGTCATACAACAAAGAATAACATGTTCCCACCAACAACCAAGATTTGGGTAGATTATGGGAGTTTTCCCAATACCTAAGGTTGGTCGATAAAAATGTGAAAGACTAAGCTATTTTTTTTTTTTTGTCTTATCTTATACCACTTTACGAGAATGGGGGTGCCAATGTACAAGAAGATCTTTGGAAACTAGGCATGAAAATTGCAGGTTAAAGAGAATGGGGGTGCCAAACTTACAGTACTCATTGTCCCTTGGTCGTCAATTTTCCCTCAGTTCCCTCAACCTCGTCCTCGGTGCTAGTATTGACCTTGTTTTAACTCCTCCATACTCTTCCTCGATGCTGGTATTGAAATTATTTTCACTCCTCCAAACTCTTCCTCGATGCTGGTATTGACCTTTCACTTCTCCACATTGATGAGCTACAACCTGGTTTCATTAATTTTTAGAGTATGTTAATTAAATTTAAAATTATGGCCCCATTTAGCTAGGTTTTAATATTCTACAATATAGTTAATCATATATTCCACAATTATTCCAATCAAAACATTCCAGCTCAGGAACCTTTAAAAATCATGTTTTTGGCCCCACCATCTCTTGCGTTGTCAAAGAAATCCACACATCAACATTCCCTTGATATCGCGATCATTAACCATCTTGCAACTCTTGATCACGTGATAGTGGGCAACAGTAGATCTTGATCTTCAACGAACTTGCTCATTTGGACGGTTGGAAAATTTGACCTTAAAAGTCAAGCACCTTTTCTGTTGAGATTAAAACATCTCCACTGACTTTAAGCATATGCATTTTAGATCCACTTTAGTAGCTCACCATTTAATATATTAAGGTTAGCTTAATATATTAAAACATTCATAATTTTCTTTCGACCTCTATGAATGTAACAAATAGCGCCTTCTCATGATATCGTGATCAATACAATATTTCAAAAAAGGGCTTCACAACATCGTGGGGACCTGTGAAAACCTGACACATAACACATCATTGGCACAATAAAGGGGACCCGCCTAGGATGACAACGATACCCATAAGTTCATAAAGACATGACCACGAGGACATTAGAGCTAGGAAAAATTTAGGGAAAAGATAAAAGGCCGACCCAACATGAAAATAAAACCTAAGGATATAACACGACCCCCCTTTAATGATATAACAACCCTCAACCCATTTTCACTAAGGCCCAAAAAGTAACGATGAAACATAATCGACGTAAGGCTTAGCACAAAAGGATTGTAAATGGAAAATCCCTAAAACCCCAAGCTATGAAAACCGATAGAGAGTAAGATTAATTGGACACAAACAAAATTATTTCACTACTAGGAAAATAATTTTGTCAAGGCTCACTTTGAAGTGCTATCACATTCTTTGTAATTTTTACATTGGAATACAAATCATATTTAATTTCATGCCAATAAATTTCTTTCATAAAGATATTTGTTTGATTTTTCCTTGCTATTTTCATCTTAATTTTTTTAAAATGTATTCTATAATGTAGAATTATTTTCAAATTGGGACAAAAAGGATTCTAAGAGATATATTTAATCATAAATTTTACCATCAACAACCTTTACAATGCTTACTTTATGCCTTTTAAAGGCCTTTACACCTCAACCACCTCTACAACTGACTTTTTCATCTTTTATGATTACATGAAACATAAAATACACTAATTTCAAGGTTGTTTTCAAAAATTTAAGCAACATTTACAGGGCGTCGTACCCTTTACACAACGAGCTGTGAGGGCCAAGAAGGACAAGCAAGGTTTTGAAAGGACTAGGAACCTTATATAGAGTTAAGACAACACCAACGAACACATTGCAGAGACACAGCAGAACCTAACAACACCTAGTCAACAAATAACCAAGAGTGACAACACACTTAGAACCAACAGCAGCCCCAAGTCAAAGACCAGCTAAATAACTCATTCCTGGAACAAGAGCCAAGAACAACAGAACCCTTAGGATAGACAATAGTCCTATGATAGAAACAGTAAAGGCCTTGACCCAAAAAATAATCCATAACACAATAGCTTCAAGAAGACTGCTAGAGGCAAAGCCACTAGCCATCTGCAACAGATGGACTGCAACCGACCATCCACAAACCTGCAATAGATGAATAGCAGCAGAAATTCCAAAAACATAAATAAGAGCCAAGAAAAACACCAAATCCATCTCAATAGGACCAAGCCACACCCCACCAACATCAGAAGGTTTGCAACAAATCTTCTGCCAATTGCCCATGAAGGAAACTCTCACAACAACCCCTATCTCCACCTCTATAGGCGACAGGGAGAGTGAGTAAAATTTTAAGCACCAAGGCCACCAAACCAACACCCCCATCACACTCCACCTCAATAGAAGAGTTTGAAGGCAACCCATAGCCAAAGATAGCAACAACCCCTTACGTCAACCACAAACTCCAACAAATAAACCGAACTCCACCTCTATAGGAGCAGGCTCATCCTCTCCAAGTTCACAACCTCCACCACGAATAGGAGAAAACTCCACCTCTAAAGGAGCCAAAAAATGTGGGCTCAAAAGGATAACAAGGCTTTTAGCCAGAACCCCCGCCTCCACCTCAATAGGAAGAACACAAGGAACTAGAAAGAAAGTGAGAACAAAACTAGCATCAGCAATGCTCTTATGCCTCAACCCCACTAGGGTTGTGAGAGAGAACAAAACTCCCAGAGGAGCACAAAAGTTGCTCCCCATCAAACACAACTGCAACAAGAAACCAACATCTACAACCCACCAACCTAGTCCAATATGCACCACATAGGCAGCAGACCCCCAGAAGCACAAAACCCACAACGAATCATTCCTCCAGAAGCACAAACCCCACCACATCGAACAAGACTGTAGCAAGGGACTAGCAGTACAATAACACCAACACCAACCAATCTGCACAACACAAGCGGTAAACCCCCATCTCCTTTTGAACAACCAAGAGGATGTCACACAAACCTTCAAGCCCAGCAGAACAACCACCTCGGGCAACAATTAAGCCAGCCAAACAAGCTAACTGCCATTCACAAATATAGGAAAAGATTTGAACCATAACCAAACCCCTAAAGAGTCTAAGTGACCACCTACTCTGTAGTAGCCAACTCTGCATCTAACAAAGTCACGGACAACTTTCATAACCCAAAGCAGCAAAGGAGACCATTGAAAAATAGCACCTCCCCAAACCATCCAGACCACATAACTAGGATGAAAATAAATAGTGTCAAGCACAGACACCCACATCACCAGAAGAAAAAGAGCAGCTTCAGTAACCCAGAAAGGAATATGCAAAGACAATGATTTAGCATCACTATTGAAATGTTTTAATTTTTTGACCTTTCAAATGTATTGAAACTCCTAGGACACCTCTAAGACCATGATAGTGTCTTGATAATAGCCTTATTATTGACATGACACTAACCTTGCACCCCCTTTTACATGTAAATTCTGCAATTTTCCTTAAAAAGGCTACAAAACTCTTTAGTGCAAGACTTAAACTCATAACTCAAAACTTCACCTAGAACATGACTAATGGTCTTGAGTGACCTTATTCACAATAAAACATTCTTGAAATGCCTAAACCAACCTATTGACCTCCCTAATTATCATCACATGATTAAGCATAGAAGATGAGGTGTAGGTTCTCCTACACCACTACCCCATCCAAAATTTTCTCACATTACACAAAGCCACAATATTTGTCCAAGATAAGCCAATCAAATCCTACCTTATGCGTCTTAGTAATCAAATTGGAGATGATCCTAAAAATGACATTGTGAAGGGTGATTGGTCTAAAAAATCTAAACGACTTTGCAATTATTTCACTACTACGATCAATGTGTCATCTTTCATGGAATTTCCCAAAACACTATTCATTATGATCATATGGAAATTTCTAGGATAGCTAAAATAGTTGTAACATCATGAATTAAAATTAAACATTAAAAATTACATCATGAATTGATTATGTAATGGCATAAAACTTAAAAACATCATGAATTAATTATCTAACCACATAAGTCAAATATAATTCTATCAAGAAATTAATATCAAATAGATAATATAATCACATAACTCATACATTTCAATGTCATTGATCTTCTTCTTCATCCAGCTCTTTGTCTATATCATTTGATCTAGATTTGACATTGTAAGGATTGGTCATATCATCATCATCATCATTGATATCAGTTTTGATAATGTCATCATCCACACAGATATCATCTTCATGAACATTAGCTCCTACATCATCATGATCTAGTTCCTCCTCTTCGACATCTTCATCAGGCACATCATCAACTAAATGTTAATCCTAATCATCATCTACATCATCTCCTAGTTCTTCGGTATCTTCTTCTTCCACCACATTATACTTTATCGGCCTTCCTCTTGGATCATGTCTAACAACGAATGACCAACCCAGTTTACCTAGAACCTCTGAGTAAAACACTTGCTCACAATGGCTTGGAAGAACATAGGGCTCATCTCCAGCTCGCTCGATTGACCTTGTATTAACCATGGTAAATCCATTATCATGTTCAATAATAGTTCTCTCAAGATCATTTTCATTCAATCATAGCATGCACCATAGTATGACGAACATAACTAATTTGAAGGACTTAGAGTCACACTCTAGTATATCATCCAAAATCCCATAGTATCGATTTTCTGAGACTTCTGGATGTATGTCACTTCTAGATGAAACATTAGTCACCTGAAAGACTGCAGTTATCCTAGAATCAAAACTTTTCTTCTTGTCATCCAACTTTTTGATTCGAAATTTATGACCATTGCACCACATAGCCTTGTGGTATTTCACTTGCAATATGTCAAACATGTAAAAATTATTGCAATATCGTCAATTGATAAACATATTTATTCTTGGCCAAATATATACAAAGAAAAAAATATTAACATATATACATCAATATAATTGAAAATAATTAAATAATATGGGTGATTAATATATTTATACGTACTTGTTTATCTCTTAAACCATATGCTAAATCAATTTCTCTTGGTGTAACATTGGAATCTCCATTACAATGAGCTTCTTTAACCACTGAAGCCACACCTTTGCATGTTAATGGGTAAGTGCAAGAAGTTGGGTCCACGAAGAGGGGAAGTTTCGGCCAAAAAAAAAAATCTCTTAGAAAACGCGTATGCGTTATTAAAAAACGCGTACGCGTTATTAAAAAACGCGTATGCGTTATGCGTTGGGTACCCGAGCCTAAAAAAATGCGTATGCGTTATAAAACGCGTACACGTTGTAAAATGCATACGCATTTTTGAGTGCATACAAGTCATTTATTTTTAAAAAATACTTTTTAGAAACGCGTACGCGTTTTAAAATGCATACGCGTTTTTCTTTTTAGAAACGCGTATGCGTTTTTCTTTTCAAAACACGTACGCGTTTCAAAACACGTACGCGTTTCAAAACGTGTACGCATTTCTAAAAAGTTTTTTTTTTTTTTTAAATAATCAAACAAATAAAGAGCGCATATGCGTTTTGTAATGCGTACGCGTTTTTAAAAACGCATACGCGTTATTAAAAACTTGAATCTCCAACCCACTTGTAGCCTTGGTTTTAGGCTCGGGAAAGGCTTGGCAATCCGAGCCTTAGCCTTTGACCTGCAACTAAAAAACTAAGGCAGATTGAAGAAGAATGTCCATCTTTGACAGTATGGTTGATGGATTTTTTTTCTGAATCAATCTATAAAATTAAAACCCATTACAGAACACGATTTCTAGTTTCCAAATATATAATTTTTATTAATATTGGATTATATTTGAAATTTTAAAATTAATTTCAAAGCAAACTAGTCCTTAAACATGAAATATCAGACATTTTTGGTTTTTTAATAACTTTTTTTTGGTGAAGTTTCTTGTAAAAAAAATTAGATGACATCAATCTTTAGACAATTCTTTACAGAATGAAAAAAAAAAGTTTCAAAAAATGTTTAGTTTAGGTCAAATTATGTTGTCCGTACACGTTGATTTTTAGAAACAACAATTAAGGCCAATAAAAATTTAATCAAAAAAAAAAATATTCAACAAAAAATTACAAAAAAAATTCCTCATCAATCTTCATGTTGTTAGCTCTCTTTCCTCAAAAGGAATTAGCAAAATACTTTTACTTGGGTCAAAAAGTGGTGTCTGTACACGTGCATGGTATGGTAAAAAAACAGGGACTTTTAAAAAGTGGTTTTTATAGATCCCTATCAAAATTTAATTTCTACAATTTGGGTATTTGAATAATTTACATATTTAGAAACTAGATTCAAAATTCAAAATTTCATATTACTGATTTTTTTAAAAATTCATTGTGTAAGTGCCTCAAATTTTTAGTCCAAGTGTGATAAATTATGGAAAACAACAAAAACACTTCCACTTTTTGAACTTTTTGTGGACCCAACTTCTTGCATCAGCCCTAATGCGCGAATAGATTGTTGGCATCGCTCAATCCATACCGTCATCCAATCAAGATTGTTTGTGATGTGAAAATGTAGTATATCCCACTCTCGACCAACTGTATAAAAAAAATTAAAATTCATAAACGACGTATAATTAGTTGATTACCACGATATACGACCTTAATTTATAATTGATGTATATTGAAGATTAATAATTAAATAAGTACAATATACATAAAATAAAAATGTAAAATGTATTCTAATTAATCTCTATGACCATCTTATAATTACCTCTCACTTTCCTCAATCTACCTTTCCCCATCAAGTACTCCCATTCGAATTTGTTAATGGAGTTGGGATCCCAAATGCGATCTACATGGATCTTTGCTACAAACTTAGGAATATATTCAATAATGTACACTATGGTTTGGTATACCATATATCCGTCCACCATATAACCCTTGGGATGTTCTCTTTGTCTAGCCAAAGACTTTAAAAAATTCAAGTGCCTCTCAACCATCCACATTGACCTTGTGCATACAGGTTCACACAATTCAATCTCCTCAACTTGGTGTATGAGGTAGTGTTCTTGTGCATAAAAAAATGTTGAAGGTAGACACTTTTGCATTTCACACATTAGATGATGAATTTTTCTCTTCCAATAATTTATATCTTCTTTATGGATTCCTTTAGATGACAACCATCTATAATTGATTCAAGGCACAAATATATTAACAAGATTTAACAAAAATATACAATATATTACATAACAAATAAAACACATGGAAATTATAAGATCTATACAATGAATTGAACAAATATTGCTACTTACCTCATTTATTTTATATGATCATATATAACTTGCTTGACATTCTTGTCAAAGTTGTCTGGGAGAGATAGAGGTAGAACTGAAAAAATTATAAAATGATTTTTCATTATTTTTCCAAAAGTAGTAAACATAATACACTGAAAGTACATGCAGTATACAAATTTATATATATAATATACCAGAATAATTACCTTAATGAAGATATGCCAATCATGCGTTTTCATTCTTGACCCAAATTCACCTTTCTTTGTTATGATATTATTTATGTTTGCAGTAAATCCTGTGGGAAATTAAAGTTTCCGTATGACTTCTTTAATAGCATTGCTTTTCTGCTCCGTTAATAACCAAAGAAGGGCACTTATATTAATTTGGTCTCCATCGCTATTTAATTGAATGACATTTTTCATTGCATGATTGGCTTCCTGAATGTCACTACAAATTTTGACAATTTTTTCTTTGTCATGCCTTCCATCCAATATTTTCCATAACATTTCTATTATATTCTTTCAATATGCATTATATCAAACAAATGCACAATTTTTAGCTGCTCATAGTAGGGCAACCTACTAAATTGTTTGGGATAACTTTTCAGTCCCTGTGGAAGCCAACCATTAATGCCTTTACGACCTTCATGAAGCATATAAGTTAAACAAATTAACAACGACAATCATTGTAAATTACAACATGAGTAAACACAACACAATATAAAAATATAAATTCCAAACATATCATATATGATAGATAAATAATTTGATCTGATGTATAACTTTGATGATTAATTCTATTATATTCCAACTTCCATAGGCAAGGTGTCATTCTTCGTGGTTTTGATGTAGTCTCTTCTTTCCCATTGAAAATATGTTTTTTAGTAGTTCGATACTTATGATTTATGTGGAGGAAGTGCCTATACTCATCAAACACCTGCTTTCCTAAACTTGTTGAACGATGAGATTTCATCTTTGGACCACAAATTAGACATGCAAATTTTCCCTTTCTTTGAAGACCTGCAAGATCATATATAATTGGATTAAATATGTCAATTTTTATAATTACATATAATGAATAGATTATTTAAAAAACATGCATGATATCTACTTCATAAAATTAAATATTGTTAAAGTGCAATCGAACATTATAACATACCAAAAAAATGTATTAGCCCTGGGGCATCATGAATTGTCCATACAAGCATTGCATTGCATTGCATGGAATTGAAATTGTCTTTATCCTATTGGTCTAGATATGTCATACATAGTGATGTCATTCCATAACTTTAGTAACTCGTCGATAAGGGGCTCAATATATACATTCATATATTTAACTTGGTACTTACTTAGTTGAATGAACATAAACATTACATAATTATTATAACCATTTTACTGCAATATATATAAATTAATGTACATGACTAAAATGAAAAAATATAATTCATTATGCAACAAATAAGACAAATGAGATGCTACTATGTTAAAGAAAATTGATGTAAACAAATACCTGCAAAAATCATTGCCAACATTATGTGCTCCCTCTTTATTGACATCCATGGAGGAATGCTATTGTTGATAACAAAAACAAGCCACATCGAGTAAATAGATCTCAGCTCTCCAAATGGATTGACACCATCTACTACAAATGAAAGCTTGAGATTACGAGGTTCTTCTTTAAAGTGTGGCCATTTTTCCTCCATGTCCCTAAATGCAGAACCATCCGCAAACATTCGAAGAGTTTCATCTCCACTTTTATTATGTGCATGGCAATCCATAAATTGCCTAAGCTTTCACACCTAAATAATCATTGCATACGTGGAATCATGATCAACTGTGGCACTAAATGTGGCATGGATCAATGTATTTGTACCATCACCTTCAACTGTGTTTTTTGGCGCATGATCATCTTCTTCCATAGGATCATTAACTTCATCTTTGATATTCACAGCTCCATGTTCCTCCGCTTGAAAAACCACATTCTTTGGGTTGTGATAGTCCATATCATGTGCCCTAGGGCGCCCCACCTTTATAATAATGATATACACAAATAAACCATGATCATGATCAAGTGATTTTGTATATATATTAAAACGATATAAACATTTACAAATTCAATCAATATAAACACATATAATGAACAACTTACCAATGGACGATAATCATGCCCCCCTTCAACTTGACCATGCTACCTACAATGTTTCTCAATTGTTGTGATTAAAAGTATTCTTGTCTTTAAGCCCGTGCAATTATTGCAAGGACAATAAAATTTTCCATCACCCTTTCTTTTCAATTTAGCCCACAATCTAGCAAGTGTGTCTTCATTTTGTTATGGACTAATATAATTTGACATGATTTTTATTTACCAAGGTTGAATGTTTGGATGTTCAAAAAATATCAAACTCACACTCCAATAATTTTTAATCATTGTCAGGTAACAAAATCTAATAATTCTGATATTTTATACCAAAAAAATTCAGCATGCAACCACCCCTGCAAAAGAGAAGATAGTCTAAAGTTAATGACCCCAAAAAACACTTTAAAATTTTAATTCCAGAAATTATTAAATTATTATTTTACTATAATTTCCAACCATTAGACTCCTAAAATCTGGATATTGAACTTGCACAACAAAATCTGGAAATGAAATTCTAAAAATGCACAAGTCTAAAAATAAAATCTGATGAGATGTTGCTTTAAAATATGATTTTCAAACCTAGAAGTACAAATCTAACTTCACAAATGAATTCTAGAAATAAAATAGTATGGAATAATAAAGAGTTTCATTTGAAGTGGACCACCCTATTATATTCCTTGATAAAGTTAAAAGATTTATGAATTTTATCTACAATATAGCATGCATAGTCATCGGTTTTATTCACATCCCTGCTTTGGATATCAATAGGAAACACCATTAGATGGCCTCCTTTAAAGTTCAATCCATTAAAGGAATAATGAAAGGGTATTCCTTAATGATTACATCCATCTGACAAAAATTAGTGTATGGTTGAATAAGGATGATATCATTTTGAAAGGCTAAAATGATTGTTGAGATTGATCCTAACATATTTATGTTGAATACAATACATACATACAATCTTGTATAGACCTTCACTTCCACACTCTCAACAATTTTTTGTTGTAAGGACAACACTTCATTTGCCTAGTTTTGTAGGTTAAGATAAATCTTGTTCTCACAAGAAACTTAAAATGTCTCGTACACTTCCATCTACTTTTGAAGCAAGCCTCTATCTAAATTGACTTCACAATTACAATAGTGCTTCAAAATATCATAGGTCCATCCTCCGGTTTTATATGTCAAATATATTTCCATTTGTATTGAGTTTTATTCCATCCATGTAATTCATGTATTTGGTTACAATGTTTATTTCAGAATCCATATACAACTTCCTCCCTACTATTGACATAGAACTAGTATGGAATACTATCTTGACTTTTAAGCTAAATATTAAAAATTGGTTAGAGCTTATACTATGCAAAGGAGAATAAGAATAAACCTTAACCTTATCAACAATTGAAATAGATAAGGATTCACTCTATTCCACACATATTCACATAGACAATGAACATGATATTTGGGGTTCCTACTCTTACTATTTTTCTGTTTATTTATATAATAATAAGGTTACACTACAATATTTTTTTTCTCTTTTTATCTGCTCTAACTCATATTTTCTCTAACTCCTATTTCCTCTTATACATTCAATCATACTAGTATTTTGATTCCTGTACGAACATTATTTCATGGCTGAATGAAAACAATGTTCAATGCCATGAGGCCCAAATGATATTCATGCATTGGTCTTGAAATGTCATCAAACTGAGACTAGTCATTGTTATATAGTACCAAAGTTTCATTGATGCTATTGGTCAATATGATTTCTCATGTGAATTGATTAAAGATTGATAACCTTTCTATTCATAGGGTCTAATCATTATGTTTGACAATGTATTGGCCAATTTATTGTCCAATGCTATTTGCAAAATAAAATATAGTAATATATAAAACGGCGATCTTTTCTATCTACTCCACCGTAAATAATAGAGACTGTAGAAATTTCCTTCCAATTTGAGTATTGGAAGTCTTTATTATTTATAGTGGAGTAGATAGAAAATATCAATGTTTTATATTTTAATATATTTTATTTTTCATTGTATTTGATCAACAAATATAGTTTGACGATGATTCTTTGACTAGTGCTACAATATTAGTATCTTGGGGAATTATATATGCAAATATAAACTACATTTGTATGATGCTTGATGTTATACCCATGTCCACTACTTATCACCATAATTGTTATTATTATGTATATGCAATATAAGGATACTATAGAGGTAAGGAGCAACGAGCAAATAGACAAGATTTAAGGAAATGGACTTCAAAGAAAGGCACGACACTTTACTATAGATTCCCAAAATGAGATCATAGTCATGACTATTCAAATAAACAATGATTAGGCCATTCCATAACCATGAAGGGGGCATTGAAATTAATAATGGCAGTGATAGGGTAGTATGACGAACTTTAAAAGATACATAAAGAAAAGTAACTGAGCAGTTAAGAGGGCTTTTAAAACATCATAAATATTGTAAAGGGTTCATTTTATTCATAGTAGTATGGTAAACTAATAAATATTTCCATCTCACAAAGTTTAAAAAGAGGACAACCTACAAGTGTATTAAGGAACAAACAATATCTCAAGGAGCTACCACAATTAATTTCTTCAAGTGTTATGCAAGGCCATTGAAATCAAATGAATAAACTCATGCATAAGCTAAAAGACAAAGGATAGTCAAGTTGCTAGAGGGCAGGTATCACAAAGGATATGGGATCACTTTCAACAAATATGATGATGTTTCTAAAGGATCTCCCATTATGTCTATTAAATACTTACAAAGATATGACAGTCAAATGTCATTGTCAAAAAGTTGTAGAGGTTTTGAATGATCTTGCATAATAGGAAGGAGAGGACAAAATTTACACTAAAGGAGTTTATATAGTCCATAGAAGAAGGTCATATGATTTCCATGAGAAAATATTGAAATAAGTTGCATACTTTACAATGAAAACCATAAAAAAAAATCCTATGATGCACTTTTACATTTTTTGCTTCATTTTTCCTAATAAGGTCAAATACTTTCTTTTAGTCTCTGAATCTACCACATAAAGATTAAATATGCTTACTCTCAAATAAAGTTGAATTATATAAACAATATTCAGATGCCTCCCTTAACATAAAAGACAATCTAAAGTACTAAGGAATTTTATATCCTTTATAAGAGATTTCTTTTAACCAGTTAAAAACTTGAGAGGGTAATACACAGGTTGCAAGGAAAGTTAAAAATTTATCATAAGTAGCTCAATCCAAAGGAAAAAATTAAGCATGGAAAATCATGAGTAGGTTGACGAGCTTCACTAAAAGCACAAGTTATTTTTTATAACATCTTACCTGGATATTACTTGATAAGGTAAGGAGTGCTCTTTTCCACTCAGTTTCATATGGTGGTATATCTACACACAAATCACCAAATTGTCAAATAACTAAATAAATTGTATTACTTAATAAAGATGTTAAAACATGCCATTCATGTAAAAATCAACTATTCTTACCATAAAAAGTTTGGTTTCCAATTTGATAGGTTCATCTTTTGATTCTTGTATCAACTTTTGAAGGAATTTGGTAGCTTATACTTCTACTTGAGTAGACAATTTCATCTTGTAAACTATTCAAAAGTACAAAACAAATAGAAATCATATAATTTGCATGATAGTTATAGCTTGCTAGATGTTTGGTAGCATCTAAATTTTTTAAGTGAAGTGAGAAAAATAGAGAGGCCTTGACCTTCATTTTTTCATTTTTTAGTTTGTTTCTCTAAAGATCTCACAATATTTAGAAATTGGTTGCTTTCTTTCTTTCTTATTCAAATAAAAAATAGATACATTTGTATAGAGTCAAGATGAATTCAAGAACTTCAAGTAATAGATATACCATAACTGCTTTTATAAGACACTGTCATCTAAGGTCTAAAATCTATTTCTAAAACTTGGCAAAGGGAACAATACATCTTTATGAAGTAGTGTTCAAAAATATCATAGCTAAATGGCTCTAACTATCCACTATTGAAAACATTCGCAATTCTTTGTTCAACTCTCTAGGCCTGAATCTCGATAGCTATTTCACTTTGTAGCTATCCCTATGCCTTTGACATTATCTAGTTATGGCTCCCAAATCTATTGAAAATTGATCATTAGGGTTAAAATTGAAACCTTGGAAATACAATCTTTGTCCAAATCCATCAAGAATTTTCCATCAATTATAAACAATTCCCTTATAAAGAATTTGTGAAGTCGTGTCTAAAATCTAGAAATAAAATTTTGAAAATGCACAAGATTAAAAATGAAATATGATGAGATGTTGCTTTAAAATATATGATTTTCAAACTTGAAAGTACAAATTTGACTTCACAAATGAATTCTGGAAAAAGAAAATGACTACCCTCAACCTGGCAATATCTTCTTGAGTTTCTTCTGATTTTTCCCAAGAAAATCGTCGAGCAAAACATTGTCGCAATAAATAGTCGTACTCAATTTTATTTATGTCGGCCATAATTTAACTTTGCAAGTCCATCGAAATTTTGATGAAAAATCTTTGTTGAAACTTTGACGCAAAATAAGGTTCGTCAAAATTCCGACATAAAATTTTTAAAAAATAAAAAATTCACATTGAATATCACAAGTACCCGACAATACATCTGAGTATACAACTTTCGTCAAAAAATTTCATCGGATTTTGCAATCAAATGTGTTAGTGATTGAGTATTTTAATTGGGAAGAGTTATATTCTATTAGTGATTATTTATTACTTTTATAGCTACCTTTTATCTCATCTAAATTTAGTATTGGATCATTAAGACACCCATAGTTAAAATAAGTAATGATATAATCCACAAGGAGAGTTGATGAAGAATTTATTGGAGTTGATTGTTGAACCTCACTACTCCCAAAAATCACATGCAACCAAAATACCTATGACCAAGAGAGAGAAAAATATATTTTTAATGCAACCTTGAAAATTGTATTGATCCAAAAAAATATTTGAATAAGCTTCTAAATTCTATATTAAATGATTATTAAAATGTACAATAATGAATCCTTATTATAAAGAAAAAGAATGAAAAAAACTCTAGATGAAACCTTGAGTGAATTTTAAATTAGATCATGACAAGTTTCTTCATCATATGTTATGAGACAAAAAAGCACATGACCTAAAAATAGAAAAAAACTCTCCTAAATTTTTCTTAACTATAATAAAATAGAAAAGGGGCCTAATAATTAATTAATTAATTAATTGGGTGATTTTTTCTATTTCACTCTAACACCACCCTTAAGTACAACTTAGGGAGAAACTAAAAATATAAATTTGATGGATAGAAGGATGGATGAATGTAAGGGTATCGACTACAAAACCAAATGAGGTACTCATATACAAACAAATAAATCTCTCATAATCAGAGAAAATGAAAGAATCACATGGAAAATAATCGTCTCTAAAAAAAGAGAAAGAAATAAGTGCATACTAGTAAAAAAAATGAGGACTCAATATGACCTCCCAAGGATTGCTTTTATCACATAAGTACAACAAATATCCCCTCAATAGGAGAGAGAAGATGATAATATGAATCCCCCATAAAGAAGTAGCTCCTATACCAATAATGAAAGCCTAAATATAAAACATGATCCACTGTCTACAAACAAAATTTCTTCCCTTAGAAATAAATAGATCCATTGGTAATTGGATAAGCCTTTCTCATAAGTTGGATAGATAGGGAATCCAAATCCAAATATGTATCTTTGAAAAATGCTCAAATTTCCACATGAAAAAATAAGGTGATGACAATATAGAATCATGTGAAGACTAATGAACAAAAATATCCAAAGATAATGATGATGCACCTATCATGAAAGAGGAGATCAATTTCCTCAAAGTAATCTTCTAATTTTACAATATGAGACTCTACAAATAAGGATGATATGTCAACTATATGTGAATCTCAAGTAGTTATGTCTAGAAGATGACGAATGTGTATGGATGTAGCAATACCAGTTTCATCAAGAACAATAGATGATGGAGATGTGAACTCAACAAGTAGAGTGAGCACAATGAGACAAATTTCTAAACCATCAAAACATGCAAGACCAATTATATACTCAAGCTCCACTAAAGTATCATCATTAAAAGGATATGTTATTTGCACCATTAAGTGGAATGATGATATATATAGAAAGATCCTTTGGTAATGGATATATGAGGGTCCCCATGGATCTACCAAAGTTTATTCCAATATGTGTGGGGACAATATCAATATCTAATACAACACACATAGTGTCAAGATCAACACTAGAAAAATCAGCCATACAACATGATCAATGGTAATACCCAATATTGATCTACTCTATGGTGTGTTTAGTCAGAGTATGAGTCCATAAATATTTAAGGAAAAAGATTAAGACATCTTAGATGTATCAGGATGTCATTTCACTAAGACATAATTATCCTTTTCTAAGGTTACCACATAAACAATGCATGATACTTCCTTAAATGATAAAATCAAAATCCAATAACTTCAATACATATAAAGTAGCTCATATGAAATTATCTCATTAAATAAAACTTTTTTTAGGTGTTAAGATGTCTAAGTAATCGATCAAAATGTGAAATAATGAAAAACTAATTTAAAAACATGGGGTAAGTTATATGAAAAGGGCATAGATATATCTAAAGAGCTCAAAAATGTCATTTAAATGCCGCAAGAATCATAAAAATAAAATATGCAAGAAAACATTTATTAGATCGAAAGTAAAAAATTATGATCTAACTTTGACAAATGGTAGACTATATTGATTTTTTGGCAATATATCATTTACCAAAGTTAGAAACTATACACATAATTTATGCAAAAAAAATACCTCCTTTAGGGAGAAATTAGGGATTGTAGGGCCTATTAGGTAATACTATACTGATGTCACACTAACATCATAATGGTATCACCAAAATATTCCTTGACTTGTTAGAATATGATCTTCTTGCCAAGAAAAGTTACAAATTGGTCAAAATTGTTGTAAATATTGACAACTACCTTCAAATGATAGGAAACCAATATTAGTCACTATAAAACTATATAGGATTGAGTAAGGTGGTTTTGGGGGTGGTAAGTCTTGGCTAAAATATTTTGCACCTTTTGAAATTTCAAAATCTTCACTATATTGCCCAATTAAAATCAAAATCAATGACCAATGGTTGAGTAAACTACCTCTATGTGAAATATTTTCTCTCTAAATTTTATGAGGTATAGCTCCCTCTCCTAAATTTAAAATTTAAAATGGAGATTTGCTTTGAACCAAAAAGTAGAAAAGGTGTGAAACTAAAATCAAATGCAAATAAAATTTAAACAATGAACTCAATGGATAAATATTAAGATCGTGAAAGGCACTTAGCAGACAAACTAATTAGCATTTCACAAAATGAAATCAGTAACTTTATTGATCGGAGATAATACTGAAATTGAAATGGATTTAATAATCTAGAATAATTCTCACATTTGCACATAAGTGAAACAATCAAAGAAATCAATCAAAATTCATAGATCATGATAAATTCCATTCATCCAATGATCCCTATGTCTACACATAGATGTGCAAATCCTAATTTTAATTATCCTTCTCCAAAAATTGTGAAGAGATATTTCATCGATAACATCATATCATATATATAGTTGCAAGTGTAATTGATTCTTGTGAATAACTAAAAAGAGAGAATAAAGAGTCTCTTCAACTTCTCGAGACTTTTATGGGTAAAAGCACAAACTTGTGTCATACTTTCAACCAATTAAATGGTTTTGAGAAAAACAGTTTTGGGTGAAATAGTTTCACCCAAAACTCAATAGCCTATACATAACACATAGCGTTTTGAGTGAAACCCTTTCACCCGAAACAAAAAAATATATTTTTTCCATTTATCTCTTAAAATGTGACTCATTTGTATGTAATTTTTTAACTAAAAGGTTTTCGAGTGAAACCATTTCACTTGGAACTATCTATGTGGCATCCTTGTTGGAAACCACCTCATCTTTTTTCAAAAATTTCTGAAACTTTCCACTTGAACATTATATTTCTTTAGTCAGAGTGATTTTTTCAAAAAACTTAAAATTCCCTTTTATGAGCTCAAAGTCAAGAATAGAAATATACTAGTTTTAATATATTTTTTTAAATAATACAAGTAGGTTCTTATTTAAATAAAAAATGAGGTTGATTAGAAATTAAAAAAAAAATACTAAATCATATTTAAAAAACTAAAAAATATATGATGCACTAGAAGAGAGAATCTTCTCCAAAAGGTATAATTTTTCTTTTGAAAAGGATAAACAAATAGATAATAGTTGATGTCAAATGAAAACTATCAAATTCTAGTATGTCTGACTTTAACACGTTATTATGAGGAAAATATACATCAATTTTTTTTAAAAAAATCAAGCACTAGATATTGAATTTCTCTATTTGAAAAAAAAATAGGGGAAAATAAAATTGTTTTTTTTTTCTTGATGTCAACTCAATGTCACTTTTTCCTAAAAATTTTAGCAATTCAAAATCTGCTCTTAAATTTATAAAAAAATATCAAATTATTTATAATAAAAAAAATGAAAAATCACAAGAATAAACTTAATCAAGATTTCTACATTTCATTAGTTTACATCATTTTGAAATTTAATTTACATAAAGACCACTTTAATGTTGTTGAAGTTGAGAATTTTTGTTTGTGTTGGTTGATTCCTTTATAAAAGTGTGGCACAAGTTTGTACTTAAATACACTTACATTATTTTTCAAAATATATATATTGAATAAAATAAGAAATATTATTGTTGAGGTGGCACATTTGAGGTCTCTTCTCCTCGAGAAGGTTGATCAACAGTTGATGTGGTGTTTTTGGCCTTGTACATGAGGAATGCTTTGATTATCAGAGGTATTTCAATGTGATGTGGAACAATCACATTCTTAGTCCTTGATTTCCATAGAGCCTTATTCCCTCATACTTAATCTATTTAAACTGAAGAAAATGTTTACATGTTCGTTGAACTAAGATAAAGTGAATTCAAGACTTTTCAATTTTTTTACAGTCAACACATTGAAAGATTGCTTATTGAATATTTTTTCAATTGACTTTGAATTTGTCTTTCAAAATTTCCAAATCTTCGTCTCAAGAATTTTCATCTCTCTAGAGGTGAACACCTATGGTGTAAAGGTCCTTTAGAATGTCAATTCTCATTTTATTACACTCTTCGAGAAAATTGCTCCATTCTACCATGTTTTGTTTTAAAAATGAGAGTTTTCATTCGATACTCCTTTTCCACATAACACATTTGTTATCATCAATACTTGGCAAAATTTCTCAATGACCAATTTTTCCATCCGTACCTCAAGAATTTCTTTGAATTCACCAATGATTTTCACTCATATTGACTCTTCATGCTTAGTGATGGCAATATCATTGTTAATTTCTTTCTTTAGTAACTCGATATCTTCACATATTTTCTTCATATCAATGATAAATTTTATTCCTTTCACCAAAATATCTTTCCTAGCATGTTGGGGTGCAAAATAGGACCTTTCCTAGCATAAAACCACCCACCCAGATGTGTTGGCACTGCCAGTTTGGCTACACGATGAACAAAACAAAAATTAGGCTACCACATTTGATGCACCACCCTAATGACCCTCGCTACTCCCATGACATCTATATTGACAATGAGAACACACATGGGAGGTGGAACCATTTACACCATTTGAATCACTATCTCTCCCAAACCATAGAATACAACAGTTTGGGCATATATGAGAGCTAGGGGTACTAGAGATAGATGGTTGAGTTGGTGCATCATCTGATGAGGCAAAAGGCTGGTATATTTGTGTGTCATACTCTATAATGGTGTCTTTTAGGCTAGCGATTGCATGGAAAGTCTACACCTCCATACTCTCCCTGATGGTTACTAGAACTGTCACATGACAAATTGGTATTTATGCTAGTGTTCTTTAATGTGCACGGTTATCTACCCGATGAGCTCCTAGTCTATTTTGGGCAGAGCCTCCACCTCTACCTTGAAACCACCTCATATCAAATTAATTGAGAATTTGATGAAGGATAAAATCACAGTAAAGCTTTCTTAGAAAATATAGCTCAGTACCTCATAATTATTACATGGAGGTTGGCCAAAGACCATCCACCATGTATCCCAAAAGTTATTTCGTATCTCCTCATGATTACACCAATGCATATTGGAAACCTATTTTGAATTTAGAGGAATAGGATCATTGGTTCTAGGATCTGTAAAAAGAATACATATGATTTCTTTGCTTATGTCTTTCTTTTTCACATCATTATAGGACAATTTTGTTGCATAATATTGATGACATGAATCTCTATAAGTTTTAAATTGGTTTATTTGATTTGTGACAGTGTCAAAATTCATGAACATGGCTTCCAATGCCAAGGAAAGGGATTGGTGATGCTCATTTGATATTGAACCCCTCAATTTTGGAACTAATTTATGAATTGCAACTTTATTTTGCTCTAGATGCCCTAAAAAATCCTCTTGGATTTGTCTAGGGTTTGTTGTAAGGGTAGGAGGAGGGTCAAGAATCCTAGAGTTTTTATTAGAAAAATTACCATTTAAATTTGTTAGTGGCTCATTTGGTTTACATTATTTGTTATATAATTCAAATAAAAACATGAAAATGATAAAAATAATCCATTTTTCCTAATGCAAACAAAATTTAAATCTAATGGAAAAAAATATCACTTAACTCTTCTCCAACGTGGCATTATGAAGTAAGGTTGCAAAGGGAGAAACACATTCGTACTATGTAGAGATGAGGGAAGGAAAATAGTAGTAGAAGACAAAAGCCACGAGTAAGCAAAATGGACGGGCTTTTTCTTTTTATAACTTTATTGAGAAAAACATGTATGCATTTTTCTTTAATAAAAATGCGTATGCATTTTTCTTTTGAATAAAAATGTGTACATGTTTTGCTTTCATAAAAATGTGTACGTGCTTTTTTTTCATAAAAATGTGTATGTGTTTTTCTTTCATAAAAATGTGCAAGCTTTCTATTTTGAATAACACATACACATTCTATTTTCATGATAATGTGTGCATGCATGTTATTTGTTTAAATAAAACGCCTATGTTATGGCTCAATTTTTTTGAGCATTAACACAAGAACATTTTGCTCATTTTTGGGCATTTTGCTACTTTTTTGTGTCCCATCTTGGTGCACATGCCCATTGATTGACAAAAGTAAAAGGAAATTCCATTAACTCTTATATCTATATTGAGAATTAAAAAATTGAAGGGCTTCACATAAAATCATAATTATTTGACAATTCCTACACCAAAATATAAAATAACCCCTACAACATTATATGTAAGAAAGAATAGGCTAGCCAAAATTAGTCTCTTCATAGCATTGAATGTAGCTTTAAAGGCATCTAATATTTGTTAATTCAAATTACTAGTATCAATCTTCTAAATTGATCATTAGATTTTATACAACACTCATTCATATTAATTTATTAAAATATTTATAATTTGCAAGTGGATACTCAACACAAAAAATATCATTGCAGAAGATTCATCCTCCTTATCAAGAAAATATACATTTGGCTTTGATTTACTTATAGAAAATGGAAAAATAATATTCAATATAAACCTAAAATAAAAACAATTATCCATCTATTTATTTGTGGTGGAATTTCATTCTAAAAATTGAATTATATTTCAATTCATAGGAACAGCAACAATTTCAAATGAGAAGCTCCTATCAAGTTCATTTCATTATGCCAATAGGTATATCACCTATGCCAAATTTGTTAATAGCCCCACACTTCAAGAATTAGGCTACTATATTATAATTATTTGAGAAGAAGAGGTCATCTTTCTTTTGGGGATTATGAAGGAGGAAGCATTTAAGAAGACTTGTATCCAATCCTCAATCATTGAAGAGATCTCAGTTTCTATAGAAGTACATTTTTCTGGTAAGATTTTTTTCTATAAAATATAATGTACGAGATATAAAGTTGGCCCCATGAAATTCTACAATCATTGGGAAAAAAATATTGTATGACACAAGAAAAAATATAAAAAATTTGCACTTGGCATACACATAAATAATCTTGTTGTGAAAAGTTGTGTGTATTAGATTTTGTCTATTTATTGTAATTGGTGTGATTGCACTCTTCTTCATCACCCAAATCATATATGTATGTGTAGCAACCTCTTCAACTTTTTTTTTTCTAAGGCTACAAAATGTTCACTTTCATATTCCTTGTCCTCAAAAGAAGTAAAACATATACATGAAAAATAATTATGTTGCCTTGGTCTTGTGAACTTGTTTGTGAATATAGGATTGTTAGACAACGAGAATTTATTTTCTCTAAGCCCAAAAGGCCCACTTAATCTACTCTGAAACATCATATTCTACATGTTAATTACAATCCCTCTAAACATAATTTGACAAAAAAATATAGTGAGGAAAATTATAACCTTGACCATATTCTACAAACACCTCTTTATCAAGGCCTTTTTTTTGCCAATATAACTTCTATAACTTCCATTGCCCATATATATAGTGAATTTTTTCTTGATGTTGAGAAATCAAATCTATGCATATAGAGAGAGATAGAATGCATAGAGAGGAATTAAAGGTTTTTAGGTGAGATTTTAATCATTCATCATAGTATTAGTAGGAACTAATCATCTTAGGAATAAAGTGTACAATTCCTCGAAAGTAATGATTAAAAAATCATAGTTTGTGGTGCAGGAGCACCTAGGCTAACCTCCATTTTGCTTGTCATTTTGGCTTGTATCTAACATTAGCCAAGTCATAGGGTTTGTGTGTTTATTTTGGACCTTAGAAGGTCTTGCTTGAATGTGGACTAGGTGAGTTAGTGTTAGAACTAAGGTCACCAATTGGTCATTGTTTGTTGTTTTGGTTAGCTTAGCCTTAGAAGCTTAATGTTGGATTTGAGTCCTTAATGTGGTCCAAACACATGAGAGATGTAGGAGGGATTCTTTAAGGCCATTTATGATGATTAGTTCTTTGAACTAATTGGCTTAGAGGTCCTAGATTCTAGTTGGCCTAATAAATGTAAAGATGCCAAAAATGGTCATGACAACATTGGAGATTTATTGTAAATGTTGCATGCAACTCGGCAACCTTGGATTCCCTAAAAGCTAGGAGTGGGGGATCAACTAACAAGCCTAGAAACCTGGAGAATGGCTCTAAGATCTTTGAGGGGTTCGGATCCAGATAGTAGTTGAATTGTAACAAAATTTTTGCGAATAGTAAGTGGCTCTGCAATTCTGTTTTTGTGTAAATACCGAATAATATAGTGTGATAGTGATAGAATACAGATTGAATATTTTGATTTGATGTTAGATTAGTGTTCATAGGATAGTACTAAGGATTTTTCATTCTATAAACAAGTTGAGCTGAGTTAATTTAGTGTCTTGGAAAAGTAGGTTAAGGTAGAGGTTTTCCTGGTCTGGTTCTGATCAGCTTGTTTGTCTATGACTCCCCCATGAAATCTAGCCATGGGATCTTCCTAAGGGTAGATAAATTTTTGAGGGGAGTCATTTTTTTGTACATATGTAGTGTTAGGATTCATGAAGAGTCGAGCAGCTGTGTTGTAATGTCAAATCTTAGGTGAGCTTAGAGTGCCCGGTTAGAGGTTTGACAGTGTGAATTGAAGCAAATAGGCAGGGGAGTGAAGTACAGTATGGGATAAGTACAGTTCCAGGTGGGACACAAACAATTCTTGATATGATAGGAGGATTGAGGGACTATTGATCCATTTGGGTGAGATTTGAGCAAGAAACCAATAGGGTCTTATAAACTAGGCCTCCTCAAGACAAATTTTGTCACCAGGTTGGAGAAAGGTTTGGTGATCCCTCAAAATGGATCCAAATGGAAGTACATGGATGATTCTCAAGATGTTTGACACCCCTGCAATCAATTCAATGATTTTTGTGTTGGTGGCACTTAGAGTCTTCTAAGTGTAGGAAAAAGTGTTGAGGTGAACTAAGGGTGATTGTCCTTCAAGGTGAAGCACAGAGAATTAGTCTCTTAGAGAAGAGTTAGACAAGGCCTTAGTTAATCATCTAAGCCTTTTGAGGTCCTAGAGAAGATTAGGATCCTAGAAGAAGACAAGTAAGGTCTTCTTAGAACTTGTGTAAGCACACCTTGAAGTTCATACACCATATTGGTATCAGAGCCAGGTTTGATCAGGCTTGTGGTTGATGTTACAACCCACTGAATCAGTAGGAGAGAATATACCAGTTGAAGATAAAACTATGGTGACTAATGCTGAGTTAGCCAAGAAGGTAGAAGAACAAGAAGAGGATAACAAGTTACAGAGAGAAAGATTGGATCGAATGGAGCAACTCTTGGATGAAGTCCAAGAAAAGGCAGACAAGGTAAAGAATAAAATAGATCAGAAGGAACAAAAAGAAGCCATAGAAAAGGAGTTGGAATTGGAAGAGGAAGCTCCAACCCCTGACCCTGTTATTCCTAAAGAACCCTTCTTGAAGGCACTAAAGGCTTTAAGTGGTAAAGCTTTGGAGGGTGTACCACTTTTCAGTGGGCAAATGGATCCTGATTCAATCATGGACTGGATTGAGAGTATAGAGAATCACTTTGAATGTGATGGTATATCAAAAGCCCAAAAAGAAAAGGTGGCCAAGTCAAGGTTGAGAGGTTCAGCTCTCACATGGTGGAAGTCTGTGCAAAATGAAAGAGAAAAAGAAGGAAAGGGTCCTATAGTTACATGGAAGGGCATGGTAGCTAAAGTAAAGCAGACCTACCTACCTGATGACTATGAAGTCTAGTTGCATAGGAGGAGACACAATCTTAGACAAAAAGATTTGGATGTCCAAGCATACACCGAGGAGTTCCAAAAGTTGTGCCTAAGATCAAAGGTGATTGAAGATGAAAGCATCGAGCTAGAAAGGTACTTAAATGGACTTAAATGGTCTATTCAAGAAGACATGAGTCTAGTGAACTTCAAAACCATCCGCCAATGTTATCAAATGGCCTTGAAGATAGAGGAGAAAAGCAAAAGGAAGTAAGAGCAAACCTCCAAGAGTAGAGGTAAAGGAAAAGATAGTAGAGGACAAAGAGGTGGCTATGGTGGAAGGAGTTCAGAATCAAGGGCTCAAGGAGAAGTTAAGTACATTGAGCAACAAGAAGGAAGCTCTAGCAGAGGTGGTAGAGGAAGAGGCTCTAACTTTAGAGGAAGAAGTGGTGGACAAGGAAGAGGCAATTACTTTGCCAATATGAAATGTTATCACTGCAATCAAATGGGACACCCTGCCTATAGGTGTCTAGAGAAGGGTAGTAATTCTCAAGGAGGTGATAAGAGAACTAATCTAGTTCATGATGAGACAAATGCAGCAGAGCAAAATTCTGAGGTACCATTAAATTCAGAGGAAGGTGAGAACCTCATGATGAGGAGAACTTTGATCAAAGAGATGGTTAAGGAGGAACCAAGCCAAAGGAGGTCCCTATTTAGGATAAAGTGCAAAATGATGGGGAAAGTATGTAGAGTCATCATTGACTCAGGGTCTATTGAAAATATTGTGTCAGAGGAAGTAGTAAGCAAGCTAAAGTTGACAAGGATACCCCACACCAATCCTTACAAGGTCACATGGCTAAATAAAGGCCAACATGTGTTAGTAAATGAACAAGCATGGGTGGAGTTCTCAATTGGAAGGTACAAGGAAAAAATTTTGTGTGATGTGTTACCTATGGATGCAGGTCACTTGCTCCTAGGTAGACCATGGAAATTTGACCATCAAGCTATGCATGATGGAGTGAAGAACTCCTATACTTTCAAGAATGATAAGGTAACATTCAAAATTCAATCACTGTTAGAAGATCAAGAGGTGAAGACAGTAGGTCCTAATATACTCATCATTGGTGAAAAAGAGTTCTTAGAAGCCTTGGAAGAAGGAGAAGGAATTGGCTATGCACTAGTGTTAAGGCCAAGAGAGGTAAGTGGTGACAAAGCATCCAGGAAGCCAGAGTTATCGAAAGAGATACAAAGCATGTTGCAGACTTATGAAGGCATTGTAAGTAGTGGACAACCAGCAACATTACCTCCTAAAAGAGCTATAGGTCATATGATAGAATTCATACCAGGAGCTACCCTTCCCAATAAAGCAACCTATAAGATGACCCCTCAACAAAATGAGGAAATTGCTAGACAAATACAAGAACTCCTAAACCAAGGTCTTATTAAGAAGAGCATCAGACCATGTGTTGTACCCACTATCCTAGCACCTAAAAAGGGAGGAGATTGGAGGCTTTACACAGATTCAAGGGCCATAAATAGGATAACCATCAGATATAGGTTCCCTATTCCTAGGATAGAAGATCTAATGGATTGTCTAGGGGAATCCAAGTATTACTCCAAGATATACTTAAAGAGTGGTTATCACCAAATTAGGATACATGAGGGAGATGAGTGGAAAACAACCTTCAAAACCAATGAGGGTTTATATGAGTGGCTTGTCATGCCATTTGGATTGTCTAATGCCCCCTCCACATTCATGAGGCTCATGAATGAAGTCCTCAAATACTACATTGGAAAATTTGTAGTGGTATACCTTGATGATATACTGATTTATAGCAAGACAAGAGAAGAACATCTCAAACACCTAGAGTTGGTTTGCAAGAAGCTACATGAGGAGAAATTGATGATCAATTTAGAGAAATGTGAGTTCATCAAGACAGAACTGGTGTACCTTGGTTTTGTACTATCTCATGGCAATTTGAAGATGGACATTAGCAAAGTGGAAGCCATTCTCAATTGGCCTACTCCAAGGATAGCAAAAGAGGTAAGAAGTTTTCATGGCCTTGCTCAATACTATAGAAAGTTTATAAGGCAATTCAGTGATATTTGTGCTCCTATGTTGGACACCATTAAAGGAGGCATACAGACTAAGTTTGTATGGAATGAACAAGCTAACAAGAGCTTTGAGTTGTTGAAGGAAAAGATTGCTACACAACCTGTTCTAGTTTTGCCAAGTTTTGAGAAGCTATTCACCATAGAGTGTGATGCAAGCAATGTGGCTATTGGAGTTGTCTTAAGCCAAGAGGGCAGACCCGTGGCTTTCCATTCAGAGAAGTTGAGTGAAGCCAAGAAGAAATACTCTTCTTATGATCTTGAGATGTATGCTCTAGTTCTGGCTTTAAGAAAATAGAGGCACTACTTGCTTCCCAAGGAGTTCATAGTGTATTCAGACAACCAAGCACTTAGTTTCCTAAATTCACAAGAGAAATTGAGTCACAAGCACATGAAGTGGGTTGAATACCTGCAAGCTTACACTTTTAATATCAAGCACAAGAAAGGAATACTCAACAAGGTGGCAGATGCCTTGAGTAGAAGAGCTCTTACCATCCAAGAGATTCAGTTGAAGAGCATGGGAATAGATCATTTCAAGGATCTATATGCAGATGATGAAGATTTTGCAGACATTTATAAGGTATGTGCTGAATACAAGAATCATTTTCATAGTAGATATGTTGAATATACTTTGCAAAGTGATCTCTTGTTTAAGGGGAATCAATTATGTGTCCCTAGAGGCTCTATTAGAGAGAATTTGATACAAGAAAAGCATAATGGTGCATTGAGTGGTCACTTTGGGATCACAAAGATGTTAGAGTAATTGGGTATTTACTTTATTAATTAAACAATATTTGTTTAATTACGTAAAGTTCCCTTTTACCTCTTTTCACTTAAGCTAACATTAGGTGCATAATAATTAATTACTTTATTAATTATTATTGTGCAAGCCTAGGGTTTTCATTTATATATGGTTGAAAACTATCTTTTATATAATTATTCATTTTACATTTTTAGGTGAATACATTGCTCCACATTCTTGAGCATTTTCTTTGTTGCTTCTCTTTGCTTCTCCTTGTAATAGGTTATTTTCTTGCAGAGGTCACTAGGCTCCTGTGAAGTTGTATCTTCTCAAGTCCAACAGAAGACTCAAGAACTTGTTCAAAGGTTCTACTACTGGCCAAGGATGAATCTAGATGTTAGGAGGTATGTGGAAAGTTGTATAGTATGTCAAAAGGCCAAGGGCACTTCTTCATATGCAGGCCTATATCAACCACTACCTATTCCTACTAGGCCATGGGAATGTTTGAGTATGGACTTTGTAGTTGGGTTACCCAAGACAAGACAAGGCATGGATAGTGTTTATGTAGTTGTGGAGAGATTCAGCAAGCTGGCTCACTTTGTGCCATGTAAGACAACCAATGATGCCAGCCAAATAGCCTCTCTCTTCTTCAAAGAGATAGTAAGGATACATGGGTTACCGATGAGCATTGTGTCAGATAGAGACACCAAATTTATGAGTCACTTTTGGAAGACTCTTTGGAAAAGATTGGGCACAAATTTATCCTTTGGATCTGCATACCACCCTCAAACAGATGTTCAGACCGAGGTGGTAAACAAGAGCCTTGAAAATCTATTAAGGTGCTTGACCAAAGAATATGGTCAACAATGGGATCAATTGACTAGACGGGCTGAGTATGCATATAATGACACTGTCAACAGGTCCATAGGGAAGAGTCCCTTTGAAATTGTATATGGCTTACATCCTAGGGGAGTCTATGAGCTAAGAGACCTAAGGGATGGAGTTAAAGGAAGTCGATATGCTGATGATTTTTCCTATGCAATGCAGGAGATTCATGACATAGTCAGGAAGACATTGACTAAGAACACTGTGAAGCATAAGACCAAGATGGATGAGCGTAGAAGAGAAGTTCAGTTTAATGTGGGAGACTTGGTGATGGTGCATCTAAATAAGTCCAGATTGTAGAAAGGTGTTCCTCACAAATTACAAATGAGAAGGATAGGTCCCTGTCATATCTTGGCAAAGTATGGGAACAATGCTTTTAGAGTGGAGCTACCAAAAGACAGTGGACTGTCCCCTATCTTCAACATTTCAGATCTGGGTCATTACAAAGGACCACCACCAAACTTGGATCAAAGCCTCAATGAAGTCATCCATGATGTGGAAGAGCTCAGACTACCTTCTGCTATAGTCAAGCAAGCTGACAGTATACTGGATACTAGAGTCTACAAGAAGACTAGAACCAGGGAATACAAAGAGCATCTGATCAAGAGGCATGGACAAACTGATGTTGATGCAGTGTGGATCAAAGAATCAGATTTTAAGAAGATGGGAATTGATCCTACTTTACTCAATCCAAGGGTGGATTGAACTCTTTTGTTTTGGGGAGGATGGTGCAATAGCACCTAGGCTAACCTCCATTTTTCTTGTCATTTTGGCTTGTATCTGACATTAGCCAAGTTAGAGGGTTTGTGTGTTTATTTTGGACCTTAGAAGGTCTTGCTTGAATGTGGACTAGGTGAGTTAGTGTTAGAACTAAGGTCACCAATTGGTCATTGTTTGTTGTTTTGGTTAGCTTAGCTTTAGAAGCTTAATGTTGGATTTGAGTCCTTAATGTGGTCCAAACACATGAGAGATGTAGGAGGGATGCTTTAAGGCCATTTATGATGATTAGTTCTTCAGACTACTTGGCTTAGAGGTCCTATATTCTAGTTGGCCTAATAAATGTAAAGATGCCAAAAATGGTCATGACAACATTGGAGATTTATTGTAAATGTTGCATGCAACTCGACAACCTTGGATTCCCTAAAAGCTAGGAGTGGGGGATCAACTAACAGGCCTAGAAACTTGGAGAATGGCTCTAAGATCTTTGAGGGGCTCGGATCCATATAGTAGTTGAATTGTAACAAAAATTTTGGGAATAGAAAGTGGCTCTGCAATTCTGTTTTTGTGTAAATACCGAATAATATAGTGTGATAGTGATAGAATACAGATTGAATGTTTTGATTTGATGTTAGATTAGTGTTCATAGGATAGTACTAAGGCTTTTTCATTCTATAAACAAGTTGAGTTGAGTTAATTTAGTGTCTTGGAAAAGTAGGTTAAGGTAGAGGTTTTCCTGGTCTGGTTCTTATCAGCTTGTTTGTCTATGACTCCCCCATGAAATCTAGCCACGAGATCTTCCTAAGGGTAGATGAATTTTTGAGGGGAGTCATTTGTTTGTACATATGTAGTGTTAGGAGTCATGAAGAGTTGAGCAGCTGTGTTGTAATGTCAAATCTTAGATGAGCTTAGAGTGCCCGGTTAGAGGTTTGACAATGTGAATTGAAGAAAATAGGCAAGGGAGTGAAGTACAGTACGAGATAAGTACAGTTCTAGGTGGGACACGAACAGGTCTTGATATGACAGGAGGATTGAGGGACTATTGATCCATTTGGGTGAGATTTGAGCAAGAAACCAGTAGGGTCTTATAAACTAGGCCTCCTCAAGACAAATTATGTCACCCGGTTGGAGAAAGGTTTGGTGATCCCTCAAAATGGATCCAAATGGAAGCACATGGATGATTCTCAAGATGTTTGACACCCCTACAATCAATTCAATGATTTGTGTGTTGGTGGCACTTAGAGTCTTCTAAGTGTAGGAAAAAGTGTTGAGGTGAACTAAGGGATATTGTCCTTCAAGGTGAAGCACAGAGAATTAGGCTCTTAGAGAAGAGTTAGACAAGGCCTTAGTTAATCATCTAAGCCTTTTGAGGTCCTAGAGAAGATTAGGATCCTAGAAGAATACAAGTAAGGCCTTCTTATCACTTGTGTAAGCACACCTTGAAGTTCATACACCAGTTTGTTGGAGCGTGAGAAGATGAAAGGGCGTCTTTCCCGCACACTTTACAATCATATCCCTCAAACATTTTTTTTTGTGGCTTAAATTTTTGATTATCTAGTTTGATAAAAATGGCTAGCTACAATTATATGACCATCAAATTTAAGGTCCCTACCTATCTACATTAACCTTTTCTATTACAAAACAAATTCTAGACTTTTTAATATTATCCCTCAAGCAGTTTTTTGTGTGTTAAAGTTTTGATTATATTGTATGATAAAAATGACTAGCTACAACTATATGACCATTAAATCTAAGACCCCTTCCTATCTATATTAAACTTTTCTATTAAAACAATTCAATAATCACAATATCTCAAAAGTAAATACTAGCCACTAGATAATACTTCTCTCAGATATTTATAATAATAGATATTTGTGATATCCCAAAGTGTACACACAACTAAAGATAGGTGTGTGATAGGAATGTAATCAAATGCCTCCAAATGTGCATCATATTAGCATGAAGTGACAAATTTTGCTTTTTGGACAAGTGAGTGTTCCTAATTTTGACATGAATGATTGCATATACATCAAATTTAAGACCCCTTCTTATTTATATTAAAATTTTCTATTAAAAAAATCAATAATCATAATATCTCAAAAGTAAATACTAACCACTAGATAATATTTCTATCAAATATTTATAATAGTAGATATTTGTGTATATTTCAAGTGTGTAAATACTAACCACTAGATAATACTTCTATCAATATTTATAATAAGATATTTGTGTATATTCCAAGTGTATAAATACTAACCACTAGATAATACTTCTATCAATATTTATAACACATAGTGGCTAGTACTTTCCTTTTATAGTATTTTAATTATAGTATTTCAGATTTAATAAAAAAATAAATGTAAGTTTTGTTAATGTGAATAAAATTAAATGTAAGCTTTGTTAATTATAATATTAACATAATCATATATTAATCAAGTAATTTAATATTAATAATCATTAATTTTAACTTAATTATATTATATATAAATTTAAATAATAATTTTTAAAATTATTTAATATTAAATAAAATAAAATGATTATACAATATAATTATAAGAAAGGATAAAAAATAATTATTTAAACATAATATTGATATAATAGTTTTGTGAAATAATATGTATAATATAATTTATGTGAAATACTAAAAGAAACATTGAATATAAATAATAATAATATTTTAAATGTTAATATATAAATAGAAACTTGATACAATAATACAAATTAATATTCATAATTATTAGTTTTAGTTCAATGAGAGAAAAAATTTGCATGCCTATATTATAGGTGGAACCTTCAATAAATGTAAATTTATAATTTTTATTATTACTATTATTAATATTTAATTTATCTCTAATTTATCTATTTTCTAACTTAATTTACTTAATTTACTCTCATTATTGGATGTTAGGGAATACTTAATTTTCAAGGTTAACCACTAAATTGAAGCATTTGGTTGTTATTAAGATTCAACTATAAAGGGTGGGGGCCCTAGCTTGGTTGGCTAAATCTTTTCTGTTGCACGAGGTTGGTTTTTAGGTCTAGTCTCCCCCACTCCCTTGTACCAGAGTGCTAGCGCCACTGGTTATGTTAAAAAGTTTACCAGATGCACTTAAAAAAAAAAGATTCAACTACATAATTTTTTATTGAAAATCATTTTTCATTATATATATAAATTAATTTCGTAGAATCAACCTTAATTAATTTATTACTTCATATTACATTTTATAAAACTAAATAATTTTTTTTTTATATTGTATCTAATTATATAATATATAAATTATTCAACATTTATAATTTTTTTTGACTTAAAAATCCAAAAAATTAAAAATTAAAAATCCTAGCAATGAGTTTTCCTTTCCCTTATTAAAAACTTCAAAAACAATTAAAAACATGAAATAAGAACACCCCCCACTTAAGCCCAAAAAAAACATATATCCCCCAACGTGCTATAAAGTCCGCAACCATCCCCTCAATTCCTGTCATTGCCACTAAGATATTCATTTTCCCCCAACTCCATTAAATTTTACTTTGATATAAGAAGTATGCCAGCAATCGTATTGTTCTATTGTTTTACCAAAATATTGTCCAACAAGAAGTCCATATATCGTAGTCAAAACTGTCGTTTCGGATCAGAGATATATGGCTTTTAATAAAACGAAAATGATTGTTAGATAAATGAGGTATAAAAAAATAATAGTTGATTTTTAAAAAAAAAAGCAAAATAATAATTCAACTTTCTCAAAAATAGGTAAAATAATAGTTAACTTTCATTTTTCTTCAAAATCTGTCAATAATACATAAAATCTTTTAGTCAATCATATTCAAAAAAAATATTTTTTATAATTTATTAAATTAAATATTTTACAAGTTCACTTTATAAAATTGAATTTTATTTTTTTTTGAAAAAAAATATTATTTTAGATTGGTTGAAAGCTAACTTATTAATAACTAATTAACTAAGAAAAACAAAACACATTGCAATAATATTACCTAATGACAAGTACTAATAAAATATTTATGTATATTCTAAGTGTATAAATACTAACCACTAGATAACACTTCCAAGAAATAGTACATCCCAAATATGTACACAAACTAATACTTCCAAGAGATAATACATCCCAAATGTGTACACACAAACTAAAGATATATGTGTGATAGGAATGCAATCAAATGCCTCCAAATGTGCATAAGGTGACACAGGTCAAGTCATTGTTTCTAATTTGAATACTTGCCATTTAGAGGGTCATTGACCATGTAGAAAAGGAGAATAAAAGATCTAATGCCATTGAAAAGATTTGATTCTTCTATTAAAATATAAGATTTAGTTTGGTGTTATCGACCATGCTGGCCCACTTTGATTGTAGTGGACGGCAATTTCAAACGGACACAATGTTAACTGTCGTAAACGACAACATGTCATCACACACGCTCTTCTCAGTTTGTACGTTGCTTTCTATATATCGAGCATTGGCATTTTGGTTGATGCACTCATTCTTCTACAGCAGAGAAAAGAGGTTGGAGTCAAAAATGTCTGGGGAAATAAGAGAGGTCCCTTTGCACGCAGTGGTCGTGCCATTTCCCGCGCAAGGCCATATCAATCCGCTCATGAATTTTGCAGAGCTGCTGGCCATGCGGGGAGTGTTCATAACCTTTGTCACTACCAAATGGATCGACCAACGCCTTCTGAAAGCAGCTTCCAAAGATTTAGCGGCACGTAACTACAAGGCCAAAGAGAAGGGCTCGAATTTTCGCTTTCTCTCTATTTCAGACGGCTTACCGCCGGAACATGGTCGAACTGCTCAGCTTGGTGAATTTTTCCTTGCTCTGCAATGTTTGGGCCCTGTTTTGGAAAGTGTGTTAAGTGAAGCAGATAAATCTGTCCCGCCAATCACCTGTATTGTTTCCGATAGTTTTTTGTCATGCACGGCAGAAGTAGCTAAAAATCTTGGGGTGCCCAGAGTTGTCTTCTGGACTTCTTGTACTGCTCTAGCCATTATGCAGGCAAACGCTGACTTACTTCTTTCTGAGGGTCACATTCCTGTCACAGGTATTCTCCTACAAATTTTGGTTTTGTTTCTGGTACAAGATGTGACTAAGGTATTCTAATATTCTACAGATTAGTTGTTATGATTTTTCAAACAGTCTATGAAGTTAATTAGAGTAAGTTTTTGGATTCAATTGTTTGTTTTTAAATCGACGTTTTGGATCACACTCAGTGTTTTGAATCATACTCAGTGATTCATCGATGTTTTTCTCTTATGATAGATCACCGAGTATGTTCTGAAATGTCAATCTAAAAACATACACAGCTGAATTCAAAAGCTTACTCTAATTTATTCCACTTTGATGTTCCATGCTTGTACAATACACTATAAAGCTTCCAAGTTTTCCATATTTTGTCCATATTGCTCTGTTTAATTGTAACATAACAAGCCACCTTGAAGGCAAAGTTTGAACTGAACTTCGCAGAGTTTGCCCAAGGCCATCTCATAACAGAAACAAAAACACCATTATGAAAATTTAATAAAGAGAGTAATTATTAGTCAATGACAGGCCTAATTTATCTGCATTCCCAAGAGGCGTTTGCAAGTCTTGATCACACTTCTTATTCTTCTTTAAAATAGATCCATCTACATCCCAATCAAAAGGGGGAGGGGGAGGAGACCCAATTATGTTGTATCTGGAGGACTCGGATCTTTTAAACCCCACATCAGTAGATAAAAGATCAGCATGTGGGTATAGTTTATCTTGATCTGGGGCAGCCTTCCTGGTTGAAAAAAGTCTCTTCACAGCTCGCTGCTGTGAGCTATACTATTATCCTTCACAACTGAATCTTTCAGCATGGGTTTTCTGGCTTAGGCAAATTCACTGGTTTATTAGAATAAAATAAAATATATTGAAAAATATTTTCATTTTTATTATCATAAATCAAATAATCAAATTTTCTATTTGTATATGTGATGATGAATTGCTGGTGATCAATTTTCCACGAGATGAATTTGTCATGACAATAAATTGTTGACAGTGAATTTTCTTAGAACCGGATTTCTTCATGAATATTTTGTGAAATAACTTGTGAAGGAATCTGACTCAATGGATCCTTGCGGTCAGGCTGGATTTGTACTTGGTAGAGCTCTGTCATTGAAAGAGTCCGTGAAGGACAAGAGATTCATGAAGAAAACCCATGGCGGAAGATTCAGTTGTGAAGGATAATAGTATAGCTCACTGCAGGGGGCTGTGAAGAGATTTTTTTTAACCAGGAAGGCTGCCGCAGATCAAGATAAACTATACCCACATGCTGATTTTTTATCTGCTGATGTGGGGTTTAAAGATTCGAGTCCTTCAGATACAGAAGAATTGGGTCTCCTCCCCCTTTTGATTTAGGTGTAGATGTATCCATTTTAAATAAGAAGAAGAAAAGTGTGATCAAGATTTGCAAACGCCTCTCGGGAACGCAAAGAATTAGGCCTGTCATTGGCTAATAATTACGCTCTTTGTTAAGTTTTCATTATGGTGTTTTTGTTTCTGTTATGAGAAGGCCTTAGACAAACTCTGGGAAGTTAAATTCAAACTTTGTCTTCAAGGTGGCTTGTTATGTTCTATGTTACTCTGTTATGTCTTTTTGATTCTTATTTTGCTTGTTTCAATCGCTCTATGATATCTTGCCTTGAGCTTTTTGAGTTGGTTTTGTTTCCCATCGAGTCTTTGAAATACAATTCTAATATGACGAGACTTGTTATTGCAGAGGAGGACTTGAAATCTGAAGAGAAACTCATCACATGCCTTCCGGGAAAACTTCCACCTCTCAAGCCAACAGACATCGTTTCCTTCTACCGCGAAAAACACGTCTCTGAAAGCATTTACAGTGCCTTTCTCCATGAGTCTCGCATCCACAACATAGCAGACTACGTGCTAGTCAACACTTTCGAGGAATTGGAAGGAGGTAAAGAAGCACAAATGGGACTCAGCGTTAATGGGTGCCCTGCTTTGGCAGTAGGCCCTGTGTCTCTTCCAAATTTCTTACAAGGTAGGAATTCCATGTTCAGCATGTGGGAAGAGGATAAAACCTGCCTCCAATGGCTAGCCGCTCAACCGAGGGCATCTGTGTTATATGTTTCCTTCGGTAGCATTGCTTTGAAATCTGAAAGGCAATTGCATGAACTGGCTTCTGGACTAGAGGCTTGTGGGTACCCGTTTCTGTGGGTCCTCAGATCAGATATAGCAGAAGGTAAGCCAATGGAATTACCTGAGGGCTTCAAGGATCGAACCAAGGATCGAGCCCTGATTGTTAGTTGGACGGAGCAATTGAAGGTAAGGCGTTTTACTTTACTATTATTTTCTGTAGGCAAGGAGATTACAATTCCCTAGTTGGTCCAAATCAAACTGTATTTTCTATAAATATTAGATAAAGTTATTTGGTATGTCAGATGGGACTAAAATTCCATGATAATATGAGTTGCAACAAATGTGTACAAATACGTCCAAATCAACAATAAAACCAGAACAATAATAACAAATATGGTAAAAACAGAATATAGAACAAAGTTATTTCATTGAAATAAATAAATTTATTGATGTAATTTGTATTCTTTTCGACGATGCATTTTATAATAGATTTTAAAATCTAGAAACTATTAGCTTTTTGGAGGATTTCACATTCTTGATATTTCTTTTCAAAATCTAAAATGTTCTTACGTGTGGAATACTCCAGGAAAATATTTTTATTGTTCTAGACAATCTTACTTTTCCTTAATGCCCCCCTTAAGATTAGTCAGAATAATACAATAAAAATACAAAGTTCAAGGGAACATTACACCACACTTTGATTATCACAATACAAAGTAGTAGCTAAACATTTTGGAAATTCAAGTTCAAACAAAAGATTTTGAATTTGAATTGCTTCCTTTCTTGCTTCTTTTGTTGCTCGATATTCTACTACACATAAAGACGATGATTTAGTTTGTTTTTGCAACTTCGCGTAATAGGGCCTAATTCAAGTAGAAAAACATTATCACCAATATATTTTCTATCATATATATCACCACCCCAATCTGAATTTGTTAATCCAATAAGAAAATTGACTTACAACCATAGTGAATGCCATAGCGTATTATTTCATGAACGTGTCACAATTTGTTTTTTGCGGCCTACCAATGACTTTCTTTAGGTTCCTACATAAATCTAGATAATAGATTGAAATTAAAACAAATGTCTAGTTTAGAACAAAGATAAACCAAACTACCCACAAGTTGTCTATATGTAAAGTTCCATCTACCCTCTTGGAAGTACATTCTTTAGTAATCTTGACTCTAGATTGAAAGGGAGTAAAAGTTGATTTGCATTCAATTATGTTAAACTTTTTGAAAAGATTCAAATAATATTATGATTGTGAGATAAATACTCCATCATGTAGCCTACAAACTTGTAAACCAAAGAAATGGTCTAGTTCACCCAAATGACTCATACAAAATTTTATTTTTAAAACCTGGTTCTAAATCATTGATTAACCCAATATTTGGTCTAATAGTGAGTAAATCATCTACATAAACTGCAACAAAAATAATATCTTCTTAGACTTTATTCACATAAATATTTGGGTTAGATTTACACTTTCTATATCTATGAAGGTGAAAGAACTCGTCAATCTTTTCATTCCATGCTCTTGGTGCTTGTTTTAGACCATAAATGACTGCTTTAATGTGAAAACAAGGTTAGGGTGTTTTTTAATCTACAAAGCCTAGTGGTTTATCCATATATATATTTATTTAAGAAGGTATTTTTTAACATCCATTTGATGAATATGCTACCCAAGACTACTAGCTAAAGAGAGGATAATTCTAGCTATATTCATTTTGATGACAAGAGAAATATTTATTTATAATCAACACATTCTTTTTTATTAAATCCTTTAGCAACCAATCTAACTTTTAATTTTTCCATATCTCCATGTTATTTTTAATTTATTTTACAAACCCATTTGCAACCAATAGCACTCTTAACTTTGGGGAGGGGCACAAGTTTCCAAGTTTTATTCTTTATTCATGCATCAAATTCATCTTTTATGGATTTCTTCCATTCTTCCTTCTAGCTTGCTCATATTGGTTTGGATTATTTATTTGTAAATAACTGGTCATGAGAGCACTATCATTCCTTTATTTTTTTAGGCCTTCCCTATATATCTCTTCAACGCTCCATGCTGAATGTCTAGCTAAAATTTATTCATCATCAACACTATCTACAGAAAAGAGTTTGTCACAAGTATTAGTTGTTTCATTTTCAATAGTATTATTTTCATTGGTTGTAGTGTACTCATCAACCTCATCAATAGAGTCTATATTTCTTTATAAAATATCTTAAAAATAGAAATAATTTGTTGTTGTCGAGTGAGAAGAAGTACTTGTAAGATGTGAATGTTCATTAAATTTTACATCTCTACTAATAAACACAATTGTCTTACCAAATCATAGAACTTTAAGGCCTTTGAGTCTTCAAAATAGCCTATAAAAAACACTTACAACTCTTTGGTTCTATTTTTTTCCTATTTTCATCTAAGATATGTGCCCAAGTAATATAACAAAATAATTTAAAATATCTAATGAGAGTCTTTCTTCCACTCCCTACTTATTTAGGTTTAACATTTTTGATGGATTTGGTGGGGATTTTATTCACAATATGTGAAACACAAGAACTAGCCAAACCCCAAATTTTATTTTGTAAAATTTTAAAGTGTAACATATAGTGAGTCATTTCCACAAGAGTTCTATTCATTTTTTCAAACACCCCATTTTGTTAAGGGATATTTGAAACTATTCTTTGATGCTTAATACCATAATTTTCACAAAATGATTCAAATGCATAATTACAATATTCACCCCATTGTCTTTCATAGATTAAGTAGGGAAGGGGCTTGAACCCAATTATAAAAAAAACAACCATAACAGAAAAAGAAAACAATAACAACAACAAAACAAACCACCTAGCCAGGCCCAAACCTACAAATAACTAAGAAATAAAATTATAGATACAATACATTAAAAATAAAAACAAACTAACAGAGATAGTTCCAATATTTTTCAAGGAGTTCATACACTCCTCCTAGCAAGTAGCCTCTAGAGATCACATAGTATTTTTTTTGTTTCTTGATAGTCTCATGTTGATCATTTTCATTATTCTATTTCTTCTTCTTCTTCTTCTTCTTGATCCTCGATTGGGTAGTTATCATACCAATCACATATTTCTTCACTATTCCATCTATAATTTTGACAAGCTCACAAAAGGATTTATCTATATTCAACACTCTATTATTGTATGGATTTAAGGTTTTGTATATGTTATCCCATTTATTTTCACAACTTTTATATTCCTCCTTCTCTTGCTTGTTCCTTTCAATAGCACCAACTCCGTTTCTAATATCTTCAATTTGAGCATAGGAGTCCAAAGGATCATCTTGTTGCTCTATTTTCTCAACCTCCTCTTGTTATTATTTTTGTTCACTCCTCTTATTCTCCTTTGATTCCTTTGTTCTATCTACTCAACCTCCTCTTGCTATTAACCCCCATTATTTTTCTTAAGCATTTAATTATTTTTTCACTTTGGTTTCCAATTAATTTCTTAAATGTTTGAAAAACCTCAAACACTTCACTTTCACTTTCAAGAAAATAAATGCATACTCATGTACTATAATCATCAATAAACTTATATATATATATAACTTGAAAGTAAAGGCTAACTTGGTTCACATAAATCACTATGAATGAGTTGTAGTGGATGATTGGATCTCCATGATTTTCTTGAACCAAAAGAGTCTCAATGGTATAAATACTTAACTCACTTCCTTCACATACACTTTGAGAAGTTGAAATATTTATTAATCCTCTAACCATATTCATTTTAGACATGTCTTGTAATTTTCTATAATTTATATGTCTAAATATAATGTTCCAAAGTTTTGACATATAATCACATTGGAAATAAAAGCATTAGGAGATTGTGTATTCATTATCAACAAAGACAAAAATAAATAAATTATGATCAACTCTACCTATAAAAATTGCATTGCATAGGTCTTTTCTATCTCTAACAATCACTTGATCAGTAATAAAAAAAAAAATCATAGCTAGCTTGAGAAATTTTATATATTAAAATAAGATTAACCCCTAATCCTTCAACCAGTAAAATACTATATTTGTTATAGCCTAGTAAACCCACAATAGTGGGTCCCAAACTTGGGATTCAATATTTATCAATTTAGACGGAGGTGAAAAATAAAAATATTTTACCTTCATTTGAAGATATTTATTTGAACGAAGGTAACTTTATTTAAAGGTGAGTCAAAAAGTACCTTTGTTTAAAGGTGTAAAATGTAAAAAATAAATTGAATGAAGATTATTTTCAAAAATGGAAATTACTTTCATTCAAAGTTTTTTTTATGTTTTAAACCTTCAAATAAAGGTACCCTTCCTATTGATTTTATGGAAACTATCATAAAAGGAATAGAGAGGGACCCTTGAGCGAAGGTCTTCTTTTCCTTTTTTTGGAAATTATCTTCATTTGAGTGGGAATAACATACCTTTGAATGAAGATACCTTCAAATGAAGGACCTAAAAGTGACCTTTCCACCTTAAGTACATTAGATTTTCTTTAAAATTTTATATTTTCAACCTTGAGATGCATCTTGTGTTGTGAGAGGAGGTTTGCAAGCCTAAGAAGTTGGGTGGTCTTGGTATCAGAAAAATAAGGGAATTTAATTATTCCCTTCTCATCAAACAACTTTGGAGACTTCTTTCTGAGAATAGTGAATGGGAATGGATCCTATCTAGTAAGTATCTTAAAGGCATGGATAAGTTTAGAGACCTTTCTTCGACTAATTTTGTTCCTCCTTCTAGCTCGGCTCTTTGAAACTTTATGATGGAATCATAATTTATTATTTCTAAGAGGCTCAGAGGTCTTTGGGGAAAGGGCACAACATTATTTTTTGGGATGATAGGTGGCTTGGGAGCAACCCTCTTAAAGCTTTGCCTTGGGTGAGACCTCTTAGGTATTTTTGTATCAGAGCTTTTGGCTACTATGTTGTTGATTATATTTCTGATGGCAGATGGAAGGATATCTATAGTGATCATCCGAGCCTCAAAGATCTTTGTAAGCTTCTTTCTTCAGTGCATATTTTGGTCTCCTCCCCTATTGATCGTGTGGCTTGGAATTTCTCTTCTAATGGAAATTTTTTTGTTGTGTCTGCCTTCTCCTAGTAGCTCATTTTTCTTGGCCCTCCCCCCTTTTGGGCGTCTTTATGGATTTCCAAGTTGATCTACAAAATCAATATTTTTTTCTAGTTGTTAGGTTAGAATAAAGTGCTAAGACTATTGATAATTTGTGGAAAAGATGTTTCATGATGCCTAGTAGGTGTTTCCTATGTGAAGAGGATTCTGAGAGCTCTATCCATCCTCTTGTTGGTTGTTGTTATGCTAATGATATATGGGCTCATTTTTTCTCTTTGGAACTTGAGTTGGGTTTTCTTGTCTTCTTTCAGTGATATCTGGTCCCAATGGGTTTCCCCCTCCAAAAACCCATCTCTCTTATTTCTTTGGTCTCTAATAATGCCTCATGTTGTATGGGGCATTTGGATCGAAAGGAATAATAGGATTTTCAAAAAAAGTTCCTATCTCCTCTTAGGTTGTCCTTCAAAATCTTTTCTTCTATAAAGGACAAATTTTTAGCAGGGATTTCTTATGCTAACCTTGTTGGTCCTAAAGTTCATGTTTGTGAGTATGATTTTTAGGTTGCTCGATTTTGATATTTTGTCTCTAATTGTGAAATCTATGCACTATAAAGTGAACATTTTTTGGTATGCTCTGCCCACAGACTGGGTTAAATTTAACTTTGATGGAGCTGCTAAAGGAAATTTAGGACCTTCTAGTTGTGGGGGAGTGATTAGAGACTCTAATGGTAGGTTTGTTTCTATTGTGGTCCTCCCTTTGGGAATCTAGACAAACCACTTTTTTGAAGCATGAAAATCCTACTATAGTCTAAAATTAGCTTAGTCCAGAGGTTTCAAGAAGGTTTGGCTTGAAGGAGATTCTTTGAATATTATTTATTGTCTTAAGGATATCAACCTCCTAGCTGATCAATTGAGTATATCATTAGATAATCTATTTATATCATCAATACCTTAGATGTTTTCCATATCTCCCATGTCTATCAGGAGAGGAACATGCTAGCTGATTACTTTGCTAACCTTGGGGTTTCATCCTTGCTTAGAGATTGGAGTTATTATGATCAACTCCCCTTTGATGCTAAAAATATTTTAAATCATGAAATTCAGTTACTATATGGTGGAGTTTAAATTAATGATTAAAGATTGGATCTTTCTCATCATTGTCAATCTCATTATTACCAAGGACAATAGAATATTTGAGTTGTATTGTCCTTTCAAGTTCATTGTTACTATCAATCTTTTCAATTTGATGTCCACATATATTCTGGGTATGTTTTGGGGCCTTTTTCCTCATCTATGGTGGCAAAGTTGGGTTATTATCTTGGGTTCCTTGTTTTTCTAGTGCAGCTTTGATTGATATGTTCATTCTTTGTTTAGGTGTTTAGCACATATGGGGGTTGATAGGAGCATAGTGGAGCTAGTCTCTTGTAATGAGACCAAGAGTAATGAGAGCATATGGAAAATTATCTTGGATGGTGGAGTTACTCCCTACTTTGAGAGACTACATGGCTTTGATTTACAAATTTCCAAAGCTTTTTTTTCTGGATCTAGGAAGGAATGTATCCTTACAATTAATGGCATTGAATTCGACATCTCTGAAGACTTCATTGGTAAGATGTCTGGTCTCTCTATTGAAGGTAGGAATATATTTAGGGATAGAAAATCCTTTAATGTTGCCTCAAAACTCTTTTTCAAAGGAGATGGATAGGATAGATTGGTTAAGGTATCTTGTGGAGGCTATGATAGGAATTCTATTAAATCCTATTTGGGTGGAAACTACTAAGGCCATAATACGATATTTTACTTTAGACGAAATATGTTTTGCACTTTTTGGTTATCATTTCATTCTATTGAACCATTTCAAATATAAGCATAAAATTTCCTTTCCTTATTATCTTTTTGGCTTCATTGGAAAGTGGTATTAAGGATCAGAGAGAAATCCCTAGGAGTCCCATTCTACATGAAGGTCTTATAATGTGGATTATGGAGTATGCTAAATCTTATTCTATCCCTATTGAACTAAAGAAGGTCTCAAAATCTTGTCATGTTAGGTGTGTTGTGTAGATTTTTTATTATGAGATAGGTGAGGACTTTGACAATGAGGAATGGGTGGATGACGGTGATGAAGGGGAATGTATGGAGATTTACTCTAATCCCCATCTAATATGCCTAAATCCAATAAAACCCCTAAGAAAAAACCCCATCCCTCATGGTCTAGGGGCTCTCAAACTTGAAATGAGGATGAGGAGGTTGATTTCCCTTCCCTTGCTTCCAAGAGGAAGAGTTTAAATTCTACTGAGGGTGCTCGTGAGGGTATTGAGGAGATTTTTGTGCCCTCATCTACTATTAAAATAAATAATTCTAAACTTGTTAAAGGGAGTGGTAAGGGTAAGATGAATTGGAGTCATTTGTTAACTCTTTGGCTACTAAGAGAAAGAAGTCGGTTGCCTTTAAGGGAATTGGTGATGGAAATTTGGAGGGTAAGAATCTTGGTATGGTTACAAGGCTGAACAAACCTATGTCTAAAGGCATGAAGGAGGCTATGAAACCTATCAAATTGATGGAGGTGTATGGTGAAGATCACAAGAAAGATAATGGTAAGGTTGTTATGAAGGATCACTGGTAGGAAAAATAGGGTACTCCCCCGCTTGAGTTTTTTGAAGGTCTTGGTTTCTTCAACTATAATAGGGAGGAGATATATGATATTTTGGGTTTGGCTAAGGAAGGTGCTATCAATTATTTTAACATGTTTCAAATGGATTTTTACAGAGATTAACCAAATCAATGTCAAGTTATGGTCTTTGCCCAATAGGACCAAAAGAAGAATTATAGAGAGGACGGGTATAGAAACCTTGATGAGAATAACAAAATGTTGGAAATTCTTCAAGATGTTTCCAAGGACGTGGGAGTAATGAAAATTTATTTTGAGTCCCAAATTTATTTGCTTGAGGAGAAAACATTGAAAGTGTATATGATAATCTAGAGAAATTGGTTAAGGTTGGCGAAATAAAACTCCATAACAATACTAAAGGGCTTAGCCTTCTTAATGAGAAGATGAGAAATTGGAAAGGTGAAGAGGTGAATAGGATGCTAAGGTTATTGTTGTTGTGGATATGGGTTTGATTAAAGGTAAATAGGTTCCTACTACTGATATTGGCTTGAGTACCATACTTGTAGCCAAGCAAAGAAACCTACAAAAATTCAGAAAAGAGAGCTACATGAAGTGGTTGATCTTCATGAATGCATGATTTTACAAGATTTGGAGGCAAAAAAATTTCTCAAAAACCTTCAATAGGTTGTTGTTTGTAGTTTATTTTTTGATGATTCGTTCCTTGTTGGTTGCTTGTTTACTCTAGTTTTTAGCAGCTTTTTGTAAAGGGTTTTGGGTCCCTTCAAAACTTGTTTTAACCTTAATAAAAAACAAAGGGAATGAATATGAAAATATAATTTGTAGGTTCATAGCACTTAAAATAATCTTTTCAAATATTTTTGGATACATATGTAGTTTGATTTTTATATTTATTTTCTATTTTCTATTGAACATAGGTTTTTCAACAATCATCAAGGTTCTTGTTCCACACATGGAAGAATAGTAAAATAGATCAAAAAAATAAAAAATATTTGTGCACTAGGTATTGATGTTTTCATTTCAACAAAAAAGAAGAATTTAATTCAGATGCATTAAAAAAAAAGGTGCTATCAAGTAATATCTGTCTAAATTATAATTAATTTCACTTTAAAAAATTATACAACAAAGAATTATGAAAATAATGTATGTGCACTAGATATTGATGTTACAAATCTATGTTTAAAATTCATAATTTTATCCTTTCTACAAATAAATTTATGCTTTAGGTCGAAGTAACATCACTTTTTAAATATACTTTTAACTACAGAAAAAAAAGCTATTAAAAGTTATGTAAAAAATCTCATGGATTATTTATAAATTTTTTTAAAAATATAATCTGCAAACAAAATCTCAAATATCACTAGTTCACATCATCTTCAAATTCTTAATGGTTTAGTTGTTGTAGGTGTCAAAAAGTAAATTTTTGGTGAAAAATAGTGATTTCAATGTGTTGCAAAGATGGTTGCTATTGCACCAAAAGATCGACCTGTTAATGCCTAACATAGCCACTAGAGTTAATGAATCCATGGGAGGTGGTTAAGCCATGTCGCAAGCCCAAGTGTTGCACTGTACAACACAAGGAGACCAAGGGCGCACACCTTGCAACAATCCCCCCTAGCACAAGTGAGGGGCTCGAACCCATGACCCAAGATCTGATACCAAATGTTGCAAAGACGGTTGTCATTGCATCGAAAGATTGGCCTGTTAATTCTCGATACAACCGCCAAAGTTAATGAATCCACAAGAGGCAGCTAAGCCATGCCACGAACCCAAGTGTTGTGCTACTAGCACAAGGAGACCAACGGTGCACACCTTGCAACACAATGTCCCAATTTGACCAAAAAGCGGGATACACTATTGTGGGATCACCCTACACTAAAATCCTTGTTCCTAAAATAAGAAGTTTTATTTTATTGCCAATAGTAATTGCTTGATTTGAATTATTTCCTTCATGAAAATTAATAAATGAAGAACTATCCCTAGTTATATTAACGGAAGCTCCTAAATCTAAAATCCATTGTTTATTAGAGTCTAAAGAAAAGCATTCCCCCTTAACACTAGATTTATTTTTTGGTCCAAAAGTTACCTCCACACTTAATTTTACTTTTCTTATGAAGGAGATGGAAAAAAGCTACATTTATCTATATTTCCATTCTTAAACTTCTCTTTCGCAGGCTTGCATTATTGCCTTTCATTGTCCCTCTTCTTCAAACATAATTTTTGCATGTGGTTCTCACCTCCACAATACTTGCAAATGATGGATTTTCTTCGTAATTCTTTTCTACTACATTATTTCTAGAAAACTAGTTAGAACCATCACTATTTTGAAATTTATTATTTTTCCAATTCTTCTTCCAATCAATATATTTAGAAAATGGTCTACCATTTGTTGCATACATGCATTAATTTTTTAATATATTATTCTTTAGTAAGTTCAAGTTCTTCATCTTAAACTAACTTATGAAATATAAAAAGTTTGTTGGGAGGTATGGTACTTAATTGTATAACCCTTTTCCAAGGTTCTTTAAATACCTTGTAAGGTTGGGAATCTTTCTTTCAACAATTGCAATTAATTGAAAATATTTTTTCTTACACATCAACATCTATTTACTTTAACTAGACATTTAAATATGTAACTTCATTTATTTTTTAAATATTAACTAGATCTAAGTTAACCAAATTTTCCTCTATACTAAAAGTATGCTAGCAGTATCTACATCTTTAGAATATTTTTCTAAAATATGTCATAGATGATCTATTGATTATCAATATCAAAAAATCTTCTATTGAGATTGAGACTCAAGGCTTTACAATAATATATTTAACTTTCTTCAGCTTAATTTTCTTTATTTTGCTTGTATTCTCTAATATTTGTGTTCACATTCCCCCTTAAAAAAAATTCTCTTAAAGGATTCATGACTACAATCTTTCAATCTAAAAAACCACTTCCATTAAAGATTGAGAAACTTCTATTTATAGAGTCCATTTAGAAAGATTAATCCTCAAATCAATAAATTAAATCACTTCAAATCTTCTCTAGATAAATAAATATAAATCCAATGATATATCTTATTCTTGTTATAATATTTCTAACTCTAATACCATGTAAAAATAAGTCCAAAATATCAATAAAATATAACAACAACAAATAGAAAAAACATACCATAAAACAAAGTTATATGACTAAAAAAAAAAATTGTTTTAATTTCTAGTATTTTTAATCCAACAATGTAATATACACTAGTGTTGTTTGCAATGAACAACCTCAAATCTATACTTGAAGGAATCTACAGTCTAGAGATTCTATATTTTAAATTTTCCTTCTAAAAATATGAAATGTTCTTTCTTTCTGGAAGACTATAGACAAATATTGTATTGTTCTAAGATAACCTTACTTTTCCTTAATGATATGAATAAAGTTATTACAAATTTTGAATATATTAGAATTGATTTAAATTAATGCTATTAGTTGGAAAAATAAAGAAATATATTTGATTTCATGAAATCAATATGAAACACGTGTTTCTTCCAAATACATCATCATGGAAAAACTATTTTCATATTATAAATTTCTCCAAGAAAATTGAGCTGGAATTAAAAAATCTCAAGTAATAAGAATAGAAAACTAACTTGCACAACACTTTCCCATACAAATAAAAAAAAAGATTACAATTTTATAGCTTCAAATGAAGCTCAATAGCTCCCTACAAATTTGGGATTTAACATGATACCTAATTAAAATTTATTGACACATTTATAATAATGATTAAAACTCTAAAATTCTCTTTTAGTACTTTTTCAATATGCAAAATATTAGTTATTCATTATTGTAAAATGTTGTGTTGATGAATAACTAAATTTTCTTGGGCTCCTAGTATATCCTTTAATATTGTACAAATTATATATTTTGTGCAAAGAATTAATAAATAGTTCATCCATGTTGGATTTTGTGTTACAATACATCAACTCCACCTCTTATGATATAATCTTTTCTCTTACAAAATGATGTTGAATTTCAACGTGTTTTGATTTGACATGGTACATTAGATTATTGGATTATTTTTCAATTTTATTGATCTTTAATTTTCACTATTTATAGGTGTTGATTCTTCTTTCTTATCTCCGATATCTTCAATAATATGGCTTAACCAAACATGAACAATTATACAATGATTTATATGTGTCTCTAATCGAAGATAAAAAAATAATTAGCTACTTCTTTCTACTCAAAGACACAATGAACAATCATATATTTAATGCATATCTAGTGGTGGATTTTCTATCATTTGTATTTCTTGTGCAAGCACAATTTGAATAACCTATCAAATCAACATTCAAATGGCTAGTGTATTCTATAGTAAAGTTAATGATTCCTTTTAGGTATCAAATAAATTCCTTTTCTAATTTCCTATGGATCTCATAAGGTTTAGTCATTAATTGACTAATTATTCTAACTAAGCATGCAAGATCAAGTTGGCATTAAGTATTTGAAACTTTTACCACCACTTATCTATACAAAATTCCATTTACTTATTTTGTACCATTATCAACAGAACACTCAACATTTTATTTTGATGGAGTAGCAATCATGTATATTAAACCTTTGGACCAATTCTTTTTCATAATTACTTTGAGTAGTCCAAGTCTTACCATCTTCCTTCCACACTTCAAGTCCTAAAAAATAATGCATCTTTCCAAGATCATTTAAGATTCTCGTGATAGATTTATTTTAATTTAATCAATTAGTCCTATAAAACTTCTTGTAATGATTAAATCATCAATATATATAATAAAATCAAAAAAACTTTCCAACAATCATATTTTTATGTATAAATTTGGGTCACACTTACTTTTGATAAATCTTTCTTTGAAGAATAAATTATCAATTTTCACATCACACGACCTTAATGCTTGTTTAAAACCATACAATACTTTCTTTCATAGGTACATAAAATATGTTCTCCCTAATTTATAAAATACTTTTTTTGAACAAGATAGCTTTCTTCTTTTAAATCATCATTAAAAAGATGAGTTAGCATCCATTTGATATAGATCCTAATCATACTTAATATCAAAGTGCAATCTTTCTTCTTTTAAATCGTCATTAAAAAGATGAGTTAGCATCCATTTGATATAATCCTAATCATACTTAATATCAAAATGCAATCATTAATATAATAGTTTTCATTTTAGCTATAGGTGTTTCTTCATAATATATTCCTTCCTTTTATGAATAGACTTTTGCAACCAGTTTAACTTTTTTTTTTTTTTGGTACTATTAACATTAAAATTAGCCTTGAATGCATTTTATTTGGGAGTAATTTAGTTATTTTTCAAGTGTCATTTTACATTCAAAAAAATCATTCTGGCATTAAAAACATCAATTAGCTTGAAAATTATGGGTTAATCTAGATTAATTACTTAAGTCATTAGTATAATCAACATTAACCTTACACTTGAACAACCATTTTGTGCCTATGGGAATTTTATTTGGGAGTAATTTAGTTAGTTCCCAAGTTCCATTTTTCATAATTAATTCGGTTCTTCTTACATAACATCATTAGCGTCTTCAAAAAAATTGGGTTCATTTAGAGTCATTACTTGAGCCATTGGTACCATCAACATTAAAATTAAACTCAAACAAACATTTTGAGTTTCTAAGAATTTTATTTGGGATTAATTTAGTTAGCTCACAAGTGTCATTTCTATAATATAATCATATTATTATTGCATAATAATTGTCCATTAGATTCCTCAAAATTTAGGAGTTCATTTACATCCTCTTAAACTTTAGAAAGAAAAAGTAATATTGGTCATTTTATTTTTCAATTATAAAATCATTTAATTATTGTAACTTTAACATATTTAAAATCAATTTATTTTTACGCTTTTAGGTTCTTTCTCATTCTTCTCTTGGAGGATTCCTTACACATAATGGGTGGAACTCTACTTTGGAGGCAATTAGTATGGGAGTTCCTATGATTGGATGGCCTTATTTTCATGATCAATTTCTTGATTGTCGATTTGCAAAAGATATTTGGAAAATTGGTTTGGACTTCAAAGGTGTTGATGTAGATGAATTTAAATTGGTGACAAAAGAAGTTGTAGAGAGTAAAATTAGAAGTCTAATGAAAGGTTGTATTGGAAATAAGTTACGAGAAAATGTTGCAAGACTAAAAGAGGCAGCAAACAAGGCTGTGATTAAAGGAGGGACTTCTTATACAAACTTGAACACCTTTGTAGAGGATATGCAAAATATGGTAAAATCAAAGGTCTAAGGAGTTTTTATATTTATGAAATTTTATCTTGTGTAATTAATATTTTTATATTTTAATTGGTTCATTGTAAGAGATCATTTATCATTAAGTTTAAACCTTGGATCTTTTAAAATGAAGTCAATATGATATATTTTGTTAAGAAGACTTATATAATGAGCATTAGTTAGTATTATATTGGGTGCATATGCTTTGTAAGTCATCCATAAGGTATATTAAAATAAAATTCTATGTTTAAGATGCATAGAATAGTACTAGTTGTATAGAATAGTACTAGTTGTCATCAACATGACTCTATATATTGTAATGATTTCCAAGTGCAAACTATTTTAAAAATATAATTGTAGTTTATGATCTATTGGGAGGATTACCCATTGAAGTGGTACTATGAAAATAACATACAAACTTGATGCTCTAATATTTTTTAATGTGTGTGTATTATCTTTATTTTATTTGTAGGTTATTTTCAAGTGGTATTAGAGATCTTTCTAGTGCTATATTCTATACCATTGAAACAATAATTAGAGGCTTTTTGTAAATACCTAGTGTATACTTTCACCTCATTCTTATATGATCTTGGTGATTAGAAAGTGATTAAATTAGTAGGGAATTGAACATATTTTACCAAAAAATAATTCTATAGTAGATTGTTGAGGTTAGAAAATTTATGCTAAGGGTTGCAAATTTCCTTTGAGAGACTATCATTTTTATATAATTTTAATGCCACATAAATACTATAATTGTATGAAGATTGCTTAAAATTTGATACCCCCCAAACATTAAAAAAAAAATGTGAATTTGAGGTTCTAAGTACCTCCAAACATATTAGAATATCCTCTAAAATTAAGAGAATCCTCACCATAGGAAGTCATTGACCATTTGAAATCTATAGTGAACTAGTTAGTGGTTAACACTATGAATTATTCTCATCATACCTCATAGGATAGATAAGATGGCTATGGGACACTCAAGCCCTTCATAGATAGAGCTTTGAAATATTTTTCCAATTCATTATTTACAAACAAGACAAAGATATCTAAAATCCTATAGACTAAAAAAAATCACAGCCTTGCGTTTCCCTTTATTCTCCTTTATTTCAAACCAATTTGGGCATATTGTAATTTCCCATTTCTCTATAATCTATGTTGTATTATAAAGTTCAAATTTCCTATATCTAAAATATCTACTGATCCAAACTTGTGTATGAGTTCTTCCCCTTCATCCCCCATTTGTTTTCCTCAGGTCCCCAAAATTTCTAAGTATGAACTTAGCATGTCAATCTTCTATGTTTTTGTAAGTCATTAGTGTTGAAAATTCTCCCTTCTTGACATGACTTTCCTCCCAAGCCCATTTTATCTTCTATAACTATCAAAGTATAAGACATATTCATCTATGAATAACATTAATCCATCCCCTACTTTTTTCCTTTTCCTTATTTTTATACTTGACCTTGTTAATATGCTTCCTACACAAAATTTGATCCCTAACTAATGTAATGTGTCCTGAGGTATCTCCAACCCATGAACTCTAAAAATATTTTCTATTTACACTATTCATCCACCTACCTCCTTGCATGATAGAATACCATTAATACTTAAGTGGATGATGTATCCTCAAGAAGGTTTTGTATAAGCTTAAAATAATATTTTATTAATGGGCACATGGGTCCACATGTACCTCTAGCACTACAAAGAAATACATGATCTTGAACTATCATTAATGAGGTAGGGTTTCAAAACCTAAGTGATCCTTTCCATCATTATCAAGGATAGTTATAATTCAAGTAAGGTGTATTCCTCCATACCTCCCTAACACATTTGTGTGCATGTAAGCACACTTATAGGCATAAATCAGAGAGAAATGATGCTCAATTACTATGGAAATTATTCCTATAGACCAATCTCTAGATTATGACCATTTTTTTAGAGTTTTATGCCTTTTCTAGGTGTATAATGGGTTGAAAGAAAAAAATAAAATACCATGAAAAAGGAAAACCATAGTATAGACATTTAAAAATCACTCAAGTCTTGATTATTTCCTAAATATGATTAATTCATTATTAGGGATTGATCCTATTCTATATCCTAATTATTCCTAATTTTCCATAAATCTTTATCCATTTTCCCCTAGATTGTAACCCACTTTCATAAGTCCTAATTCATAATTCATGTCTCCTTCTGGACATAACTTTATTTAATAAAATTAACTAAAATCCCCACATAACCACCCAAAAATTAATAAAAGAATTCAAATTGTTATGGTGTAAAATTACACTTAGTGCAATTTCCTATAATATTACCTCACTTTAGCCTTATAAATCTGACAATGAAAAAATATTCCACCTTTTCTTTGCCTTTCACACGTGCCTTTGTTGTTTTCCATCGATGAGGTGTTTTTTCTTGGGGACTCCCACATGCTATGCAGATGTCTACACATCTCACTGGCATCCTGACACGATTCTCGGGTCAGTGGGAATTGGAGGAATTACATTCTTTGCCACCCTACGAATTGTAACACCCCCCACGAGCCTTGACCGCTCAAAACCATCCTCTAACCTCCTAAAAAAAAATTGAACTTCATTATCTCAATTCATTCACCATCTATCACTTCTATTCACTCAACCTTCACTCTTGTTCTTCCCATTCTACGCTCTACACAATTATTTATGATTCTACATTATTGTCTATTGCAGACTTCCAAGCTTCATACTAATGGTGTGATTTTCTTACTCTCTTCCTTCCTCTCTCAACTTCTCCAAGCATGTAGAAAGGAGGGTAACATATTTATTTACTTACATTGTCTTATAAATATAGAATAGCATTTAGATTTTCTTTATATTCTATAAGTTGTGTCTATTTCCATTTCTTTATAATTTTCTCTATGTTATGGTCTATCGGTTTTCCATGGAGGTGGAAACACCAAAACGAGGGTTTGGCTAAGGCAAACTCCAAAAAATAGCCAGAACACTTTTCTATTGATGTGTGTGTAGGTCCACTTTGTTAATGAGGAGATTTCAAGAGGCCGAACCTTTTTTGAGTTGGGCTTCTTCCTTCTCTCTTTTCATTTCATTGTTAGATAGTTCATCTTTCAAGTTATAGTATTCTTCTTGTTGTTTCCTTTCATTTCATGCATTTCTTTGTTTATTGTTAAACTATTAGATTAATATTATTGGGTTGTTAACACACCCTATGAGTTTTAGACTATGAACTCTTCTCTCTATCATATGAGACACCAACATGTCATTGAGACAACAACATTCCACACTATCATTCATCTCCCATGCAAAAATCCTCTAGTCGAGAGCCAGTCGGTTTGTAGTATGAGACCTTTGTGGTTTGTTCACCTATTTCTCAAAGTCCTCTATTAGAAAACACAAAAGGTAGAGCTTAGCTTGCCCTTCCTTTTAAACCTATTTATTTTTGGTTAGTCTTGGTATGATCAAGGGAAATTCAATCCCTTTAGACCCTAATCATCTTGGGACTTGGGAGTAGTGAATCCCCTCCTTTACATTTTGGTGAACCTGACGTGAACTTTCTCCCTTTCATTTCTTTGTGTCAATTTTTCTCCCTCGAGTCTTGGGTGTGTTATATATTAGTGTGTCGTGAAGATTTTATGAGCTTTATGACCCAATCTACAACCTCTGAATTCATTATTAGAAGAAGTTTTCAACACACAAGAATAGAATCTAGGAAGGTCACTCCTGGTCAAACTAGTCCCTCTTTTGAAGAACCAACTTCAAGGTTGTCAATCGGATTTTTCAATCCCTTTGAGAGAGATTTATCTCATGTTCCTACCCCTTTCTTCTCCTTTCACTTCTTCTATGGAGGAAGAAGTTTCTCTTGAGGTTCTTGTAGAGCAGATCCTTTCCCTAGAAAAGAGGCTTAAGGATTTTGAGCAATATTTGGAAAAAGATAGTAGTCTCACCTAAGCAGCTACCATTGTCAATAGATTGAGAATCATGTTGGACAAGGATCGAAGAGGTATAGAACTTCCATGAGGTATCACAGACATTGTGGATACCCACATCTCAACCTATAAATATAACTCAAGTGTTACCCAAGATCTTGGCTTCAAGACCGCTATGAAATAGCAAAAAGTCTTAATGCCTGAAGTGTTAGTGTATATGGCTAAGATGAGTCCTTCTGTCATCATTTCCTTTGTGCTTGAGTAGACCCACACTATTGAAGTAAACAAGGTACCTATGGGCTTCATTTTTTCTAGCCCTAATGTTTCTACTTCCAGTGGTAAGGCTAGTGTCCCTAATAGTCTTGGTGTTAGAGGATCTATTGGTATGGGGGTTGGTGGCTTTGGTGGTGGTTCCTTTGGTCCTATTTTGTCTATTGATCTTGTCTTAACTGTTGTATTGTAAAACATGGATGAATGCAAAACCAGCTAGTGAACCTAGTTAGCTCTTCTTCATGTCTCAACCTATGTTTTAGCCTTTCTCTTGCCATATTCCCTAGTTTATAACCATCTTAAATACTCCTATCCCTCAAGGGATGGATATTCCTGAGTTTGAGAAGTATAGTGGTCATGGAGATCCTTAGACGCATGTGTCAAATTTCAATGCCATGTGCACTAATTTCTTCCACCATGATGCTTTGATGGCAAAGATTTTTTCGTGTTCTCTTAAAGATGTTGACCTAGATTGGTATTTTTATTTTCTAGATAACTCTATTTTCTCATTTGATTAGCTAGTAAATTAGTTCCATAGAAAATTCCAAGCTAATATTAGGGCAAAGATGGAATTCACCAATCTCATCCAATGTAATTAGGGAGAGCATGAAAAGGTTACAGATTTCATTGCTTGTTATCAATCTCTCTTCTCTTATTCTTCTTACCCCTTGCCTAATTCTGATGTCCAGAAGGTTTTCATTGGGAACTTGCAACGATCGCTATGAGAAAATTTTGTCCTAATGAAGTATCCTTCATTCACGCATCTATTTGCAATGTTGTGTGAGTATCAAGAGACGGTTTCTTAGTTTGGGGATTCATTCTCATGCTCTCATCTGGATAACCGGTTAGTAATGTCAATTTTTGGTGACTAAAAAAAGAACAAGGCCATCACAAATATGGTCTTTGTTCCCAAAGGAAAAAGTATAGGATGCAATAAAAAAATTACAAAGTTATCTAAATCCTATACCAACATCCTAAAAAATCTATTAAAGGATAAAATTATAACATTGCCATAAATTTTACCTCTCTCCAAGCCATATCCACAATGGTATGATATGCAACAATTTTTTCAATTCCATCGAGTACACGGATATGATACCGAGTGGTGTGTTCACCTACATCATGAGATTCAGGATCACATCAATGACATGACTATCCATCTCGATAGAAGGAAACAAAACTCTAACAAATCTATAACTAAGCTTAACAACCAGCAACACATTTAAACAAATTTGTTCCCTTCCCATTTTGCTAACCTAGTTACGCAGTTTGCCACGTCTTCTAATTTTGTCCCATCCAAGTATGTGAACATGGTCTCATACACTCGTATTCCTCCTATGGAATGTGAGTGTTGTTCCTAATATAGCATTTTTATCACATGATCTACCCTTGAACAAAGAGACTCCTCCACTTTATGTTCCTGCTAGGATCAATGGTAACATCGTCATAGGTGTTATGGTTGACCCCTCAAGTCAAGTGAATATAATCATGAAAGAGGCCTTGTTCATTATCAATATTCATAAGGAGTATTAGGATGAGTCACAGGCCACTCTTTGTACTTATGACGGCTTTTCCCTTGCCCCTATAGGCACTATCTCTTTGTTGGTCTTAGTAGGGCCTAAGACTATGGATGTCTCATTTGTAGTGATTCCAAAGTCTCACTTGTTCAAGGCTAGGCTAGGTATTCCATGGATAGCCTCCATGAATGTATTCACCTCTGTTGTCCACAAATATTTTAAATTCTCACACGAGAGTAAAATGGATGTTGTTCATAATACTGGGTATAAACCATTGGTATCACGTGGGGCATTTTATTTGGATCACTTTTAGCTTTCCCTAGTTGGACCCCTCTAGGGGCTCGACACCAAAATTTAGTTTTCCTATGTCTCCTTATGCGGTCTCTATGAAGGCTTCTATGCATGCTCAACAACAAGCTACCTCTTCTACCCTATTAGAAGGCAAGTAGAATCTTTCTATTACTTTTGAGCCTTCCCCTTCTTCATATCATACACCATCTACTTCTTCATAGCCTTTGGTGGTGTCCTCATTTCCTATTTTTGTGCCTCGCATAGGAAATGGAAAGGTGCTTAAATTTCATGGAAGTCAAAGCATCGAGCTTTCCATTTGCAAGTTTTACTCATGGTTACTTGACCCACCATGTATGGCAAGGGGAAGAATTCTCATGTGGTGGTTCTTGTGTCTTAGCCTCTATGACCTTCACCTACTCCTCCACCTACCCCTTAGGTAATGAATGGGAAGAGGCCCATTGCCAAGGTGCTTATCTTTTCTTCTCCTTCTATTCCCATTTCTCCTCTAGTGCCTCCTCCTACTTCCACTTAGGAGACCACCCTTCCACTGAAAAGTATTGTGAAGGATGCTCCTATAGTGGAGTAGCACCCTCCGACCTCTTCTCAATACACATCCTCTAATGCTCATAGCCATCGTAACTAGCTTGTGTGCAAGTGTAAGCATTGATAAAAGACTCTAGATAAGGAGCACAATGCCTTGCAAAATACCAAGGAGGATTTTGTTGTATCTATTCCTACTTCTTTTGTTGCACTGCCTTCTTTTTTTGCATTGCCTTCTTTTTTCTCCTCTGCTTCGGTTCACATTGCTTTTGTCCTACTTTCAGCTCCTTTGATGAGTCTTGATGGCCCTCAACCCAAAATGGTGTAGGTCTTCATTGCTCCCTCAGTGGATCCTCTTCTTCTCATGTCCCTGTCAAGCATTCCTCCTTTTCGATAGCCAATCAACCTACATCACATAAAGGTAGTGTCCTCTACGGATCCTTCTTGCTCCTCCTCTTCTTTTGCTTCCTTTATAGGGATTCAACACCCTCTGTTGAAGTGTAATTTGGAGGATGACCTCACCTCAAGTGATGGTCTTAAGAGAGGTTCCTCTTCTCTGGAATATAATTTTGTTTTAGCTTGTGTCAGCCTTGTGATGAAGGCAACACTTGCTTCCCCAGAGTTGGTCACCACCCCTCTTCTCAAGGTTGGCAATGAATCTCAGGTGCCTCACCTTTCTCCCACTAATTTTCAACACATGGAACTCTTGAGAAGTGCATGTTCAGCTCGGTGGAGGATATCTCGACTTTTTCTTTAATTTTTTCATAAAATTGATGATCTTTTCCTCACAAGCTCAACAACGAGACCTTTAGGGTCCTTCTTCCTTAGCTCATTTTATAGGAGAGACGAAGGATACTTCGATTGCTATCCCTCCCTTATAGGCTTGTACTCCTTCCCCCTACAATGATCTAGATTGGGAGCAAGATGATCTGCTGGTCAATGAGGACTAGAGTGGTGCCTCTCTCTACATCTATAGATTAGTCTTGTTTCTTTATTTGTATTCCCCAATATTTGTATTTTAATATGTGTTTTCTCACTTGGAGGACCCTCAATACCCTTTAAGGTGCTTGGATATAGGAGAGGAAATATTTTGTAAACTTCTTTTATTTGTCTCATCCTTCTTTTGTATGTTGTAATCTTTCTTTTCGATTTCAGGGATGATGGAAAGCAATGGGAGCATTCAAGTCTTCTTCCATGTTGACCTGATTTTTATTTTACTTTATCTTCATGTGCCCTTCTTCACATTTTGATAAATTTTGGGATTGATGATATTTCATACGTATATTATATTATATATATCTATTCATATCTATGGACAATTCTGACCCTGAATTATCAAAACTCCTTGTCTCTTGATTTCTTCATCTATGCTTGTCTACTTCATGATGTTGTGGTTTTCAATGTGTTACCCTTTGTATGTGTGACAACATACCACAAATACGTCTATCCATGTATCTCATTCCATAACATCTCTCATATTTATTTTCTCTTCTTAGAATGTCATGTGCTCCTCCATGTAGCACACATCATTCTAAAGGGGTGCTCTCATCTCTACTTAATTTTCAATAACGAGTATTCTTTTAAAGGATTCCTTGGTAAAATATTCTTTCAAAAAGATCCCTTAGTGAAATAATTTTAAAACTTCCTTTCAAAAAGCGGCATTCTTTCTAAAGGATTCCTTTATGACATAACCACTTGCAAAAAAATCATATCTTTCAAAAGGAGCTTTCTCTCAAAAGGGTTCCTTGGTGTCTTGATGTCTTATGAAAAGGATTACGTGATGAAAGAACCCTTCATGAAAGCCTTATTTTCAAAAGGATTCCTTGATGTTTGATGTCTTGATGTCTTGACATCGTCTAGCTTGGGAGCAACCTAACTAGACTTGTCTTGTCTTTTCTATGTTTGTCCTACAACATATTTTGCAGCAACCACAAGCCTGTATGCTTGTCATATGGTCTCTAGCCAAGCTAGCCATACCTATCAACAGTGTCTTTTTTTGATCAGAGTGTCTTATTGTGTATAAATATTTTATGGTGCTTAATGTTTTTTTATTTTTGCCTAACATGTTTGTCTGCGGTTGACATGATTTTGGTAAGATCACAACAAGCTTTGCAAGATTGAAGACCTGGGTCCTCTTCGCATTCTGGTGAAGCTCATTCTATTTCAAGTATACCAGATTGAAGGACTGCTTCCTCTATGTTTTTGGTATACTCTTTTTAATTTCTATCTATTTTAGCTCGGACATGCTTAGACACATCTGCTCGCTAAAGTTGGGTCAAAATTTCATTGTGTAAAACTGCGCCTAGTGCAATTTCCTATAATATTACCTCACTTTAGCCTTATAAATCCAACAATGCAAAAATCTACCACCTTTCCTTTGTCTTTCACATGTTCCTTTGTCAATTTTTTTCGGTGAGGGAATTTTTGTCAGGGATTCCTATGTATTGTGCAAATTTCTACTTCTCATGTTGGTATCCTGACAAGATTCCTGGGTTAATGGATGTTGGAGGCATTACATTCTCTTCCACCATGCAAATTGTAATGCCCCTCACTAGGCTTGATTTCCCGAAAACATCCTCTTACCTCCTAAAACACTTTTGAACTTCATTCTCTCAATTCATTCACTATGTTTCACTTCTATTCACTCAACCTTCACTCTTGTTCTTTCCATTCTATGCTCTACACCATTGTTGTTGCTTCTACATCATTTTCTATTGCAGATTTCCAAGCTTCATACTATCGGTGTGATTGTCTTGCATCTTCCTTCCTCTCCCAATTTAATTCTCCAAGCACATAGAAAGGATGGTAACACATTTATTTATTTTCATTATCTTGTTTATAGAATAGAATTTAGATTGTATTTTCATTCTTTAAGTTGTGTCTATTTCCATTTCTTTTTCATTTTATTTATATTGTGTTCTATCAGTTGTTCATGGAGGTGGAAACAACAAAATAGGGGTTTAACTAAGGAAAGCTCCAAGACATAGCCACAACACCTTTTTGTTGCCATGTGTGTAGGTAAACTTTGATCATGAGGAGATTGTGGGAGATTGGACCTTCTATGAGTTGGTCTTCTTCTTCTTTCTCTCTTGTCATTTCGTTGTTAGATAGTTCATATTTCAAGCTATAGTATTCTTCTTGTTGTTTCCTTTCATTTCATGTATTTCTTCATTTACTGTTAAACTATTGGATTAATGCTCTTGGGTTGTTAACACACCTTATGAGTTTCAGTCTGTGAACTCTTCTCTCTATCATATGAGATGGTAGTGTTCCATTGAGTTGACAACATGTCGTGATGTTGTTTGTCTCTTGTGTCGATGTCCTCTAGTCGAGAGCCAGTCAGTTTGTAGTTTGAGACCTCTATGGTCTATTCACCCATTTCCCAAAGTCCTCCATCAGAAAACACAAAAATTAGAGCTTAGTTTTCCCTTCCTTTTCAACCTATTTCCTTTTGGTTAGTCTTGAGCTAACCGAGGGAAATTCGCTCCCTTTAGACCCTATTCATCTTGGGACTTGGGAGTAGAAAATCCCCCCCCTTCACACAAATATTTCTTTTATTCATCACCACTCATAACTATCTCCCAACAAATAAATTTAAATTAAATAAATCCTAATAATTATCCACCATTGATCTCATAACCACTCAACCAATTTGATCGTTACTATCAATCAAGCATCCTACATCTCTATAAATAAACCCTAGGAGCCCATTTTTCATGATCAATCACCCTCACTACAATGTCATATTTTTGGTTCATGTAATTACATTCATCATTTTTTAGAAAAAAATCCCTCATGGTGTAATACTAGAGGTTGATTGGCTAAAATACATTAATTTATTAATTATTTATTAATTTATATGCTTAAAAAAAGGTTGTATTGAATATTGAATAGGATTTTAATGTTTGTTGTTTGAGTCTTATTTTGTTCATATTTTAATGTACACATGTTTTGGCATGCTTGGTGAGACCATTTTTCCTTATTTAATATTTACTTTTACAAGTTTTTCTAACCCAATCTTGTAGATTTTAATGCTTTTATGGAGAAATTTGAAGGTAAAATTTTATAGGGAATCGACAATTTGGAGAAAGATGAACAAAAACCCCTAGCTTCTTAATATTTGGTAATATTTCTTAAATGGTGTTGAATATTTATATAAATTGATTATTATAGTTTTAGGAGCATTTAAGGAAGCTATTATAAGAATATTAAGGGCATTATTTTAGTTATATGCTTTTTAAAGATTTATTTATATCTTGCAAAAGGATTGGAATTTTTATTTGATATTTTTATTGAAGCTATATGATCATCTAGGAAAGATGATATCCAAAAATAAGTTGTAGATCATCAAAATTGAGTGTGCTAGGTCAATTTTATTATTTTTCATAAATCTTCCTTTCGAGCCACAAATCAATGAATTTTTATAATATATTTAAATTTAAGGAAATATCTTAAGAAATTATTAGGGGTTTATTATTTTAAGTTTTAATTTTGAATCCAAATAATTACAAAATAATAAAATTTACTTTGACTAGCTAGAAGAAATTTGGAAATTATAGTTTCAATGCAATATTTAATCTTGTGATGAGTATATCTCTTACATATCATTATTTGTCTATGTCATAACATTATTTTTTAACTTTTTTAGGGGTTTGGTTACTAATTCTAATGCATCTTCTTGATGAAAATCAATTTTCTAATACTATCTGTAAAACTACTAAAAAGGTTTTTGCAACATCGCATGTCAAAGATTGAATCAACTCACTAAATTACACACATTTTATGTATCTAAAGGGAATTAAAAAATTTGTTCCGTTTAAGAACTTTCGAAGTGTTTTTTCTCTCTCATCACATTTTAAAATAATCTTGGATATAAAAAAAAATCTTCTAGTTATAATTTGTTATGTTATCCTAAGGGTTTAAGTGTGTATGCTCTCTTCTCACACTACAAAGTAATATTGGAGAGAAAAACACTTAAATTCCTTTTTCTTTAGGGGAATGATAGAAAACTACAAATATAATTACTGTGCTAATTTCACATAAATAAAAACTAATAGCTTATGGGAGCAACAAAGGAAATAAAACCCGCATTATACTCGATGAAAAAACTACTCCAACACCAACCATTATTGATAAAAATCTAAACAATGGATTAGCAAGATGATTGAGCAGTTTGGTAAAACCATACAGGGTCGAGGCTAAATGTATTACCCACAAAGGCAATCAAAAATAAATATTAAATCTACAATGCCTCATTCTTTATTCATTTAATTTGACATAGATCAAAAGGTGATAGAGACAGAGTAAAAAAACTGTGCACTCCAATTTCCATTCACACAATAGACACAAGAAATTGCATATGATAAAAAAACAACTACAACTCCATGGTTTGCATTGAACACTAATAAAATAGTTACATTGCAATCTATTCTGGAAAGAATCTATTTTCCCCTTTCCTTCACTCTAGACTACAACCTTACTATGTTACTTCACCATTTTCCTATGTTGCACTTGTTCTACTTCCAGCCTTGACCTTGGTCTTAGAACAACAGTTTGATCCTCATGTCATATCAAATATCATCCTTTTGATAAAACAAAAAATATCTTAATTGAAACGTCACCTTCCTTTTCCTAAACCATTTCTTGGACTTGGATAAACTTTTTCTTTTCTTCAATAATCATCCTCCTTTCACTAGTAGCAACACTCTCCCAAAATGGTGTGTTTCCTTCTTTCTTGTCCTCAACCGTTATTTTTTATCCTTTCTTGATCGATATATTTTCCTTGTTCTCTTAGCAACAATAATAAGGTAACCTCCATTTCTTTCCTACCACTTGTCAAAGATCAACAAGGCAAACCAAAATAAGATAAAATAAAAAACCAAAAATTTGCAAACCAAAACTCAGGAAGTGAAACCATATGATGCCCCTATGTCAGCCTCCTCACGAGAGTTTTTTGTGAGCGTAGCTCACAAAGGGGGTTGGGTTGTATAACTACCCTTTCAAGATCTATGTACTCGCAACGTATCCCCTTGTGTCGATAAATGACAACTTTTACCATTAATTCTTCCTTTTCTTCTAGCATATGGTTGAGGTAGTTCTTTCATTTATCGAACTTCTCTTCCCGACTATTCCTGCCATTCACTTTACACTAGTTAGCTCCATTTCATTTCACACTAGTGGAAAAAAAACTCCCCTTGATTTATTGTTCTCCAATTAAAATTTCTACTTCCATATTCCATCTCATCATCATCAACATGTTTCACCCACTCTCTAGATAGCCTCTCTTTGCTGCACCTTTCCCATTTGCTTTGCATTTCCCTCTCCACTGCAATCCCTGCATCTTCACAAGAATCATCTTCAACTGTATTGAAGGGATTTCAAAACTGAGATTTTACCTCACCATTGATGGTTGCACTATTTGTCACACCTCCTGTCAGTTCAAGCCATTCTCTCTCAACAACCTCAATTTGAAAATTGAGGTCCTCTTCCTCATTCTCTTTTACCATCTCCACACTCTATTCATGCAGATTTGTGCCCATGTAGTCATCTTGACACTATTTTTCTGATCTATCATGTATCTCTACATCCTTCAGAATAACAATAATTGCCCCAACTTCACAATCATCTATGTCAATACATATTGTTGGTTGTCCTACTTGCAAATCAACACTATTTCCATCTGTGTGACCTTGAGGAAAATAAAGGTTCACCTTCGTGGTTAATACTTCAACTTCTTTTGACTCCCTCTCATTGATAAAATCCTTTCTTCTTATCAACATCTCCTTACGACTGATGTTATGACTATCCTCTTTTGATTCTTGTAAAGGCAACAAGGTATGTATGCGACCCTCCTCAAAAGTGTATGTATTGCTCCTTCCATCACGTATAGCATTTCGATCAAACTACCAAGTAGCACGTGATACACCTCCATAGTAATGATGTCACAAACAACACTATGTTGGGGTACAATACCACTAAGAGGGGGGTGAATCAGTGGTATGACAAATTTAAACTTATTCAAATAATCTCTTTCAATTATTTTGAACAAATGGAATGTAGATTTTAGATTTGATCACTAATCAAATAAAAACAACATGCTTGTAAATCATTCAAACTTTGAATGAAAAAGAGCATAATTAGATCACACAAACTGAGAACACCATGACATAATTTTTTAGTGGAAAACCCTCATAGGGATGAAAAACCACTCGGGAAAAACTGCCTCACTAGCTTAATAAATGTTCCCTGATTATAGAGCCTCACTGATTACTTTGTATGTCTCATTGGAAAAGCCTCACTAGCTACACAATATGCCTCGCTAGAAAATCCTCACTGGCTACAAAATATACCTCACTGGAAAAGCCTCACTAGCTACAAAATATGCCTCACTGGCTACAAAACATGCCTCACTAGCAAAAGTCCAATCTTTGTCTCACTGACATGGCCTTACAACATTTTGTAAATCTTGAAGAAACACATGACAGGGGGTTTCTCTATTTCACTGCACTAAATTTCAACTTTCAAAACTAATACATTTCATGTCCTAAAGGTTCATTGAGATTGGAACCTGTAAAACCTAAAACATATCAATTTATTTTTCACTATTTTTGCATATAACTTTTACAAAAACATATTTCAGTATTTTACTCAACAATAATGACTCTTATCAGAGTATGATATCATTGTGTAATACATTGAACCTTGCACAGTGAATTTCACTGTTTTTATAACATTAAAAAAATGTCATCTTTCGTCATCAAAAAAATTGTGTATGTAACTGCCTTCACAAATTGCCAACATAACCATCCATAACTATTTTCAAATATCACCTGTGGAGTAGAATTTCTAGCCACTTAAACTATTGTTAATAAAATAAACATTGTGAATTTTAAACATATGTAACACACACTTGTATTTGGTTGACATTGTGTCTAAACTAGGGTATGCAAACTACACAAAATACCCCACACTAATGCGATCAATAAACCTTAGTTTACACTTTAAAAACAACAATGTATTTGTGACAAAACTGTGCCCTAGACAACACCAAACGAAACACAATAATTTTATGGCGTGCCCTAGTAATGGGTAATGTATAAAGAAAAATGATAGAGGGCATGTGCAGGATCATGATGGGCCAAAAAGTGGCAATATGAAAAAGTAGTGTTTTTCACTTGCCAAAAAATGCAAAAAATCTTGAGTTGACTTTTTTTTTGGTTGGGTGTCAGTACATTACTCCATAGCAATGCCCAAGCCTACATTTTACAAATCGGATATCCGATTTGGGGTCAAAAAATATTTGAAAAACATTTAAAAATGTATTGTGGCAATAAGGTTTTTGTGCCACAAATCGAATATTGGATTTGTGGCACACATAGATCCAAGAGTAATTAGGAGGTGGAGGGTGGACAAGAGATAGAGAGAGAGAGAGGGGGAAAGGGAAAGGGAAAGTGAGAGATAGAGAGACAGAGAGAGAGACAGAGGGAAAGGGATAGAGAGAGAGAAAGGAGAAGGAAGGGGAAGGAAGAGGGGAAGAGGGAAAGAAGGAGAGAGAGATATATAATAAAGAGGGTGAAGGGAGAGGGAAAGAAGGGGGGAGAGAGAGAGAGGGAGAGAGAATTAGGAGGGGGAAGGGATAGTGGAAGAGGGGAAGAAGGGGAGAGAGAGGGAGAGGGGAAGAGGGGGAGAGAGAGAGAGAGAATTAGGAGGGGAAGAAGGGGAAATGGGGAGAGAGAGAGAGAATTAGGAGGGGGAATGGAGATTAGAAAAAGGGGAGAGAGAGAGAGGGGGGGAAGGGAGAAGGGAAGAGGGGAAGAAGCGGAGAGAGACAGATAGAAGGAGATAGAGAGAGAGAATTAAGAGGGGGTAGGGGAAGAAGGGAGAGAGAGAGAGAGAGAGAATTGGGAGGGGAAAGGAATAGGGGAAGAAGGGGAGAGAGAGGGAGAGAGGGAGAGAGGGAAAAAGAGTGGGATAGAGAGAGAGATGAAGAGTGGGAGAGATAGAAAGAGATAGAGAGTGGGAGAGAGAGGGGGACAAAGGGACAGAGGGGGAGAGAGGGAGAGATAGAGTAAGATAGGGAAATCAAGAGAGGGAAAGATTTGAGAGGGAGAGAGGGGGAGAGAGAGGGGGAGAGTTGGAGAGAGGAGAGAGTGAGAGAGTGAGGGAGGCGGGAGAGAGAGGGAGAGGGAGAGGGAGAGGGAGAGAGTGAGAGAGGGAAAGACCTAAGAGGAAGAAAGAGAGAGAGGGGGGAGGGATAGGAAGAGAGAGAGAAAGAGGGAAAGAGATAATATTTAAATATTTTATATATTAGTAATATTAATTACTTATATAATATTTTATATATTAACTTAAAGTAAAACAAATCAGATGTCTGATTCAAATCAGATATCCGATTTGGGTCAGCTAATATAAATCCAAAAAAGTTCATTTTAAAGTCATTCAAATTGGATAGGGGAAGAGTGGAAGAAGGGGAGAGAGAGAGAGAGAGAATTAGGAGGGGGAAGGGCGAGGGGAAGAGAGAAGGGAAGGGCGAGGGGAAGAGGAGAAGAAGGGGAGAGAGAGGGAGAGAGAATTAGAGGGGAAGGGGAGGGGAAGAGGAAGAAGGTAAGAGGAGAGAGAGAGAGGGGGGGAAGGGAGAGGGGAAGAGGAGAAGAAGGGGAGAGAGAGAGATAATTTGGAGGCAAAAGGGAGAGGGGAGGAGGGAGAGAGAGAGAGAGAGAGAGAGAGAGAGAGAGAGAGAGAGAGAGAGAGAGAGAGCTAGGAGGGGAAGGGGGAAGAAGGGGAGAGAGAGGGAGAGGGAGAGATATATAGAGAGAGGGGAAGAGGGGAAGAAGGGGAGAGAGATGGAGAGAGAATTATGAGGGGGACGAGAGAGAAGAAGAGGGAGAGAGAGATAGAGAGGGGGGAAAGGGGAAGAAGGTTCCAAGAGAGGGGGAGAGAGAAGAGAGAGAGAGAGGGAGAGGGAGAGGGAGAGGGAGAGGGAGAGAGGGAAAGGGAGAGGGAGGGAGAGAGAGGGGGGAAAAGAGATAATATTTAAATATTTAATATATTAGTGATATTAATTATTTATATAATATTTTATATATTAACTTAATATATATAAAAATATTTATACATTAACTAAAATATTTAAATAATATTTAAATATTATACATAATAATATAATATATTATATATTATACATAATTCCATAAGAGATTATCATAAATTATATATCATATATTAAATTATAAACTATATTGTATATTCTCAACTAGATATATTAAAATAAACTATAAACTATTTATTGCAATTTTTTAAATCATATATTAAAAACTATATTAGAATTTTTAAAATTATATATATAAAAAATCGGATATCCCATTCAAATCGGATATCTAATTTGGATGTTGCAATTTTTTAAATCATATATTAAAAACTATAAATTAGATTTTTTTAAATTATATATAAAAAAATCGGATATCCAATTTGGATCGAATATTCAATTTGAATCAGAAATCCGCTATGTTTGACACAAAACCTACTACCTAGGGATTAGCCTTGGGTTTGCTTCAGAATTTGGCTAGGACATGCCAATCCTAAGAAGTCAACACAAAAAACGTGTTTAACAGCTTACCTTGTTTTTCTAGACTTCGCCCATGTGGCTGAAGACTATTTTTTTACCCTAAATTGATTAAACGAAAAGGGTTTCTAAAGGAGATTCTCAGCTTTCCACCAATATAAATTATTTTTTACTTTGAATTTAATAAATAATTATTATTCATTTTCTATTTGAATTACGACTAAAGTCCTGATTGATAGGCTGATTGAAAAACATCTATATCTTTCAAACTGTATCACATTTTTTGAATCCAAAACATGTGTCACATTCTATGCTTCACATACTATAGGATTAAAAATTAAATTAAATTTCATAAAGTTTTGACCAAGTTAAGGTGGTCAAACATACGATTTTTATATTTTTAAAAAGTTGTAGTAAAAAATTCACAATTAATTATTTACTTGGAAAAAAAATATGCATCACATCAGGACATGAGTCCTCTACTTATATCTAAAATCTTATAAAAAAAATATTATCATTTTATTGTGGTTAGGGTGGTCAGACAGACACCTACTTCTTTTTTTTTTTCAAAAATTTAAGTACTACTGCATTAAAATTTCAAATTTTCACCAAATATATATATATATATATATCTAGTAATTTAGAAACTACATTCAATTTTCTACAGAGTCTATTCTTACATATTTTTGAAATAATATAGATAACTTATTCAAAATTTTATGTCAAGTTGCCTAACTCTGATTTTTCTGAATTTTCATTATCACTTAAGGGCCTATTTTTTCCATGATGATCCTGCACATACCCTAGACATATGTGTGACTGAAAGAACAAACCCAAGTTGACATTGTATCACAATAGACACTATGAGATTCAAAGACCAGGCTCTTGTCGACTTGTATGCATATGGTAACACATTAGGAACAACAATAAAGAATTAAAAACTCGACAATCAAGAGTATAATTCAAACAATAAAAAACCAGCCAATTTCAAATGCAATAATTATATACTCTAAGGTCCTTTGTAAACACAACAAGTTCCCAACCTTTGACTTTGAAACAAGAACATTTTCTAGATTATCTAAAAATGAATGCAAATACCAGACTAGAGTTTCAACAAAATATGTTGCCATGTTTTCCAACAAGCAAAGATGAAGTCCATTACACCTTGTGGCTGCTAGTAAACCACTTGAAACCATTTCCATCATATTCCAGCCACCAAACCACCATTTTTCATGTTCCCTTCAAACCCTAACTCGGCCAACATAGTTGCCTTGATTTTTACCAAATGATTAACTATTTAGGGAAAAATGATATTGAAGTATATCCAATATATCTTTTTACTTTGCAAAATAAAAGCCACATGTCATTGTGTTAGTGTTCTACATCATAGCTTTGTTTATTTTGCATGAATGCAATAAAAAATTATAATGACCAATACCTTATGTTGGTCTAAGGCTCAAGTGTACCAAGTGCTAAGTAAATACCAAGACCATAATAACTTTTTGAAAACAATGCCATCCATATGTCATCAAATACCAACCAAGGAATAATAGCATCTCATGTCTTTCAAATGTATCAAGGTAAAATCCCAACTTGAAATCAATGCCAAAAAACAAGCAATTTGAAAGGGGTAAAAAGAATCCCACTTTGGCATTGATGTCAAACCCTGTCACTGCCAAAAAGAATATCACCTATATTAGCATAAAAAACTGCCAAATCCCTTAATGTAATAAGCATGAAATAGCAATATCATCAAGATCTTATTTCTGTCAAAGATAAAATGAGATTGAACCAACAATATGTCAATAGTAACCACTACAAAGATATAGACATAAGCATGTATAACCTGCACTGTATAACTGTTGATAGAGGATACTAGCATGGGTCGATGAAAGTTGATCCATGATGAATCGAAGCATAACGTAGCCAATACTCAATCTCAAACAAGATCATTCAAATGGAAGTTAAACTAATAATTTATTGAAACTGACACTACAAACTATGAAAGCAATTAAATGCCTACTCTAACCCATTTAAAACTTATCCCATTTTGGAATTGGTGTCATGTTGATGTGGAACAATGACTCTTTCCCAATCCTGTGATCAGTGAGCTTGTTTCAATCAATTCTATTGAAGAGAATCGATGAAATTGTTGTGATATGTGGATGAAAACATTATTTATGCAAAATTAAACATGATGCAAGATAAATTAACATGATTTGATACTAAAAATGATCTAAATATACAAAAGCTAAGCTGATCTAAGCTAATTCTAAGCTAAAAGATTCAAACCCTAATTTTTAAACAAACTAATATGGATGCATGGAAGCCATTAATGGAAGCTTAAAGCTAATATGCAACTAAAAATGAACTAAAGTTATGCTAAATGTGAGTAAAGTATGAGTGTGAGTGCGAGTGATTTCAACAACATAAGTTTGCAATTGAAAGAAAGATCCATTTGTCTCCAAATAGTGACCTATTTATAAGAGAGCAAATGAGAAATGGAGGGTTGAGATTGAAAAAGCTAATTAACGGTCAAGGATGGAGGAAATGGGAGGCATGGATCATGGATTTTCATCAACAGATGAGAATGTAAGATGAGATTTAATCAAGGGTTCTCATTCCTTCCAAACAAATGTTTAAGAAGTCAATAGTTAACTTGCTCAAGAGGTTTCAAGTTTAGCTTGTTGAAGAAGCCAAGTGAGAATATTCCCTTTTTTCACATGATTGGAGGAGAGAGAATATTCTTTAGAATATTCTCACGGGTGAGGAAAAAGGTTATTTAGTTAACTAAAACTAAATTTAATTGTGCAAAGGAGAATATTCTTTTGGAATATTCCTTTGCAAGTGGGATGAATTGGATTTAATTAGATAATTGCTAATTAAACAAGGTTTTAATCATGCAATTAGGGGATTAGACGATTTAAGTGATATTCATTAAATTAAATGATTAATGAATGGAGAAAAGTGAAATGACATTTAATTAAATAACTTAGGGTTATTTAATTAAATAAGGAGACTTAGAGAATTAAATTAAATACTTTGATTTATTTTATTTAATGAGATGAAATGTTAGCGCAAAAGGGGATGAATTAACTTGATTTGATGAATTGGGTTAATAAATGCAAATGATGCAATTAATTAAATAGTTAGGCTAATTTAATCAATTTAGCAAAAAGAGGATGGGTTTGAGAGAAAATGATGTTAGTATACCTGATTCGAGTGTATGATATGATTCAAGACATTTTTCAATTTCTATAATAACTCACTGTCCATATGTCAATAACCAAAGCCAAAATGACCATCCAAGTGGATTGAAGTGTAAATTGAATGTAAATTTCAAATGTAATACCATATGTTGAATGCAAACTGAATTTGATAACCAAATTGAATGTGATAGCCAAGCCAAATTAATCTCCCCCTTTTGAAAATAATAAAAAAGGTCAAAGGTTTACAAAAGCAACAAATAGCCACTAAAAAAGATAAAGAAACTATGAAAGTATGATATTACCAACAGTGTATCTTGTAAAGAAGAGTTGAGCATCAAGAACCCAACTGACCAAACCATATAAACTATTGTCACAATGAAAAACAAACACTATTAGATCAAAATATAGAATCCATAAACAGATCACTGTAATAATGACTGCCATAGTGCAAAAAATTGCCAAACCATATATGCCAACCATGAATATCATTGCCATATCAGAAAATGATGGAATATTCACTATACATCCATGATGTAGAAACATGAGAATAACCACATCAATGCATCACATATACATTGTGAAGTAAAACTGATTTAAGATAGAAATTTGATAGCAACATAATGAACCACCAGGGATAAATAATGATCTCTGAAACTCCCCCTGAAACCATGAGTAACATCAAGTCAATATCCATACAAACTCACAACCATTTACTATCCTTTCAAGCATCATGGCTTCATGTATATGTGAAGCATCATTGTCCTTGTCAAGTAACATACATACTATCAAGGCATCAATCCTATCATCACATCTCAGATAAAGATCATTGCACAATCACTGTAAGTTGTCAACAAGGTGAACACAATCAACATTAGCATGGAAAGTTGCTATAAAAAAGGAATCAATCCTAATATTGCATCAAACATATCAATATGAGCACTGATCATCTGATCTCTAAGACACTATCCTCCTTGAAGCATGAAGCAACTCTACTATGTCATTTCCAAAGAAACATAATAAGAATTGGTTAGAACTGCACACGAAGAAGAATGAGGTAGTCAAGAACATAATAGCAACAAACACTACTATCAAAGAACATGTTATTACTAATACCTCTCTTCCCAAACACCAAAAATGGATGTTTATTGTTCATAATACAAATGTTATCACAATGATCAAACATGATTTTACAACCAAGCAAGATACTTAAAGATAGTGAAAGTTGTAAGTCACTATTTAAACTTGGACAAAAAATATTCTTGCACTGACAACTTATCTTTAAACTCTTCTAACCTTGAGAGTCAACTTGAAAATTCTTATTACTATTATTAGATCATGATCCAAGAAGAATCGCATGCACACAACCTATTGACAACACTGTTATAACTCTAGCTAATGCATGTATATCACTATCTTGAATAGTATAGTATGAATATTAAAAACATGATAGTTACATTACACCAAGTTGCAAGAACAAATGTTGAAAGATGATATTTCATTGTTCCCAAACTCAAAATACACTGTACATAAGCTAATTTCAACCTCACTATCACTGTAGTAGCAAGGATGAATGGATGGACTGCCACTCAAACTCACACTCACCATATGAAACACTTGAACTATCTCAAGGAATATTAGCACATGTAGTCCCAAGCACATGAACAGTAAATACTATCACTACAAAGAGTGAACATAAACACCATTGAGATCTTCAAAATGTGTAGTGGATTATCCAATGAATATCATGGAAAACTTTGACTAAAATCACAAATATGTAAATCATTGACAAAAATCATATTACAAATGTGCCAAAGCATATACTTGAAAAATCACTATTACCTTTGACATCATGTGTATCTATCATTTACAACTGAACTTACCTTGTCTTGGCATGATAAAAATTTACTCTATTATACCTTGTCTCATAGGTTCATGGTGAACATCAAAACCAAATCATGTGTATTAGAGCATCAATATCAAAACATCAATACCAAAACATCAATTCCAAGGAAAAAAACTCCTAGCATATATTGGCAACAGTCAGGGCATTAAATCACTATCTGAACATCAAAACATATCCAAAAATAAACCATAACACAATGTTCACAGCCAAGTTTTGATGGTATGTATAAAAACCTTTTAAATTTTTCACTTGCTTGAACGGAAAAGAAACCTATACCATTAAGAAACACTATACCAGGCTTTTTACTGTTCTGTCAACTCATCAAGCTATAAAGCTGGTACCAAGCCGAGCACCAATTCACAATCATAAATGAATTTCCATAGAAGGAATACCCAACATCACGGGTATTATAACTAGATATACCACACTTCTATGTAAAGAAAGGCACATCCCATGAATACATAACCATAAAGATCACATAGCATTTTTCTCCAAAACTCTCCAAGTGTACTATGTTTCAAGACAACTGTCAAACCAAATAACTGCAACTATTATCTCACATTCACAGATCAATTTTATGAATAGATTCGTGATGCAAGAACTCTTGTACACTATCATCAAGAAGCAAGTCACTACTAACATGCAATAACTTTTTACTATTACTCACTTATCCAAGCACTATACTGTACCAAGAAAAAGAAGAGAAACTATTGTTACTATCCTTTAGCACCATTTAACAGCTGTCAATACTTGCAAACATTACTAATGCCAAGATTCCTATCATTGTCGTGATGAAACATACAACTTTCATAGCACAATACCACCTCTTTGTTGATTACTATAGGGTTTGAAAGATAAAACTATAAGAATCTCCCCCTAACTTCATGCTTCTCTTTATGCACTAATAGAGGTCACTTGTGCAGTATACACAAGCTTTGATTCTTCTTTTTATTTCTATTATTTCCTTCTCCAAACCTTCTTCTTTGATTTCTTCTTATCACCAAATGCTTGTGACTTTGTGTTCTTCTTATGTAAGGAATCATTTATTCTCTCCTATTTCACAAACCTAGTTCTACAGTACTTTGCAACATGACCAAGGTTATGAAATTTATAACATATTACATTCATATTCCTAGAGAATGCATATTGACTTCTTTGAAACTTTCTTCTACAATAACTTGCTTTATTCCCATAACCATTACATGAATAAAAATAACCAGGAAATGAATAATTGTACCTCACATATTGATCTTGCCAAGTAGGTGGAGATTCTATGAACTGGTTGGCTCTACTTCTTCTTTCTCTATTGATTCCCTTGAATTGTCTACTATCAGTAGTCTTAATTTATGATTTCTTATTTTCTTCAGTCTTAGGTGCAGCAGAGTGATAGCCTAGATCTATCTTCTTTCTTGGAGTTTTTCTGACCGTAGAACTCTATCCTTCTTCACAACCCAAACCAGTAGCATCCTTGTGATTTTTTTTCTTTCTTATCATCTCATTCAATTTATTGGTGCTCTCATCAAACTTTTGATTCATTTTTAGACGTTTCCTAACATTTTCAAGATCTTTCCTTAGAGACTATTTCTCCTTCAAACTTTTAGCATTCAACTATTTTTACTTCCAAATCAAATCTTGTCATATCTACTATCCTCTTATTTTCTTCAATCCCTAATTTCAAATTGAAAATTAACTCATCTTTTATAGTGTATTCTTTTAAAAAATATTTTTCCTCTAGTTGTGTTCTTAGAGACAACACTTTAGCCTCTATCTTTTGAAAAGATCTACTACTTTGGTTTGCAACTTCATTCAAGTGGCTTCTTCAACTTTTCTAGACTCTTCCAGTTACAAATTTAACCTTTGATTCTCCATTCTAAGTTTATTAATCTCATTAAGGGCATACATAAGTTCACCTTCAAAATCAATTTCACATTCATCTTCCAAATACTCCTATTCAAAATCACTCACTAAGTGCTCTCCTTGTTTACACTCTTCTCTACAAAATCATCTTTTGAACTAGGTTCAAGTGATGTTTGTTGTTCAACATTTTGTTGGGTATTTCTTTTTTCTCTGTTTATTTTACCTTTTTCCATAACGAGTACTCTACTACCAGGAATCCCTAAGTTGGTTAGACTTATGCAAGGGTATGGCTCTGATACCACTTGTTGGAGTACAATACCACTAAGTGTGGAGGGAGAATCAGTGGTATGACAAATTTAAACTTAATTCAAATAATCTCTTTCAATTATTTTGAACATATGGAATGCAGATTTTAGATTTGATCATTCATCAAATAAAAATAACATGCTTGTAAAACCTTCAAAATTTGAATGAAAAAGAGCATAATTAGTTCACACAAAATGAGAACACCATGACACAATTTTCATGAGTGGAAAACCCTCATAGGGATGAAAAACCACTCAAGAAAAATTGTCTCACTAGCTTAATAAAATTTCCCTAATTTCAGAGCCTCACTGGCTACTTTTCATGTCTCACTGGCAAAGCCTCACTAGCTACACAATATGACTCACTGGAAAAGCCTCACTAGATACAAAATATGCTTCACTGGCTACAAAATATGCCTCATTGGATATACAACATGCCTCACTATAAAATACCTCACTGGAAAAATACAACCTCATTGGCAAAAGGTCAATCTTTGTCTCACTAGCATGACCTTACAACATTCTGTAAATCTTGAAGAAACACATGATAGAGGATTTCTCTATTTCACTGTAATGCATTTCAACTTTCAGAACTAATACATGTCATGTCCTAAAGGTTCATTGATATTGGAACTTATAAACATAAAACATATCAATTTCTTTTTCACTATTTTTTCATACAAAATTTACAAAAATAGATTTTAGTATTTTTGCTCAACAATAATGACTCTTATCATAGTATGATATCACTATGTAATACATCAAACCCTACATAGTGAATGTCAATATTTTTATAACATTCAAAAAATGTCATATTTCATCATTAGAAAAATTGTGTATGTAATTTCCTTCACAAACTGCCAACATAACCATCCATAATTGTTTTCAAATATCACCATGGAATAGCATTTCGAACAACTTAAACTATTGTTGATAATTTAAACATTGTGCATTTTAAATATATTTAACACACACTTGTATATGGTCGACATTGTATCTAAACCAAGGTATGCAAACTACACAAAATACCCCACACCTATGCAATCAATAAACCTTAGTTTACACTTTAAAAACAACAATGTATTCATGACAAAACTATGCCCTAGACAACACCAAATGAAACACAATGCTTTCATGGCATTCCCTATTAATGGGTAATGTATAAACCAAAAGGATGGACATATGTGTAATTGAAAGAACAGACCCAAGTCGAATTGTATCACAATAGACACATATGAGATTCAAAGACCAAACTCTTGTCAACTTGTATGCATATGGAAACACATTAGGAAAAACAATAAAGACTTTAAAAACTTGAAAGTCAAGAGTATAATTCAACGAACAAAAAAACAAGTCAATTCCAAGTACAACAATCATATACACTTAGGTCCTTTGTAAACACAGCAAGTTCCCAATCTTTGACTTTGAAACAAGAACATTTTCCAAATTATGCAAAAACGAATGCAATACCAGACTAGGGTTTCAAAAAAATATGTTACCATGTTTTCCAACAAGCAAAGATGAAGTCCATTGCACCTTGTGGCTGCCAGTAAACCACCTAAAACTATTTCCATCATATTCCAGCTGCCAAACCACCATTTTTCATGTTCCCTTCAGACCCTAACTCGACCAACATGGTTGCTTGAGTTTTACCAAATGATTAACTATTTAGGGAAAAATGATATCAAAGTATATCCACTATATATTTTTACTTTTCAAAATAAAATCCACACATCATTGTGTCAGTGTTCTACATCATAGCTTTGTTTATTTTGCATGAATATAATCAAACATTGTAATGACCAATTCCTTGTGTTGGTCTAAGGCTCAAGTGTACCAAGTTCTAAGTAAAGACCAAGACCATAATAAATATGAAAAAAATGTCATCCATATGTCATAAAATACCAACCAATCATTAATAACATCTCATGCCTTTCAAATGTATCAAGGTAAAAACCCAACTTGACATCAATGCCAAAAAAGAAGCAATGTCAAAGGGGTCAACACACTATCCTTATAACTTCCTATTTTAAATTCAACCAAAGCTTATTCATCTACCAACAACTGATGACCCTTTTGCAACCAAGAAACTTTATATTGTGTAGGATGTTGAGTTCTCTTAAGACCAGCTTATCCACCATTTCAACAACAACAATATTATTAGTACTACCACTGTCTATAATAAATTTGCAACACTTACCTTTTTCTTTGCACTTCATCTTGAATAGATATTTCCTTTCCACTAGTTCATTACCATGACTCTCCTTTGGTGGTTTCAACAACACTCATTTGAACAACAAGGATTCACATGACTCGGGTTCCTCCTTTCTAGGGGAAAATGATCCCGCACTCTCTTGATCTGCTTGCACAACCTGATTTCTTCTTTTAGGCCTTGTATACCCTCCTTGGGGAGATTTTGGACACTCCCAAATATTATGACCCGCATATTGATTACACTTAAAATATTTACCAACAAATCCTCTGCCTCTTCCTTGATAACCATCGCTTCCAAATGATATTTCTCCTCTATCTTGATAACCTCCTCTTTCTAGCTTAACTTTCCCTCTTGAACTACTTGCCTCTCCATCTTGATGGTGTTGTTGTCCTCTTTCTCCATAGCCTTGTCCTCTACCTCAGCCTTGTTGATTTTACTTCCTCATCAGCTTCTCCTCTGCCTTAATGTCAAACTGGTAGGCTTCCTCCAAAGTTCTTGGTGACACTAAAGTCAGCTCATCCTACAAACTATATTTCAAACCGTTCATGTATCTTGCTACCTTTTCCAAATCCTCTTCATTGTGTCCTGACCTAATCACCAACTTATAAAACTCCTCTATATATTCTTTAACTAGCATATCCTTTTGCTTCAGATTCTATAATCTTCTGAAAAGATTAGTTTGAAAATCCATTAGAAGGAACTTTATCTTCAATTTGGGAACCATCCTATCCCATGAGATTGTCTTTTCCTTGTTTCACTTTCATTTCTCAAACTGTACATAGTCCCGCCATATTGCAGTGTGGCCTTTAAGCCTTATACAAGAAAACTTCACTTTTCTTTTTTCTACAACTCCTTCATACTCAAAGTACTTATCCAAATCATTGATTCAATCAATGAGATCTTCCCCATTCAAGCTTCTAGAATACATGGGGACCTTTATTTTTGGTTTAGCTCTTACATTCATCACCTCTTATATCAACCTTTCTTCCAATCCTTCTGGTTCTTCTTGATCTTCACCCTCAATTGGTGATTGCTCTTCTTCTACAATTTCACTCACATTGAATCAGCATTTACTCCCCTTTTTTGTGCCTACTCCATGGTATCCAACCTTGTTGACAAGTTTTGCAACATATCTAAAATCATTTCTTCATGGCTTCTTTGACCACCACATCAAGCACCTCCTCGTGCACTGCATCTTGGCATTCTTCTTAATGGCATTTTTCCCACTTCCCAAACCCCCAATGTCTTATGGATCTTATACCAAAATGATGGAAAATGACAAATATAATTACTATGTTATTTTCACACAATCAAACACTAATAGCTTATGGGAGCAATGAAGAACAAAAAAGCCACATTATACTAGATGAACAAACTACTCTAGCGCCAACCACTTTTGATAAAAATTTAAACAATGGATCAGCAAGATGGTCGAGCAGTTTGGTCAAACCATATAAGGGTGAGGCTAAATGTATTACCCACACAAGCATTAAAAAAATAAATTATTGTCTGCAATGCCTCATTCTTTATTCATTGAATTAAGCATAGATCAAAAGGTGATAGAGATAGAGCAACACAACTACACACTCCAATTTCCATTCACACAATAGACACAAGAAATTGTATATGATAAAAAAACAACTAGAACTCCACAGTTTGCATTAAACATTAAAAAAATAGTTACATTGCAGTTGATTTTGGAAAGAATCAATTTTCCCCTTTTCTTCACTCTAGACTGCAACCTTACTCCGTTACTTCACCATTTACCTACGTTTCACGTGTTCTACTTCCAGTCCTAACCTTGGTTTTAGAGCAATAGTTTGATCCTCATGTCACATCAAAAATCATCCTTCTGATAGGCCAAAAACTCTCTTAATTGAGACATCACCATCCTTTTCTTGAATTGTTTCTTGGACTTGGATCGGCTCTTTCTTTTCTTCAATAACCATCCTCTTTTCATTGGTAGCGACACTCTTCCAAAATGAGGTGTTGCCTTCTTTCTTATCCTCAACCGTTCTTCTCTCCTTTCTTGATTGATATCTCTACCTTGTTCTCTTAGCAACGATAATAAGGGAACCTCCATTTCTTGCCTACCACTTGTGATGATAAGGGTAGTTTTTTTATCAAGAATAATATGATCTTATTAAACATGATGATTATTATGATAGTCTTGCAGAATATGATGAACTTCTCCAATCCTTAGTTGATATTATTTTAAGGAAAATTGTAGCAAACCTTCCATACTCCCACCCATATTTTGGGTCTATGCAAGATCATGGGAGTCCAAAAAGTGGCAATACGAAAAAAGGTATTTTTTACTTGCCCAAAAATACAAAAATCCGCTTTGACATTTTCTAGGCTTGGGTAGAAAGTACATGGTTCCATAGAAAACGCCAAAGAAAAATGGATATCCATAGTATTCAAATTATAAAAAAATTATTGAAAGTTATTATTATATATTAATCTATTATAATATAATATAATATAATATATTATATTATATTATAATACAATATATTATATTATATTGTAATACAATATATATAATAATATATATGTCATTTTATAATATCATTATAAATAAATGATTTTTGTTATAAATAAATAATAATAGTATATCATATTATAATATAATATATAATATTGCATTATAATATAATATATAATATATAATATTGCATTATAATATAATATATTATTATTATGTTATAATATAATATATTATATTATATTGCAATATATTATATTATATTATAGTGTAATATAATATATTATATTATATTGTAATATAATATATTATCTATATTATAATATAACACATTATTTATATTATAATATATTATTTATATTATATTGTAATATAATATATATAACAATATATATGTCATTTTATAATATCATTACATACATATGATTTTTGTTATAATATAAAAACCCTCATATAAGTCAAGTCTCACCAAACATGACCAAATAAAAAAAAACAACATAAACTAAACAAGTGTTCATTTTCAAATGGATATCCATTTGAAAATAGATATTTGTTTCCTAAGTTGATAAAAATCAAAAAAAGGAAAACCCAAGAATCATTTTCACTGCGCTTTTTCTGTTGCGTACGTTAGAGCAACACATCGACCCAGATATCTATTTGCAATATTGTCTAATAATAATGTATTATATTATATTATATTATATTATAATATAATACATATATATATTAAATATGATATAATATATTATAATATATTGTATTATAATATAATATATTATTATTATTATACTATATTATATTATATTGTAATATAATATATAATAATATATATGTCATTTTATAATATCATTATATATAAATGATTACTATTATAATAATAATATGTTTTTCTGCAAATTGCCACCAGAGAGGGTAGCGCTCTTCATTGATTCAAAGCAAACATTACAAAATATCAGCTTCCTATTTCCTCATATATTATGGAGAATAGTGATCATTTTGGCCCCCATATTAGTCAAATGACTGATTGTTACATCATCCAGAACATTTTTTATTTTTAGTGATATGATCGAAAAAACCAGTTAGATCTTTCGCCAATACTGTCGATCGAAAGGCCACCACTGCATCACAAACTTTTGGCTTGGTTACTTTTTCTGCGACATCAATCATGTTGCAAACAAGCCCATAAGATGGCCACTCCACACACCTATCCATGACTTTTGCTGCAGTCTCTGAATGGATCTCTACTAGAAGCCCCACACATTCCTTTGTTAGCTCCTTGCTTCTCGTTGTGTGGAGGAAGTTCTTTATGAAACAACTAAGCATCAGACCGTCGTGCAAGTGATCTCCTTTTAGTCTGTGTTGACCAATAACTCTCTTGACTACTTCAATCAGTTCTTCATTGGGTGCTTTGAGGAGGTAGGATAACTGAGCTTCATAAAATTCGAGGGAAGCTATTAATTTAATATTGTAGCTCGGATAGTTGTTTCTCCAATTCCAAGAATTAGCATTTAATTCTTGAGACTTCTAGATAGAAGTTAGTTAGGTCTAGATATTTAATTATTTAATTAAATAATTGATTCCTCTAGAGACTTCTAGAAACCAGTTAGTTAGGGTTTGTTAGAGTCTAATTAATCTTAGCCATTGATTGAGATTAAATATTGGCCATTGGTTTTCCAATGAGAATAGTTTAAAAGGGGGTCATTGGGAATTTGGAGAATACAATACTGATAGACACAAGTTGGAGAAATATTTGTAGTGATAGCAAGGGCACAATGATAGCGTTGGAGGCAGCAGCAGTGGAATTTCAGCAAGAGAAATTGAGAGAAGAATATCCGGTGAAGAATATCGTCGGAGCTTTGTCAGTAAGAGGCAAGCAGTTCTTTTGTATCTCTTGATTTGCTGAAGATTAATATAATTCCTCATCTGCAGTACTGGTTTTCCCTCCGGGGTTTTTCCAGGGACAATTTGTCCAAAAATATTATGTTTATTAGTTTGCATGTTTTCTTCTCTATTCTTTTGAGTTTTATTTGTGAAGTTGCAGTTGTATTATTTTTTAGTATTTGCCGTGAATTAATTTTCTGTAGTCAAATAATCTTTATAGATAGGAGATTAATAATCAGTAACTGCAATAGATTTTTCACATGGTATCAAAGCAGATCTAAGGGCTGAAAGAGCTCAGTGCAGGCACAGGAAGAAAAGAAAAAATAGAGGGTTTATAAAACCCAGTTCTACCTCTTCAGTATTATTATTTTTGTTATTACTATTTTTTGTTTGAGATGGCCTCAGCAGGTTTAAGAGATCAGGACAGATTAGATGGAGCCTCAAATTTTGGTGTCTGGAAAGCCAGAATTTCTTTATTGCTGGAAGAGAATGGTATCAAGGAATATGTTACCAGTGTTGTAGCTGTACCTACAGATCCAGCGCAGCTCTTAGCATATAAGAAGGAAGATGCCAAGGCAAGGAGGTTGATTCTTGATGGTTTTAAGGATCATATTGTTCCACACATCGCAGAGTTGGATACAGCGAAGAATATGTGGGACGCCATTTTGAATCTGTACCAGAATGCTACCACTAACAGGAAGCTGATTCTCAAAGAAAAGTTGAGGAACACTAGGATGAACAAGGGAGAAGATGTTACAAGTTACCTCACCAGACTTAGACTTGTCAAAGATGAGTTGGCAGCTGTTGGAGATAAACCAGATGATGACGAGCTAGTACGGATAGCCCTAAATGGGTTTACTGAGCAGTGGGATGTCTTTGTTCAAGTTATTAATGGACGAGACACCTTACCGAGTTGGGATCGACTATGGAGTGACTTCACTTAGGAGGAGCTTAGACTAAGCCTTGTCAATGGCAATAGCAGTAAGAGTCAAAAAAGTGAGGCAGAACAGGAAAACATTGCTCTAGCAGGAAAAGGTAAAGCAAAGAAGGGGTCTAGCAAAGGATCAAATCCACTATGTCAGCAATTGCCCACAAAAGAAGAAAGGCAAGAAGCAGATAGGAGCTTCAGCAAGTGCAGATGAGCTCTCTAGCAGAATGGAAGATGAGTTTGCACTCATAGCTTGTATGGTTAGCTCAACCTCATAGGGTGTTTGGTATATAGACAGTGGGGTGTCATTTCATATGACAGGAGTTAGAGAATACTTCTCCAGTTATAAGGAGGAGGACATTAGAATCCAGATTTTAATGGGGAACATGTCTAAACTAAATCCAGTTGGAAAAGGGACTGTTCTATTTCAGAGGGAGAATGGCAAGCCGATTCCCATTCATGATGTGTTGCATGTGCCAAGCTTGGGTATGAATCTTATTTCCATATCTATCCTTCAGGATAAAGGCTACAATGTACTCTTTAGAGGGGCAAATGTGTTAATCAAGCACAAGGATTGGAAATCACCCATAGCTATTGGAGTTAGGAGCGACCAACTTTACAGGTTACAGTTTGATACTCATAAGGCACTAATGAGCAGCGGAAATTCTAGAGTTCAAGGAGAGCTGTGGCATAAGAGGATGGGCCATATACATCATGGAGCACTTAAATTTCTTCGTGAGATAGTGACAGGTGTTCCAGAGGTGAGCATAGAGCATGATGATGTATGTAAGGGATGTGTGTTGGGGAAGTTTGTGAAAGCAGCTTTTCCAAGGAGTGACACCAGATCCAAGGGTGTTCTTGATCTAGTACATTTAGATATATGTGGACCAATGTCGATGAAGTCTCTCAGAGGATACGAGTACTTTGTTACTTTTATTGATGATTTCTCCAGAAAGACCTGGATATACTTCTTGAAGACCAAGGATGAGGTTTTCAGTCGCTTCCAAGAGTTCAAAGCTCTTGTGGAGAATTCGACAGGCAGGAATATGAAGGTTCTTCGGTCAGACAATGGAGGCGAGTACAGAGGGAAAGAGTTACAGGAGTTCTGTACTAGGGAAGGAATCAAGAGAGAGTGGATTGTTCCTTACAACCCATAGAAGAATGGGGTTGATGAAAGGAAAAATCGGTCTATATCAAAGGCGGCAAGGGCTATGTTGTATGACCAAGATATGCCACATTACTCATGGGAAGAGACATGCAGTACAATAGTATACATACAGAATAGGGTTCCACATAAGGTATTGGGCAAGATGACACTAGAGGAGGCGTTCTCAGGGAAGAAGCCAGATGTCAGCCACTTCAAGATATTTGGGAGTTTGGCATATTGTCACATTCCAGGTGCTACACGTTCCAAGTTAGATTAGACTGCAGAGAGAGGGTACTTTGTGGGGTACAGCGAGACCTCAAAGGCATATCGGATATTTATTCCAGGGGCCAGGAGGATTATAGTCAGGAGTGATGTCAAGTTCATGGAGGACAAGGAATTTAGAAGGTCTAGAGATTTGCTAGCAAATGATCAGAGTGAACAGCCAACAGAAGCTCCAAGGATTGAGCAATCAGATCAGGGATAGTGAAGCTCGAGTACAGTGACTAGTACAAGCACAGGCTCAGGTGCTGAGAGTTCACAGAGTATGGAGCAACAGATGTAGCAGATCCAAGAGATGCATTAGGAACACATGAGGGTTGATATTTCATCCTCTATAGTTGGTAGCAGTAACCAACAGGATACTCAGGAGTTTGTGGGAGCTCCTAGGATGAGTAGTAGGCAGCGGAGACAACTAGCCAGGTATAATGACTATATGGCTTTAGTTAGTCAGTTGGTAGATAGTGAGCTTTCCAATTATCAGGAGGCCGCACAACAGCAAGTGTGGCGAGATGCGATGGTTGAGGAATATACCTCAATAGTGCAGAATGATGTGTGGGAGGTTGTGCCTAGATCGACAAATAGGGCAGTGGTTGGATCGCGTTGGATCTATAAGATCAAGCACGGTGTAGATGGTAGCATCGAGAAATACAAGGCAAGGTTTGTGGCCAAGGGTTTCTCTTAGAAGGAGGGAATAGACTATGAGGAGACATTCGCTCCAGTGGTCAAGTATACTTCTATACGATTTGTGATCTCTCTTGCAGCACAGATGGGATGGCATATCCATCAAATGGATGTCAAGACAGTGTTTCTTAATGGTGAATTGAAAGAGGAAGTATACATAGAACAACCAGAGGGCTTTGTAGCACACAGCAGTGAAATCCACGTGTGCAGATTGAAGAGAGATTTGTATGGACTCAAGCAGGCTCCTAGGGCGTGGTATGAATGCATTGATGAATACTTGCAGGGATTGGGCTTTGTGAAGAGTGAGGCGGATGCTAATCTCTACTACTTGGTAGTTGGGGGTGAGATTCTCATTCTTGTTCTATATGTGGACGACTTGTTTTTAACAGGTTCACTCGGGCTCATAAAGGAGTGCAAGAGGGACCTTGCAGCAGAGTTTGAGATGAAGGATTTGGGGCTTATGCACTACTTTCTAGGCATAGAGGTATGGTAGACAGATGGTGAGATTTTCCTTGGTCAAGGGAAATACTGCATTGAAATCTTAAGAAGGTTCGAGATGGAGGATTGCAAAGCCATGTCTACTCCTATGATCATGAATTAGAAGAAGGTAGACTCATCCAAGGAGAAGGATGTAGACCCCACCTTATACAGATAGTTGATTGGGTCTCTCATGTATTTGGTCAACACCAGACCATATATATCCTTTGCAGTAAATTCTCTTAGTCAGTTCATGGTTGAGCTGAAGAGAATGCATTGGATAGCACCAAAGCATGTGTTGCGGTATTTGCGTGGTACAATCGAGTATGGGATCAAATATACTCGAGGTGATGGTATCAAGTTGATAGGCTATACTGACGGAGATTGGGCAAGCAGTACAATGGATACGAAAAGTAGTTCAAGGTGTTGCTTTAGCTTGGAATCAGGAGTTGTCTCTTGGTACAGCAGGAAGCAAAATTCTGTGGCCCTGAGTTCTGCAGAGGAAAAATACATAGCTAGCATGGCAACATGTGAGGCGATATGGCTTTGAAAGTTGCTAGTAGCCTTGTTAGGTCAGAGGGTTGAGACTATAGTGATACACTGTGACAATCAGAGTTGCATCAAGTTGTCTGAGAATCCGGTGTTTCATGATAGGTCTAAGCATATAGACATCAGGTATCATTTCATCAGGGATTGTGTACAACGGGGGATTATTCAGCTACAGTATATACCTACAGATCAGCAGGTAGCAGACATTATGACAAAGGCATTGGGGAAGGTGAAATTCATCTTCTTCAGAGATATGTTGGGTGTTATGTAGAACACCTTCCTCGCTAAGAGGGAGTGTTAATTTAATATTGTAGCTCGAACAGTTGTTTCTCCAATTCCAAGAATTAGCATTTAATTCTTGAGACTTCTAGATAGAAGTTAGTTAGGTCTAGATATTTAATTATTTAATTAAATAATTGATTCCTCTAGAGACTTCTAGAAACTAGTTAGTTAGGGTTTGTTAGAGTCTAATTAATCTTAGCCATTGATTGAGATTAAATCTTGGCCATTGGTTTTCCAATGAGAATAGTTTAAAAGGGGGTCATTGGGCATTTGAAGAATACAATACTGATAGACACAAGTTAGAGAAATATTTGCAGTGATAGCAAATAGTCTTGCAGTGATAGCAAGGGGGCAGTGATAGCAAGGGTGCAGTGATAGCGTTGGAGGCAATAGCAATGGAATTTCAGTAGGAGAAACTGAGAGAAGAATATCCAGTGAAGAATATTGTCAGAGCTTTGTCAGTAAGAGGCAAGCAGTTCTTTTGTATCTCTTGATTTGCTGAAGATTAATATAATTCCTCATCTGTAGTACTGGTTTTCCCTCCAAGGTTTTTCCAGAGACAATTTGTCCAAAAATATTGTGTTTATTAGTTTGCATGTTTTCTTCTCTATTCCTATGAGTTTTATTTGTGAAGTTGTAGTTGTATTATTTTTTAGTATTTGCTGTGAATTAATTTTCGGCAATCAAATAATCTTTATAGATAGGAGATTAATAATCAGTAACTGTAATAGATTTTTCATAGAAGCCTCGATCAATTGACCCCTACCCGTAGATATGTGATAGCATATGCACAAAGCTAGCACCTCCACCGTTTCTTCCATTATGTGTGGAGACACCAGGATGCGAGGGACGATATATAGCCAGAGTTGCTCAGTTCAAGATCGGCACCCATGAAGCTGAAGGACGAGAATCTGCAAGATAGATCTTATTAGATCATAGCTGAACCAAAGAAAGAATCTTGTGCCTGCTACTGCACCTTTAGCTACAACCAGAAACCACTGAAAGCAAGGCTAAAGAAGACTGTCGCTTCTATCAAGTAGCCACGCCTTCCTCTTTGAAGATTGCATCGTCGTCTTCCTAGGCCAAAGGATTACTTGAAGCCTTCAAAAGTACCACCTGATCAACACCTTGGTTTTCCAAAAAGTCCACCAGCCTATTCACTTCTCTATAGAAGGACAGATGTGAAAGTTTCATATTTCTTCCAACATTGGCCATATACGATTCAGCTAGGCATTTAGTTTCCAGCTTGACACTTGTTTAGAGACTACTGCTCTTACAATGATTTCATAATCTCCCTCAATGTCTAGATCCAAGATGTTGTTATCGATGCAGTATCTTACACCTTCTGACAAGGCAGTCACCTCTGATTCATTGTTAGTGTCTAGGGAGAACTTAATTGACTCATCCCATACTAGTTTCCCAACACTATCTCTTATTGTGAATCCAACCCCCGAGGGCCCTGAGTTGTCCTGCAATTATAATAATAAAATATTATATTATATTGTAATATAATATATGTCATTTTATAATATCATTATATACATATGATTTTTTTATAATATTAAAACCCTCATATAAGTCAGGTTCGATCAGACTCGACTAAATAAAAAAAACAACATAAACTAAATAGATATTCATTTCCAAACGAATATTTATTTATTTTTAAAAAAGGTAAAACTCGAGTCATTTTCACTGTGTTTTTTTCCTATTGCACGTGTTGGAGTAACATAGGGACTCGGATATCCATTTTCCCTTAGTTTTGTTTGCTCAAATCACCCAAAAGTCACAGGTATGTATCAATTTTAATGTTTTTTTCAATTTTATTTTAGTAAATTGCATTATTTTTTAAGAATTTTAGTACAAACTAGGTTTTTGAATGGGTTATTTTGCATTAAAATGATTGTTTATTTTTTAAAAAATCATCATCAAATAGGTTTAAGAATGGTTGAGAAACCCAACCTTGGTCAAGATGAAAACCCTACCTAACCAAATCCTCCTCTGCCACCAATTTCTCCATTACAAAACACACCCACAATCTATGAATCTGTCTATAGGAATTTAAATTAATTGAGAAACATATGCTAGATATACGAGACACTCGTTGAGCTCTCTAACATGAAAACTACTTTAGAAACAATCATTTCCAATGTTGAAATTCTCGCAAACCAACATAATAGGTTTGTAGAGTGGCGAGATTCCTAGAGGAAACATGATGAAGTAAGGGAACTTGATATTAGCAAATCCCAATTAGCCCAACTATTTATCAATCCTAAAACTAGACAACCCGTCGATGTGCACAAGCCTAAATTTTCAATTAAATGGTGCACACATAGAGGTATATTAGATAATTTTTGGAAATGTTGGTGGATGGTTTTTGATAAACCACCCAACAACAATCTTGATGTGCCACAACATTTTCTATGAAAACTATATGCTAAGTTTGTCCTAGGTAAGCATGTCAATTACTTAAATGATATGTGAGATTTCCAAGGTGTGGGTAGAGGAATGCCTCAAGATAGACTAAAGGCACATTGAGTAACCCCACTTCTTCCTGCTCCACCTATTGCTTCCCCAGCTCCAATACCTTACCCAAAGATTGTTGTAGATGTGGGCAATTAGAGTATTTTGGCCATCATGCATTGAGTGACCATTTTATCACACATAGCTCACATTTTGTTCAACCGCTTGGTGCATCCCATCATGATGGTGATGCACCTACTGCATCAGTTGCGACTAGTACACCCTCCTCTTCGGCACATATTTGTGTGCCCCATTACTGCATTATGTGCCACAATATATGTTTGGGTCCTCTTTAGCAATCTAGTGAGGCTCCAATCAACACATTTGACTATGAGGTCCATGATATGTTAGATGTAGGAGATGGGAGAGAATGCAGTGGAGCATTTCTAGGAGTGAGATCGGGTGGAAGAGATGATGTGCAAGCATCGGTAAGAATTAAAGTAATTTCATAGTTTGTTTTATCTTTTCTCTCATATTTTATAAGAGATATATTAGTACTAATATATGTTTATGTGTTAGAATATTTAATAGTTGTTGATAGAAGACCAAATTTCACAAGTCTAGGAGGCTACTCAATCAACTATTTCATTTGGCCTAGAGACTCAGTATATGGTATTGTTTAAATTGTTAGTTAGATGTTAACTTTTGAAATCAATTGTTTAAATACATGTACATAGATTGATATAATGATACATTCTTGTCTTTTTGTGCAGCAACCTGGTAATTTTATAGCCATGTTGACTGTTGTTGACACATTGGAAGAAGCATCACAATAGGTATATGTTTTTTCATATTCTCAACGTTATGATTATATGTATATTTGCATTTAAATTGTGTTACATTCTTGTCATTTTGTATATAGGTGTGAATGGTGTTTCTATACCTGCACAAACACAAAGAACAAACATAAAGTTAGATCATTATGCAAGTTAGAATCAACATTCCCCATGAAATTAGATTGAAACATCAAGATAGGAAATAAAATGAAGAACAATATGATAAAAACTAATTAAGTTCTATTTAATGAGCAAACTTTCAATCCCATGGGGGAATTGGTGTCATTTTGATGTGTAAAATGGCCCTTTCCCAACTCCTTGATGTGATTTGATGATATTTGATGGTGATTCTTGATTCCTTGATGCAATTTTCCAATAACTTTGATAAAACTATGGAACTTGAATGGAAATGGATGAAGTTGCAGATGAAATTGAGTATAGTAAGCTTACATGGATTGTGGATGATCAATTGTGGATCCTCAAATCAATAGAGAAGCTCTCTATTTATAGAAGATAAGGATGGAGGAATGTGAAATAGGATGAATTTGGGATTAAAGATGGACCAATGGCATTGTGCCACTTGTCAAGATGTGATTGGAGGAGGAATGAGCACATTTTGATGAATGTGCACATAAATGCTATTAGATTCAAATTTGAATTTGATGAAATGACAAGTTGGAGGGAGAGAGGAATGGAGTAAATGTCACTTGGCTCAAGGAAAAGGACATGTAAGAGGCCTTTAATGCCTTGTTGGAAGTACTCATCCCTTTTGGAGGGATTTTTGAATTGGAAGAATATTCCACAAAAGATGCCCTTTTGAATGGAATTTGATGAATTTATAAATCAAATAAATTGATTTATTGTGCAAGTTGCAAAATCTAGAGGATTGAAGTGATTAGGATTAGGATTAATTGATCAATTTAAGTAGAAATTAGATGATTTGACAGTTTTGACTTAGATTTTAGGATTTATTTCAATAAAAGTTGAGAGGAATAATCATTTAGATTGATTTATTTAAAGAAGGTGGTGTTAGATTAAATCAAATAAAGATTAATTTATTTAATTTAAAGAGATGACTTTAGGGATTTAATTAAATAAAGTGAATTATTTAATTAAAAGAGAGACTATAGGTTTAATTAAAAAAAATGATTTATTTAATTAATGGAAGAGAATGACTTAATCAGATAAATTTAATTTATTTAATTTATTTAATTAAGAAAGGAAATATAATGAATTTAATTAAATAAATATTATTCAATTAAATTAATTAGTGAAGGGGATGATTTAGGAAGAAACGATGTTAGTAAGATCAGGATCAAATGTGTAGGATCAATCTGTATATTTTTTGTGTCTACAATAGGAAACTGTCTTAGCTAATTCATCCATCATGAACTCGTCTACAACAAGTGTACAAGCATCACAGCAAGTATGTGTTTATTTTATATTGTAGATATATATGTTTAGATAGGAGCAGATATATGTTTAGTAAATATGATTATTTATCAATTCAATTATATATTAATTTGTATTAATTTTATTTTACCTGCTATAGTCCTCTGCCCGATTCAGCAATGTGATGAATCTAGGACCATTTCATTATCTGAGGACTCTTGATCATCCCAAGGGACAATCATATGTAAAAAGTCTTGTACAAAAAAGAGCAAGACTTGTATTTTTGATATATTATAGTTCAATATAGTGATTTTGATGTTAAATTAATAATTTCTAAATTATGCTATATAAGTTTCTATTTAGTAGTATATCTTGTCAACCATTCACATAATTAATCTAATTTGCAGTTTGAATTGTTATTGTGCAAGTAACTTCAGAGCCACTAAGTTCTTTGAGGAGGTTCGATTTTGATGATCCAACACAGGATTAGGATTTGATAGAGATTGATAAATTTAGGGATTGATAGATCTTGAGATGGCATATATGTCACATTTTGTAAAACTTTTTTTGATTAGGCATATATGCCAAATTTGTATATGCACAAACATAATTATTCTACATTTTGATATATAAGAATTGATATTCGATCTAATTTTTTCCTCGTGTGAATGTCTTTTTACTTTGAAACTTCAAATTGGAATATATAATTATTTTAGAATAGTTGAAAGTTATGATCAATAACATGTTATAGATTAATGAAATTGCATTTTACTAGAACTTATGAATTACAATTGGTAATCCATCTGTGTTAGAGTTCAATCATATTAAGGTTCACATACATTACATTACATGAGACCACATTTCTTTGAGGCATTTTTTCAAACAATTCACTGCCTTTTCTATTGTACCACATTTTTCATACATTAACACCAAAGCATTGTATCAAACAATTTACTACCCTTTTTCTATGGCTAAAAGCCAAAAACATATGCTTTCAAACAAGCTAGTAGATATTAATAATATAATAGGAATGACTTGAGCTAAGACTACCAAAGTGATTGCAAGCAAAGTTTCATAGGGGTACTAACAAAGAGGAAGAGTAATAGAGTTTTCAAATATTTGATTACCTCCATATGTTGCATGTTGAACACTCAATTTTGAGAATACACACATGATTTTAAGCTTTCTTGAATGAATTTATATTTGACATTATTTTCCTTTTTGAACTCCTATAATGAAGTGGGCAGCTGATTTTTTTTCAAAAGAAGCTAAAATTAATGAAAATGGTATGAGAAGCATTATATAGTATTTTTTTAGAACTATTTGAAAAAATGCCTTGAAGAATTGTTGTCTCATAGACAAGGCAATAAAAATGAAAAGAGAAACTTATGACAGTCTTATGGCATTGATTCTTTTGATTGATTAAAAACTTCAAAAAAATCATGGATACAACTTAACATATAAGGCTCCAATGAGAGAGGACATCACTCTCACAAGTTGGGAGCTAGTGGATGGTGTAAAGGGTATACCTAATGGAGGAAACAAGGCAACCCTAACGATTGAGATCCCTCTCACAAATTCATTTTTATAGATCTAGATGCTCAAGTATGTTTTATTTAAACTTTAAATTTGAATTGATATAATTAAGTATTTCCTTTTAGAGATCATGTCTGATGTTTCATCTATTTCCCTTTTGGGTTATATATGGTACTTTTATTTTTGGGCTACGATTCACTTCCATCTATATTTTGAGAGATAAGTTGTATTTATTTACCTTGATTTATACATATGAATATATTTCATCAAAAATATTGTAAATGTGAATCAAGATCTCATTTCAATGATTTAACTCAAATCTAAGTGGCATAAATCCAACATGTTTTGGATTTATAACAATCTCAGATATGAGTGGTGTGTAATGTGGAGGATTATACATAGTGGGATTATATTTAGTAGGAATATCATCCACTTTCTTTCTAATTTTATCAAATTTATTCAATATCTTATCCAAAGTAGAGGTGGATGTTGTATTAAGGTAGATAATTTATCTATTTTTCTACCTAGTGTCTATATTTTGTAATCACAATATAGCCCTAATGAGAGAGAGGAAATCACTCTCACTAGTTGGAAGCTAGTAGATGATGGAAAGGACCTACCTGATGGAGTGAATGAGGTAATCCTCATTATTGAAACCCCTCTCATAGTGTCAATTTTATAACTCTAGCTACTTCAATTATGTTTTATATAAACTTTAAATTTGAAATTATGTAAATGACTATTTCCCTTTCAAGATCATGTTTAGTGTTGCATCTATTTCCTTTCTTGGGTCTGATTCCATTCCATCTACATTTTTAGGATATGTTGTATTTATTTACCTTGGTTTATATATATAAATATATTTTATCAAAATTTTGTAAATAAGAATAGAGATCTATTTTCCATGATATCACTCAAATCTAGGTGCCACAAAGTTGACATGTAATGGATATATAACAATCTCAAATGTAAGTGGTGTATTATGTGGAGGATTGTACCTTTAAGGATTATATTTAATAGGAATATCATCCACTTTCTTTCTAATTTGATCAAATTTATTCAATAGGGTATCCATGGTAGAGCTAGGAGTTTTAGTCATTTGAGGAGCATGGGAAATAATGGAGGATAAGTAAAGAGGGTGAAGGATAAAAATTAGTGACATGGTAGTGGGAGAAGCCACACCAAGGGTAAAGTGGTCATATTATCTGAGTGGCATGAGGAACATAAGTATGGGAGATCTTTTTGGTAGATTTATTGGTAGAAGAATCAAAGGTGAGTGACATGATAGTGGAGGAAAATGTGGTGAAAACACTAGAGGTAGGAATAGAAGAGGAAGGGTTCACACTAGGAGTAGTAACATGGTGGTATAAATAATGGAGCTAGTAACTATGGGATGAGATGAAGAGGGATTGAAATAGAGGATGGATGGTGGATATATGGAGGAGAGGATTAACCACTAGAAGAATCCATGAGAGTACTCATATTATGCGGTGTTGCCACAATAGTGGTTTACACTTTCTGGGAGATCCTGATTTTTGTCGAAATCGCATATTTTTAGAAAATATAATGATTTAAGCCTTGAAAATTTCTATTTAAAGGATTCCAATTGAAGAGGGTTTGATCAAACCACTTTAGACCAAGCCCCCTTGGATAGAACCCTGCTAGTTTTAAACCATACCTATAACAGAGTCTCCTTTACACCTATCAAAATGCTAATAAAAAACCACTTTTGACTTAACTTTTGGGGGATCAAATGAATTCATTTTAATAAAAATAAAAATATGTATGTAGTCCTTATTATAAGCTTCCAAAAAAGTACAAATTTAATTTGATTATTATATTTATTTTTTATTTCTTGTGAATGTAGGTTTTTCACTGAAAATCAAGCTCTTTGTTTTGCACATGTGGAAAAATAGAATATTATCAAAAAAAAATTAAAAAATATGTTTAGGTTGGGTATTGATTTCCTTGATCCATTAAAAAAAAAATATTAAATTTTGATACATACAGAAAAAGTTATGTTGTATACAGTTCGCCTATGCCTAAATTGCAATTAGTTTTGACTGCGAAACTTGATTAAGGAAAAAATATTTAATTAAACACTATGAAACCAAATGAACTAGTTAGATATCGTAGTTACAAATCTAAATTTGAAAAACTTAGAATTTTATCCTTCATACGGGCATGTGCAGGATCATGATGGGCCAAAAAGTGGCAATATGAAAAAGTAGCTTTTTTCACTTGCCAAAAAACGTGAAAATCCCGAGTTGATTTTTTTTTTAGTTGGGTGTCAGTACATTGCTCCGTAGAAATGCCCAAGCCTAAGTTTTACAAATTGGATATCGGATTTTTAAAAGTAAAAAAAATTGGATATCCAATTTGGGGTCGAACAATATTTGAAAAACATTTAAAAATGTATTGTGGTGGTGCCACAAATCGAATATCTGATTTATGGCACACAAAGATCCAAGATTAATTAGGAGGTGGAGGGTGGACAAGAGATAGGGAGAGAGAGGGAAAGGGAGAGATAAAGAGAGGGAGGGAAAGGGATAGAGAGAGAGAGAGAGAGAGAGAGAGAAGAAGGAAGGGGAAGGGAGAGGGGAAGAGGGGAAGAAGGAGAGAGAGATAATCAAGAGGGGGAAGGGAGAGGGGAAGAGGGAAAGAAGGGGAGAGATATGGAGAGATAATTACAAGGGGGAAGGGAGAGTGGAAGAGGGGAAGAAGGGGAGAGAGAGAGAAAGAAAGAATTACGAGGGGGAAGGGAGAGGGAAAGAGGGGGAGAAGGGGAGAGAGAGAGAGAGAGAGA